>CM067218.1:59031571-59202364 GCA_034190945.1 Octodonta nipae | reverse complement strand
TTACCTGGCAACTATTATTGTACAAAACTAAGTCAAGCATCTTACCGAAATCGTTAAATATAGAGTTTTGTTGAGAAAGGTTAAAAATGGGAAGGAAATCATTCAATTGTAAGACCTGTATATTATCAGTATTATTTTTCAAAGAATCAGTGTAAGAAGAAATGTTAAAGTCACCTACAATGAGTAAGTTGTTGCCATGCAAAAATACTTAAGGAAGGCGGGACATATAAGTTAAGTAAAAATATAGAACTTACATCGGTAAGAATTTTTACCAACACCAGATCCACAGACAGCAACGAAGGAGGAAAAATTTTTTTATATCGACATTAGATGAGGCAAAGAGATAGTTTACTGCTACAAGAACACCTCTACCTCTTGAGCAGTTGCACTCCTGATAACGCCTGTCACTACGGTAAACCGAAAAATCAGGTGGAAATAATTGTCCATCTAGAATAGAGTCATTAAGCCAGGTCTCGGTTAACGCTATGACCTGATGCTCAAACATAGATACGACATTAAGAAAATCTACTGTCTTCGAGCGCAGCCCTCTAGTGTTCTGATAATAAATATTTAAAGATTTGGAGCTATGTAATTCTGCGACCAGTCCACTCATACTGCATCCACTTGGAGCCGAGAATGATTCATGCAGCACAGGGAATTGCTATATATAACCAAGCAAATCGTTTTTAAATTTTGCTAAGGCAGATTTATATGCAGTACAGTTAGACCGATCCCAAGCAGCATGGTCGTCTGAAATTGTCGTATTCTGTTTTACAGATAGTTTAACGCAATTAGAACATTTTCTTATCCGTGATTTACAGGTTTTTACATTATGATCTCCTCCACAAAGAGGATAGCTTAATTTATTAGCACAAGATTTGGAAGAATGGTGAAACTCATTACAATTAAAGCAACGCGATAATTCAATTGCGTTGTACACCTTACAGCTATCCAAACCTAAAAACAAATTACCAGCTTTTAACGCCCATTCATAGACATACTTTTCAACTTGAATGACAGCTTGGTAGATTCCTGAGTTTTTTTTGTACAGAAAATTTTAATCACTTTACAATCATTTGATTCGGAAAATATATCCGGGTTACATTTCATAATTAAATCCCGTAATTTAGATTCAGAGTAATTTTCAGTCATCCCCACAATACACAGTCTAGGATTGAAACCCATGACTTCCTTAACCGCATAGGAATCCGACATTTTCTCCTCTACCAGCTTCTTTACTTTTTCATTAACTTCCTTGGACTTGCAGCCAATAAGAACACCGCCATCTTTCGTATTTTTCACTTTGGATAAACGCAAATTATTATCAAGTGGAAGTGTATATTCAGCATTAAATCCGATTTCGTTTGATTCACAGCCTGACTCATGCGTTTAGGTTGTATGATAACTGCTGGACAAGTTTTGTCTTTGACAACATCTGAGTATTTCACAGGCGCTACATCACACGAAGATATTTTATTATTTTTCAATACATCCGATTTCAATAAAGACAATTCATTTCTGAACGAGCGAAGCGCCTCGTCGACCTTTAAATCCAACACTCTGTTAATTTCAGCAATATTGATTGACATACAGTCTTTTACACAAGTTACGCATCTCCACATCAATCCAGGAATATCATTTAAGACACTCAATATATTGATAGTAGTTGAAATACAAACAACGTGAAACTGCTTTTTGCAAAATTCACAAAAAACGGCTGGCTTTGCTCGAGTTACAGTACCTGAACAGGTCGTACAAAAGTCATTTACCATGATAATATAGAGGAAAAAGACTTACAGGTAGCCACTAGATAGATCCATTTGTATAATAAATCACTTGAAAAACTACGCAAATATTGAATAAAATTTCACAGATCAATTCGTTGGCAGAACGATGCATACGTGTTGATCTCGAACGTATTTATCTCACTCCAGTACATTGACAACTCTATGGCTATTACTCTAAGTTTAGCGGAAATGAACGAGAGTAGCAAAAATCTTCAAACAGGTTACTGATAAACTAGACGAAAAAATAACTCATATCCTAGAAAAACGTGACAAAAATGAGAAACTACTTCAAGAGGAAATCCAACAAAGATTAATGAAATCTTTTGATGAAAAACGTAAACCAGAATTAGAGAACCTTGCAAGTAATATAGATGAAAACCAACAAAACCTTGTTTCTACGATGAAAAGTGAACAACAGAATTTAATTGGGGGGTTATTTTAAAATTTTGAAGAAAAACAAGAACAAACTGAATTGAAGAGACAGAACGAATTTAAAGTAATTTGAGCAAAAGCAAGAACATACTAAATTGAACAGACAGAATGAATTTGAAATATTTGAAGAAAAACAAGAACAAACAGAATTAAAGAGATAGACAGATGAATTAAAAAGACTACAGCAATTTGAACAATTAATGCAAATAGTAACGCAGTTCAATAAAGCAGTTAATCAGAGAATGCAAATAGTGGAGTCAGACTTAAAAGGGATAAACGATGACATTAATATCCTAAAAAATATCGTGGATACTCTTGGAACCAAAGTAGTAGACATCGATTCCATCCAAACCAGGTAAAAGTTGAAATCAGGTCAATTAAAAAAAAAACAGTTCAAAGTGAAGTACAAGATCAATTCCACCCAAAACAAAGTGGAAATTAAAAAATGCAACAAGGCTTGCAGGGAGGGAAATACCAGAACACCATGAGTACTAAAGGTTCCTTTAACAAACCACCCATGTACAAACTGCAATTTGACAACCAAGAATAATCTACCTCTCTGGTAATTTCTTTCAGAGCTCCGGCGTTAGAGCTCTTCCTAAGCATTCCAGTAGATGAACAAGGTAACTTCGACAAGATCATGGCAACCTAGACAAAAGATACGACAATCAATCCTTGAGTCCAGTATGCCAAGTGCAACTTAGTGGTAAAAAACACACAAACCTGGAGAGAGTCTTCAAGAATCTAAAGCAAAGATTAAACGTTTAGTTCACTTGTCGTACGCAGACCTAGCAGAACAAACTAAAGATCAATTTGCCACATAGAGTTTCATAAACGGTATCAGAGATGTTGAAGAACAAAGAAATCTAAGACTTAGTGGCATCAAGAAAAGTAATGAAGCTTTGCTCCGGGCTTTCTAGGTAGAGGCCGTCATAAACATGTCCAAGCCGAGGGTACGAGCAACTGCTGCTGCTGCTGCTGCTGACAGGAGGAGTCAACGTCGCGTTGGGGTAGCCAACAAAACACCCTCACCAATCAGGGAAACTCCGATCTGTCTGCAGAAGGGAGCGAATGCCGAGATAGCACCATCAATGGCCGAGAAACCACCATCACCTTTGACAATGACGCCGCTGTGTCCATTGCCAGGTCCAGAGTTTTGAGGTCATTGGAATTTCGGTCAGCTAACAACCACATCCATTTAAGAACAGTCACCGGCGAGTCCATGTCGATACAGGGTGAGGTAGATTTGGTGCCACATATAGGCGACCACAGAATCCGGCATAGGGTCATAGTAGCAGAGATTGAGAACGATTTTATACTGGGTATGGACCTAATCAGCCAGCATGGGTCCATGTTCAACCCGAGATATGATATTCTTCGATTCCTTAATGAGGAATTTGCGTTGACACGGCCCGTCAACAGCTCAGCGACTTCCATAAAAAATATAGCAAAGTCCTCGACCAGAATTCCCTGTTGAACGGAACAAATTATTCTTGGGCAGCTAGAGAGCAATCCTGGAAGTTGCGTAGGAATGGTGGAGCCCTTACATTCTGCTCATGACTACTTAGTTGGATGGCCTATAGTTAAAACAGGACGGATCACACCAATTAGAGTCATGAGTATGTCCAACAACGACATCCGAATTACCAATGGTCAAGAAATAGCTTGTTTCGAGCCAGCAGGCACCATCATCAAGAAGAAGCGTATCAGAGCTCGGTGAAGGAGACAGGGGGCCCAGTAAAGAGTTTCTAAAATAATTCACCGACCATTTGATACACCTTACACCAGAGGAACAGCAGAAAGCTAATCAATTTATCTCAAATTACTGGCAAAGTTTTGATAGTCAAGATGGTACTACTGGTCGTACAAACATAATAAAGCACCGTATAGATACTGGGAAGGCTCAACCCATCAGCATACCATCAAGGCGACTATCCTTGGGGCAACGACAGGCAGTCGAGGAAAACATTGAGTCCATGTTACAAAATGGAGTTATTGAACCATCCATCAGCCCATGGTCTGCTCCCGTTGTTTTAATGGAACCAATCGTTTTTGCGTTTACTTCAGAAGATTGAACGATGTTAAGAAGAAAGACTGCTATCCACTCTCCCGAATCAAAGACACACGACTGAGCACACTAGCAAGTTCCCGTTGGATCTCTACAATAGACCTAAAGAGTGGATATTGGCAGGCTGGACTACATGAAAACGATAGAGAAATGACACCGTTCCCCACCAGTAAAAGGATGTGTCAGTTCACGGCCATGTCTTTTGGGTTATGTAATGCTCCCGCTACATTTGAGGGACTAATGGAGTATGTATTAAGCGGGTTGACATGGAGAACATGCTTAGCATACCTCGACGACATTCTGGTCATGGGTCACACACGTCGTTTCTGAGACAGGAATCGGCACAAACGAAGATATGATAGAAGTCATTCGTGATTGACCGATCCCGCGAGACAAGCATTAACTAAGAAGCTTTTTGGGTTTCTGACCACCGAAAAAGAGACTTTCCGGAATCAGGATTTTGAAATGTCGTTCAGACCACTGAAGGCGGCACTCTTTTCCGGCAAAATCCTAACGTTTCCTACACAGTCCGGCAAGATCATCTTAGACGCCGACGCCAGCAACCCAGGTTTCGGGTCGTCCTTTCCCAAGTGCAAGATGGATAAGAGCGGGTGATCGAGTATTACATGCGTGGATTCTCGAAACCGGAAAGGATTTATTACTTAACCAGAAAAGAACTCCTTGCAATAAGCAGGACTGCAGACCATTACCACAAATATCTCTATGGTCGTCATGTTCAGACAGAACAAAATCTATCCAAGGTCGTCAGTAATCACCAGCACGGGATAAGCATATTCCCCTATTGCTGTTGGCCTATCGTTCAGCTGTACATAACACCACAGGACTGACTCCAGCCAGGGTACTGTTCGGAAAGAACCTGAGATTACCTTGTGATTTGGCTTTAGGCTCACCAGAAGAACCGCCCCAAGAAGTCAACGATTATGCATACCAACTCCGACAGAACAGGCTGGCAATACATGAAATAGCCCGAACACAGATGTTGGTCACCAGCGATCGGATGAAGACTCGATATGACCTCAAGGCAAATTCAGTCGGATTCCATGATAGGGACAAGGTCTGGCTGCATAACCCCCAGAGGATCAAAGGCAAATCTCCAAAGCTCACCCGAGCCTGAGTTGGTCCATACGAGGTAGTCAAGAGAATCAATGACATTGGTTATCTTATTCACCACAATCCAAGAACTAAGATGAAAATTGTTCATTTGGATCGGCTCGCTCGTTACCATGAATAGAATGATTACGATCGGGCCGATCAAAATTAAAGGGTGGGCAGTGTTATAAAATTCATTTTATGCAACTAAATAGAAAAATTAAGAAACATTCTAAATTAATCGTTTCGATAAAAACAACGTAAACATAAAACCGGCTGAAATAATAAAAAAACAACAATGGCTATCGCGAAATTTCGTTGGGTATATAAAAAAGTGGTTCGAGAAGGTTCTTGAAAACGCTCCGACAACAAAGAAATAATCATGACATTCGGGTATCGTCTACGCTCGCTATTTAAACAGCCAAGTTGAGTACTTTAGTTTAGTTTCAGTTTATATTCGTGTGATGGAATCGAAAGAAGAAGTCTGCTGTAGTATTACTCTTTGTTTATAAACAGTAAATTTATTTGGTAAAAAAAAAGGCGAAAGTGAAAGTTAATATTTTTGTACCTTTGATTTGAACTCACAGTACACTATTACAATAACTTTTTCTAGTCTTTCTATCTATATTTTTATTAAAATTAATGTAAGATGTTACTCGAATAACTAGAAGCGAAAGCAGAAGGCTACGAGAATTATCCGAACCGACCTGAAGAGGGCAGATGTGACTCTGCCGAAACGTCGTCATTTTACCATCGATCCCGGCAGGGATCAGTTATCAACTACGAGGATGAATTCCCGGAAACCACCTAAAACATATATATATATATATATATATATATATATATATATATATATATATATATATTTATGTGGAAAGGGAACAATTGTTTTATCCTTCCAAAAGGTTCTCGGTCCTCGGTTTATATATTTTTGATTGAGAAATCTTGGGTTTTTGGGACCATTGAAATAATTTTAATTTAGTTTTTCGTGGTGATTATTTTATTTTACGTACGTTTCGACCAATTCTTGGTCTTTTTCAAAAATTTTCTTTTTTGTAAACTAATGACAACATAATTTTACACACACTTAACCACTGTAAATAAAAATTAACATATTTGAAAAGTATTGCGCTACAACAACGAAATTTATCTGTCTGCCACATGATAGTCAATATGCAAGTTGTGTTCGCCTCTTCGGGCCGCAAAAAAAAGGGCAGGTATCTGTTGGTGTGAGTTGCTTTTCTATATACTGTATGGCCAAGGGTTCCATCTTGCTTCCTATTTATGAGAACATCAAGAAATGGCAGTTGATTGTTGGCTTCAACCTCCATGGTAAATTTTATTTTGTGATGGATGCCATTAAGGTGATCTAAAAAAGTATTGAGGTGTTCCCTCCCATGAGGCCAAATCACAAATGTATCATCCACATATCGCAACCACAAACTGGGTTTAAGAGTTGTTGTTCTTAGTGCCAACTCCTCAAGTTCTCCACAAAAAGGTTCGCTATAACTGGTGAGAGTGGCGATCCCATTGGAGCTCCTTCCACTTGTTTGTATCGTTGGTTTTCGTAAACAAAATAGGTGTTCATCAGACAGTGTCTTCTTAAGTCTACAAGGTGTGGAGGTGGTTTGTATTTTTCTATTATGATATCCAAGGCTTCGTCGATAGGGATGTTGGTGAAAAGGGACACTACGTCAAAACTTACAAGAAGACACTCTGGTTGTAAGACCGTTTTTCTAAGTATTTCGATGAAATGTGTCGAATTTTTCACATATGAGTCTGCCCCCTCTGCAAACGGTTGAAGTTCTTGGGCTAGGTATTTCGCTATGTGTTGGGGATCCACTTGAGCTTACTATTGGCCTCAAAGGTGCAAGTGAAATTTGTTTGTTCTCAATAAACATTTTTAAAAAACAATTTATTTTCAAATAAGCAAACTAATTATTACAATTAAGTCCGAACGGGACAAAAGCTACTAGCATAATGAAATCTCTATTACATAAAAGCGACAATATAAAAATAATGATTAAGCAAGTTGTCCGTGAAGCGGCATTAAATTATATACGAGTAATGATTATAAATTATTTAACTCTTCCCTCCTTAGGAGAAAACAATACGGATGAAGGGTTGTTTTCGGAACTGTTCTCTGGGACTTCCTCGGGACCATTGTGGGTGTTTCTTCTTCTCCACCATATGTATATGCTGATAATGATGACTAAGCAAACTATACTGATTAAATAGTTTGGCAAGGTCCATATAACAGGGTGGTTTTCTATTGCTAAATTTTTCAGTGAATTGGCTTCTTGCTTTAGTTCTTTAATTTTGTCCAAATTGAGGGTATGCAGTGGTATTGGTTTTTCTTGGGTTCTGTCAAATAACTTGTTATTGGTTATTTCTGGAAGAATAAGTGGCTCTCCAGGGATATCAGTTTTGACGTTGCTAAATGTTATTCCATTAACATTTATGCTGCAGTTTCGGGGAATTGACACTAAGCTGTTTTTCTTGATTAGAATCATGGCTTTTGTTTCGCAAGATTGGTATAGTTTAATGGCTCCATTAGCTGGGATGATTAAGATAAACTGATTGGTAATTTCTTCAATGATTGGCTGGTTCAGGGATGCTTTACTGGTATGGCAATTCGGTTGTTCTGCTTTCATCATTGGCAGAATGCAGGTGTCTTCTTTAATAGCTTCATTTTTCTTGCAAAAGAATGTTTGGTCTAGTACTGGGCAGATGCTGTCTTCGAACTGGTGCTGATTCGTGCTGAGTATTAGGTAGGGATATTCTGGGATAATTATTGAATTTTCTCTAGGTATGGGAATAAGGTGATATGTTTGAAAGTTTCCTTCATTTAGAATAGGTATATGAATTGCAAATGTTATTTTATCGTTAATAAATTTTACCTGAAGGGTAGCTAATTCATAATAGTACAAAGGGTTGTTAAAAGATTGTATTTTATTTGCGGGATAAATTTCTTTGAGATAAGTTATTAACTTGGTGATGTCAGTTAGAGAAATAACTGAATTATGAAGAACACCTAAATGGGCAAACATGATTGCGTTTTCTAGATTATCCAAGAAATTAATTAAATTTTGGCAATTTAGTATTATCTGGTCCAAGGTATTTGAAAGCGAGATATTTGTAAAAATATTTCTGAGGTCTTTGCTAACGTTTTTTGACAGTTCAACAAATTTATTTTTGATTAGCATTTGATTATCGTATAATTTAGTTATCGTTTCATTATAATGGTCAATTAATTTTTGACTCAAAGAAGCTTGTAGTGTCAACTGATTTTCGATTGATTTTTGGTTATTTTGTAGCGATGTAATTTGAGATTGGATTTTTTCTTCGTCTTCTGAATCCATAGTGCCAAACAAAAATTTACTTGTTTTTCCTATTATATTTATTAAACCTCGTTTTTGCCTATTTCTTGGGCCTATGTTACTCATTTTATTTTGAACAACATTTAATAAATATTCAGCATGGTGTAGAAGGTTATTAAGGGGTGAGTGAAGTTCGTTTTGCCGATAATAGTTTCGATATTTTTGTAGAAGTATTTTATATTGATTAATTGAGAATTTAGAGATGGTGTTTCAATAAAATGATAAAAGGTATGTTTTGTTTCAATTATTTTCGTTTGTCCTAAATTAAAAGGTAGGAGAGGGGAGTTAATTTCTTTTATTTGAATGTCTTGACCATTTATGGTCCTAAGGGTTATCTATCAGTAGTATGAGAAGGACCCGGATCATTGTTGGATGGATCCTGTGAAAAATTTTTGTTTTTAGTTTTCCTTGGTTTCTTAATTTTTGATTTATGAATAATTTGATTTTTAGTAGTTTTGACCTTTATGCCAAGGTCTTCCTTAACAGTGTCTCTAAAGTATCTAGGATTAGATTTTTGGCGAATTGCTTGTCTATTTTCTACGTAAATTGTTTGATCTTCGTCGAAGTTTATAGGGTTTTCTCGAGATCTGTTTCTGTTGGTTATAATAGTAGTTTTTGCTTTTAAGTTGTTGTCGTGAATTGTTTTGTAAAGTTCTTGCAACCGTTCTTTCCTGTCACTGACATAGTTGCTTAGTATATTTTCGTCAGTAAGGTCAAAGGGATCAAGGGCGTTAGTGTTACCTAATAGTATATCATATGGTTTGTATTTTGTTATGGAGTGAACCGAAGAATTGTAACCTAAGATTGCGAGAGGTATAAGTTGTTTGATGGGGATG
Source organism: Octodonta nipae (assembly GCA_034190945.1). Classification (NCBI taxonomy): domain Eukaryota; kingdom Metazoa; phylum Arthropoda; class Insecta; order Coleoptera; family Chrysomelidae; genus Octodonta; species Octodonta nipae. Next base: position 59,192,751 of record CM067218.1, on the reverse strand, counting down.
TTTGGCTTTTGCACTTTTAAAACACGAATATTTTCAAGCAAACTTGAATGGAATCTTTCCACTGGACTGTTGCTGTTTGAATTACGGGGTGTAGTATAGTGCAAATTAATTTTATGAAGTTTGCAGAAGTCTACTAACGGTTGAGATTTGAATTATGTTCCGTTGTCACATGTTATAGCGGCTGGTATACCAAAGTGTGAAATAAAAAGCGAGAGACAGTCTAGCACGGAAATCGCCGACAGGTTTGGTTCAATTGGATATGCCTGCCCGTATTTTGAAAAAACATCAAAAACAGTTAAAAATTTCGTTTGTAGTACCTGGAATACGTCAATATGAAGGCATTCTAGTGGTTTGGTGGGCGTTAATTCAAATTATATTTAATTTTTGGGGGATGTCTATCATATTTGGCTTTCTGACATATTTCACAAGCATTAATGTATTCGGTAATGTCGTTGTTCAAATTAGGCCAATAATATTTGTTTCTCAGTGCTTCATAAGTTTCGTTTATGCCCCTATGGCAAGTTTTAGTTGTGTGGTGATGTTGTAAAATTTCTTTTTGTCTATCTGTGTCCTCTATATCAATTAGAAATTTGTTCGAACAGAGAAGATGATAAGCATTATTTTTGAATGTTCTCTGTAAGGTTGTTGTCAATACTGGTAGTAAGTTTGTTGTCGTTTCTTTAAAATGAAGACAATATAATTTTTTGGGGTCAACAAAATTTTTGAAAAAGTTAATTGTTTTTTCTTCAATGTTCTTAGTTAAATTTACTGTTATTCTTGTTTTAGTGTAAAATGGTTTGCTTGTTATAGTGTGAAAAGTTTTGGAGTTGCCTTGAATGAATATAATTTGATTATTATACGAGTTTACATTGTTCTCTGTGATCGGGATATTGAGGATAGGATTTTCAACGCTAGAATGTGTCGTTTCATCATCGCTGGATTCTTGTGGCATTAGTTCGTTTAGTTCTCTTCTGTCTTCTTCTGTAAGGGTAGTATTTTGTATAATATTATCGAGTTGTTTATCTAAGTCTCCAACGTTTACTACCATTGATTCATTTTCCAGGGCATTTATTTCAATTCGTGAAAGGGCGTCGGCGTTAGTGTTCTGTTTGCCTTTTTTGTAAGTAATGGTATAATCATATTCTTCCAGCTTCAATCTCCAACGGACAGGGCGTGAATTAGGTTCTTTTAAGTTGAATAGCCATTTTAAAGGGAGGTGATCTGTGGCGATTGTAAATCTGGTTGAATATAAATACGGTCTATAGTGAGAAACTGCCCACACTATAGCGAGTAGCTCTTTTTCAATTGTACTATAGTTGATTTCGGCAGGATTTAAAGTTCTGCTGGCATATGCAATAGGAAGATCACTTCCGATTTTTCCTTGGCTGAGGACTGCTCCAATTGCATAGTTAGAAGCATCAGTGGTAAGTATAAAAGGTTTTGAAAAGTCGGGGAACTGAAGTATCGGTTCATTCATAAGTAAATTTTTGCAGTGTTCGAAAGTTGAGACGAATTCTGGAGTGTGTTCTATTTTCATGCCCTTTTTGAGGCAATTTGTAAAAGGTTTTGTAATTTTAGCGAAATATTTAATAAAACGTCTGTAATATCCTAACAGTCCTAGAAATGATTTAATTTCTCTGCTGGTTTTAGGAATAGGGAATTTTTTAATCGCATCTATTTTTTTTTTGATTTGGTTTTATACCTTGTGGTGTTATTACATGGCCCAAAAATTCAGCGTCTTTTCTTAGGAACTCTGATTTATCGGGTTGTACTTTTAATCTTGATTCCCGAAGCCGTTGGAAAACTTGTTGGAGATTTTTTATGTGTTCTTCTAAGTTATTACTGAAGACAATTACATCATCGACGTAAAGTAAACAAATTTTTCCTTGAAGGTCTTTTAAAACTGTATCCATAATTCTCATAAATGTTGCAGGCGCGTTTTTTAACCCGAATGGCATGCGAACAAATTCGTAGTGGCCATTTTCTACATTGAAGGCTGTTTTGGCAATCGAGTTGGGGTGCAATTTGGTGGAACCTAGATGCTAAGTCCAACGTTGAAAAATATTGACAACGTCCTAATTTATCGAGGATGTCTGTGATATTGGGAAGTGGGTATCGATCTTGAATTGTCTTATCATTTACTTTGCGATAGTCAATAACTATCCTCCATTTTGTTTTGCCACTAGCGTTCTGTTTTTTTGTTTTTTGGAACTATCCAAATAGGGCTACTCCAAGGGCTGTAACTAGGTCTGATAATCCCGTCTTCCAGCATTTTCGTAATTTGTCGTTGAACTTCTTCCTTGTGAGCGAAAGGATATCTGTAGGATTTTGTATGGATAGGTATTTCGTCAGTGGTTTTAATGTCATGTTGGACTTGATGAGTAAATGTTAGTTTGTCAGTTTCTTTATGAAAGATATCTTGATATTCTTTGCATAATAGTTCAATTGCTTTTTTCTCTTCTTTATTTAAATGTTGTGTACGTATAATTTTAGTAATGTCAGTTTTTGCTATATTATCGTTATGGCCGGATAGAAAATGTTCGAAATGATAGAATTCAAAATTTTCCTTTTTTGAGTCTGGGAAGTTAGTGACTTGAATGGGTTTATTCAATGTAATAGAAATAGTTTTGTCAGTATTATTACGAATTTCAGTTTTAGCGATTCCGTTTCTTACCGTTGTCAGGGTTTCTGGGAAATATAGTCCACCAATATTCATTTCGGGAACTATTATGTCACCTGCATAAAAGTTCACTGGGATTTTTGTAGCAATTATTTCCATTGCATTAACAGTAATACAACATTTATTTCGGTCAATTTTAAAGTTAATAGGAATTTGTACGTTTTCATTAAAAAGTATATTTCGTTTCAGGTCAATGCTTAGATTCATTTTTCTAAGGTCGTTTAACCCTATGAGACCGTCAAAGTGATTGTGGAAATTATATAAGACGAACGTGATTTTATGAGGTGAATTAAATTCTCGGAAAGAGTTTATCTCAGCTGAGAACAAGGATTCACTTTCGCCGACGGCTGTTTTTATTCGAGTCGAATGACGATATATTGTTTCGGGAAAATATTTTTCTGCAGGCGCAGGGTTTAGAATTGACCTCATGCTTCCTGTGTCTATTAACAATTTTAAAGGCGAATTTTTAATTTCGATAAAAGGTAAATCCGTGGAACATGAGTCAGAAAATATCTCATTTATGTCGTTTGGTCTTCTAGGCGAAGTGAAGGAAAATTTTCGGCGTCATTACTATCATTGTAATTATAGAAAACAATGTTTTGTTGGTCATAAAAGTTTTCAGCTGACTGATATTCGTCAACTTCGTTGAGTGGTATATTTTCTACGATATTTATGTCAGAAGATTGTTCTTGTAAGGGGAGATTTTCGTCTGCATCATCTGGAGTATTTGTTTGATGCAATTCTTCAAATGAAAAATTAGATGGTCCGGTTGGTTGGAAATAATTATTAGGGTAATTGTTTTGGGGTTTCGGTGGATTTTGGGGTCGATAAGATTTTAAAGTGTTATGACTAATTCCAGACATTGGTTCGGGTACATTTGTCGGAATTCGACCAGTGGGTTTAAAGACATTTTTTGGGCGTCCAAAGACTTGTTCGTTTGTTGGAAGCTTTCTATGAATAGGTCGTGGTTGAACATGAATAGGTTGACTTGGAAAAGGTTGTGGGTTCTGAAAGTTTATCGGTCTCTCAAATGAATTACTGAAGTTTGGTTTCATTGACTGATTGAAATTTGGTTGGAAATTCGGTAATGGTTGGGGGTGAAAGTATGAAGATTTGTAAAAATTGTTTGATTGATAATTTGGTTTGTTATTGCCTTGATTGAGTATTGGTTGTTTTTGTGTTTGGGGTATCTGTGCGGGTTGTCTGAATGTTGTTAAGGTGTAGTTAAAGTTGTTTTCCTCTAAAATATAATTAGTGCTGTTTCAAGTGAGTCAGGTTTTTTCAATCTGATAACTGTTTGTAATGATCCAGTTAAATTTCTAATGAGTGTTCTAAGGGCAAGTTCGTCATACTGTCTAAGATAAACGATTTTAGTATCCGTATTCATTTCCGTGGAGTTATTGATTCTTTGTACTAAATGACTTCGTAAGATTTGAAGACGTTTTCCGAAATCTAATGGTGTTTCGCTTTTGTTGGGGCGAGCCATTAAGAGATCTTGCTCAAGACACTCCAAACTTCTTTTGTCACCAAAACAAGTTTGTAAGGCATCCTTGATTAAGGGCCAATTGTTAAGTTCAACTCTGCTGCCAACTAAAAGATTAGCACGACCAACTAGTTTGGACTGGATTACTTTAATTAGATAGCTTATGAAGAGTGGATCAGGATTTCCTTCGTAAGCATTCATAAGAAAATCACAGTTTGAAATGAATTGGTTAAGGTTATAAGAGTTACCATCGAAAGGGGTAATCATGTCAACATATAATTTTAGCATAGGAATGTTAACGTCTATGGGTGAAGAATGAGATGAACCTTCTTGAGGCATGTTTGTAAGGGTAAGATTCCTATTGAAAACTTCAGCAAGAGAATCAATGTTCATGAAATATGGTTAATATAGATGACAAAATAGGTGCAAATATATGAAATATATATAGGGAAACAATAAATTGTTATATTGAATACGATATGTTATGTAAAATATAGCAAATAAAATATATCTTAAAACTAGATTGATTGAAAATATAGTCAGATACTTCGAAATAAGTATTAATTTTCAAATACGTAAAATCAAAATCTTTATATTTTCTAATTGGACTCTAATATATTTTTGAAAAATTCTTAAACAACATTTATTTCAATATAGATCAATATTAAATATCTTTTTAATCTTTATTTATTTCAAATTAGAGAATTTCTTAACCTAATGTCTCCTATTCGGGGAAACCTATTCTAAACTTTCTCCTATTATGGTAGAGGATGAAAGTTTGGAAGGAGGTACTCAGCACTTACCTTCCTTGATTCTGTAGTTCTTTTTCGTCCGGGGTACGACAGACGCTAAAGAGTTGAAACTCAAGTACAGCAAAACTGGAAAATCGATCTCGATGCCGTGGCTTTTCCGTTCTTGTACTGCGACTATCCTACTGACTGCGCCAGTGAAATTTGTTTGTTCTCAATAAACGTTTTTAAAAAACAATTTATTTTCAAATAAGCAAACTAATTATTACAATTAAGTCCGAACGGGACAAAAGCTACTAGCAGAATGAAATCTCTATTACATAAAAGCGACAATATAAAAATAATGATTAAGCAAGTTGTCCGTGAAGCGGCATTAAATTATATACGAGTAATGGTTATAAATTATTTAACTTGCACCTTCTTTATGTACTTTTGGCAACCCATAGAATTTCGGACATCTCGATTTTTGTCGATCCTACTTGCTTGGATTTTGGCCTTGGTTGTTTTCTCCAGATAAGTTGTTGGGTCAGTAGTAATTTGTTTATATGCTGGATCTTGTAGCAATGTTTGAATTTTGTTTGAATAGTCCGCTGTATCTAAAATTACAGTCGCATTTCCTTTATCAGCAGGTAGAATGACAATGTCCTTGTTGAGGCGAAGTTGTTTCAAAGCCTCATTTTCTTCTATAGATAGGTTCCTTTTGGGTGGTTTAGACTTTCTTAGAACATGTGACACATCTTGTCTAATTAATTCAGCGGTGTTTGCATCTAATTTTGAAACTGCTGTTTCCACGCCACATATTTTGCTCTCTGTTGGTATGTAAGAGGGAGCAATAGCGTAATTGAATCCCTTAGCCAACCCGCCAATCGAGGAAGAGTTCAATTGGACCGAAGATAAGTTATAAACGGTTTTATTCGTTTCCAATTGCCGGGAGGTTAGACTGTGACCGTTATTTTCCGAGAAAAAATCGTTTTTGGGCTTCTGTTGGAGCTTCAATTTGTTAAATTTTGTCTGTTGTTGCATTGTTGTCAACTCTGCATTCGTTTCGGCCCTAAATTCGCTAATTTCATCGAATTTATCCCATATTATCGGGTGGAGTGTATTGCTTACCTGTAGGTGGATATCTAAGAGTTTAGTATTAAGAACATCCAAATCTCTTCTGACATCACGTATGGCTTCCCTAAGTAGGGCACAACTAGCTTTCCATAAGATATTGTGTGTTTTTCTGTTGTTCTTCCAGAACTTTACCGTCATGTTTTTCGGAATAACTCCTTCATCGCTGCATCGTTGTAAAAAATGTAGATCACACAAAAGTTTGCTTCTTTTCGCGCGTAATTTCTCAAATGTTTTACACAAATGAAAAGTATTCTCCCCGTAGAGATTCACTATATTTGTTTTTAAGTTTTCGCGGGCACTAAATGTTTTAGGTGGTTTCCGGGAATCATCCGCGTAGTTGATAACTGATCCCTGCCGGGATTGACGACGTTTCGGCAGAGTCACATCTGCCCTCTTCAGGTCGGTTCGCATAATTCTCGTAGCCTTCTGCTTTCGCTTCTAGTTACTCGAATACTAAGATTTTCAGAAGCGCTCGCGCTGTTATATAGTCGCGGCTCGGCGCCTATTGGTTGGCACCGTGAACGGCTGCGTGTGATTGGCCCTTGGCACTCAGTGTGCACGCCTCCCGCCTGCTGATTTGTTATTTCCGGTTGAGTTGTTATTGGACGGGTCCGGGCCGGTACGGTGTTTAATAGAATTTTCCAACAATTCGATAAGTTCTGAATTTCATTGCGTGCGTTTAGACTGTGAGGCCATACGTGATGTCAGAAGAGATTTGGATGTTCTTAATACTAAACTCTTAGATATCCACCTACAGGTAAGCAATACACTCCACCCGATAATATGGGATAAATTCGATGAAATTAGCGAATTTAGGGCCAAAACGAATGCAGAGTTGACAACAATGCAACAACAGACAAAATTTAACAAATTGAAGCTCCAACAGAAGCCCAAAAACGATTTTTTCTCGGAAAATAACGGTCACAGTCTAACCTCCCGGCAATTGGAAACGAATAAAACCGTTTATAACTTATCTTCGGTCCAATTGAACTCTTCCTCGATTGGCGTGTTGGCTAAGGGATTCAATTACGCTATTGCTCCCCTCACATACCAACAGAGAGCATACTATGTGGCGTGGAAACAGCAGTTTCAAAATTAGATGCGAACACTGCTGAAATAATTAGACAAGATGTGTCACATGTTCTAAGAAAGTCTAAACCACCCAAAAGGAACCTATCTATAGAAGAAAATGAGGCCTGGAAACAACTTCGCCTCAACGAGGACATTGTCATTTTACCTGCCGATAAAGGAAATGCGACTGTAATTTTAGATACAGCGGAGTATTCAAACAAAATTCAAACATTGCTACAAGATCCAGCATATAAACAAATTACTACTGACCCAACAACTTACTTGGAGAAAACAACCAAGGCCAAAATCCAAGCAAGTAGGATCGACAAAAACCTCCAACTGCAACTCATTCCGCGTGAAAAGTCATCGAGATGTCCGAAATTCTATGGGTTGCCAAAAGTACATAAAGAAGGTGCACCTTTGAGGCCAATAGTAAGCTCAAGTGGATCCCCAAAACAACACCTAGCCAAATACCTAGCCCAACAACTTCAACCGTTTGCAGAGGGGGCAGACTCATATGTGAAAAATTCGACACATTTCATCGAAATACTTAGAAAAATGGTCTTACAACCAAAGTGTCTTCTTGTAAGTTTTGACGTAGTGTCCCTTTTCACCAACATCCCTATCGACGAAGCCTTGGATATCATAAAAGAAAAATACAAACCACCTCAACACCTTGTAGACTTAACAAGACACTGTCTGATGAACACCTATTTTGTTTACGAAAACCAACGATACAAACAAGTGGAAGGAGCTCCAATGGGATCGCCACTCTCACCAGTTATAGCGAACCTTTTTGTGGAGAACTTTGAGGAGTTGGCACTAAGAACAACAACTCTTAAACCCAGTTTATGGTTGCGATATGTGGATGATACATTTGTGATTTGGCCTCATGGGAGGGAACACCTGAATACCTTTTTAGACCACCTTAATGGCATCCATCACAAAATAAAATTTACCATGGAGGTTAAAGCCAACAATCAACTGCCATTTCTTGATGTTCTCATAAATAGGAAGGAAGATGGAACCCTTGGCCATACAGTATATAAAAAAGCAACTCACACCAACAGATACCTTCATGCTAATTCTCATCACTACCCAGCCCAACTACTAGCCGTCGTCAAGACTTTAGTAACCAGATCACAAAGGCTAGCTGACCAGGATAACATCAAACAAGAAATGGACAGTTTAAAAACAGCTCTGAGACAAAACGGATTTACACCGAAATATACAAAGAGCCGTAAAGTCAAAACCGAGACAAACAGACGAGGAGCATGAGACTCCAATAACGAAGGCTTATTTACCGTATGTCAAGGGGACCATTGACAGTATTGCAAGAATTCTACGGAGACACAATATCGATACTATTTTCAATATAGACAGAAAAATAAGCACGGTGTTGATGATTCCGAAGACGAGGATCCCTTTAGAACAACAGGGAGTGTACGAGATTCCATGTGCAGACTGTCATAAAACCTATGTGGGGCAAACTAATAGAAGAATTCAAGCTAGACGTGATGAACTCCAGAACGCTGTAAGAAAGCAGGAAAAAACAACATCCATTGCGGAACACGATGTCACACCGAATAGACTTTGAGAACACCAGAGTACTGGCAAATATAGAACACCCGAAATCAAGACTCGTAAGAGAGGCAATTGAAAGAGCGAAGAGGCCTCACAGTCTAAACGCACGCAATAAAATTCAGAACTTATCGAATTGTTGGAAAATTCTATTAAACACCGTACCGGCCCGGACCCGTCCAATAACAACTCAACCGGAAATAACAAATCAGCAGGTGGGAGGCGTGCCCACTGAGCGCCAAGGGCCAATTACACGCAGCCGTTCACGGTGCCAACCAATAGGCGCCGAGCCGCGACTATATAACTGCGCGAGTGCTTCTGAAAATTTTAGTATTCGAGTAACTAGAAGCGAAAGCAGAAGGCTACGAGAATTATGCGAACCGACCTGAAGAGGGCAGATGTGACGCTGCCGAAACGTCGTCAATTTACCATCGATCCCGGCAGGGATCAGTTATCAACTACGCGGATGAATTCCGGGAAGCAGCCAAAAACGTGGGAAATAATAACAAGAGTACTTACTCTTTTTACTTATGAAGAGCTTTCGAAATATATTTATTTCTTCATCAGTTCATTTCTAAAAGTTACACAAAATTAAAAAATAGATTAATCTATACTATTATAAAATTTTAAGTTTGTCTGTTTGTTTGCTTGTTTAGTTTGTTTGTTCGGGCATCACGTAAGAACTACTTAACTGATTTTGCTGAATCTTTTTTTGTTGCGAACCCTATAGTTTGACTTAAAATATTTTATCTCTCTAAATTGACAGAACCGGTAGATATAGCGAAAAAACTTCTACCATGCTGGGTAATTCTATTACTCAATTGGTTCCACCGCCCGCACAAAATATTAGATACTGGCATCAGCTTAACTTTTATTCAAAATTCGGAATGTGCAAATGTAACATGTTTCGATTTAACAAAAATCAACATATATCAAGCGTAATTTTACAAGGTGTTCTGTATATAGAAAACTTACAGCGGAGTAGAATTACATGGATTTAAAAAATCTAAAAATATTTGGTGTCCTATAAGCAGCTGGATATATACGATGTGGTGGAAATAAGGAAGAGTGGAATTAGTTATACGGGGTGGCCCAAAAAAGTTATATTGAGTGGGCCATAAACAGTTCCATATACCACGTGGTTAAAAAAGGGTAGAATATTTATACAGTGAATAAAATAACTTAAAAAAAGTCTTAGGTAAGCAGTTACCAATTAAGAATATATTTCACCCAAACTGCAAGTATTTATGGGCGACCCTATATTACAATTTTATTCTACATTTTTTAATCACCTTGATTAACTGTAACTCTACTTCACCCTATATTGCAACCATCCTGTATATGCTGCTGTTTATTTTTCACCCAATATAACTTTTTGAACATCTGACTATAACTCTTCTGTACGCTATATTTCAACTATGCAACTGCTTATGGTATACACTGTACAACAATTATTTCTTATATTTTGTGAACCACCTATTAAAGTACAATTTCTCTTTATCCTATATTTTAATCACCCTTTATATATAGCTTTTTCTAACATTGGGTTAAACACATTCTAATACTATAATCTTGCTTCTCCCCATATTTCAGATATTCCATATAGTAGAATACAACTCTTCATGGTCTACCCTTTATAACAATAATATTTAAACTTTTTTAGATCCACCCTGTTGGAAATACCGGTGGAACCATTGGTATGTCACAAATTTAAAACTTTTGCACCCTAATACCAAACTTTTATTCAAACACTCACCCAAACTGCAACTGCTTATTGACCACCCTATATAACAATTTTATTCAACATTTTTTTAACCGCTTTGTATAACTAAGTCTACTTCCATTTACATTAAAACCATCCTGTATACACTGCTGCCAATTTGTCAAACATTACAACTTATTTTTCAACCACCCATAACCATAATTTACACTACTAAATATTTCAACTACCCTGTTGTGCATCTGCTTAGGGGTTACCAAATATATCATTTTTTAAACACTTAACTATAACTACGCTATATAAATATTTTTGAACCACACTTGAAAGTATAATTTGTCTCCACCCTGTATTTCAACAACCCCTTATATGCAGCTTTTTCTAACATTGTTTTAATCACACCGTATGAACTATCTATAATTTTACTTCGATCCATGTTTCAGTATTACATATAAGCAAGAGCTCATTTCTATCCTACAAAAAAAATTATCTAACCTGTTTAACTATAATTCTACTCCACCCGCTATTTCAACCCCTTCTATATGCGCAACTAATCATTGGCCACCCAGTATAACATTTGTTGTAGCACCCTGTATAACTATAAATCCATCAATGCCCAATATATTTCACCAAAACCGCAACTGCTTATTATGCACCGTATATAACAATTATTTTCATCATGTTTCTGAATCATCTTGTATGCATTACAACTACCCCGTATAAGCTACTGCTTATTGGTTAACCAATATAACATTTTTTAAATAATTAACCATAACACTTCTCCACCCTATAATTCAACTATCAACTCTCAACTTATTATGAACTACGTTATTTCACAATTGTTCCTCATATTTTTTCAACAACATTATATTCTCTCCACACTTCATTTAAACCACCCATTCATTCATTTACAAGTTTTTCTAACCTTGTTTGAATCACACTGTATAACTATAGCTTTACTGTACCCCAAGTGGCAGGTACTCCATATATGCAACTGCTATATAACAAAATTTTTCTAGCATTTTTTACCCACCCTGTATAATTATAACTCTACACCACCCTATATTTCAATAACCTTTTATATGCAACTACTTATTTGCCCCCTTGTATCCTTAGAACCCTACCCCACCTTATACTTCAAACATATGGTAAATGGAACAGCTTGTAGATTACATTACTTATTTTTGAAACCCACCTGTATAGCTGTAATTATACTCCGCCACATATTTCACCCATCCTATATAAACAACTGCGTGTGGATATAAAACAAGTTTTTAACCACAACGTAAACTATAATTCCACTCCATCTTATATTTCAAACACCCTGTATAAACAGCTCCTTCTAACAACAGTTTATTATGAACATAATTAAAAGATCCTAACTGCTTACATAACACATTTTTTTCTAAGATTTTTTATCCAAACTGTATAAATATTCTACCCTTTTTCACCCACTTGGTATATGGAACTGTTTATGGCCCAATCAATATAACTTTTTTAGACTACCCCGTATAACTAATTCCACTCTCCCTTATTTCAACCACATTGTATAAATGCAGCTGCTTATAGGACACCAAATATAACTTTTTTTAGATTTTTTAATTCCATTTAATTCTACTCCGCTCTAAGTTTCCTATAATACAGAACACCCTGTAAAATTACGCTCGTTATATCAGTTGATTTGTATTAAATCGAAACATGTTGCATTGGCACATTCTGAGTTTTGAATAAAAGCTAAGCTGATGCCATTATCTAATATTTTGTGCGTGCGATGGAATCAATTGAGTAATTCTATTACCCAACATGGTAGAAGTTTTTTCGCTATATCTACCGTTTCTGTCAATTTACGGAGATAAAATGTCTACCAGATTTTAAGTCAAACTATAGGCTTTGCAACAAAAAAAGATCCAGCAAAATCAGTTCAGTAGTTCTTACGTGATGCCCGAACAAACAAACAAACAAACAGACAAACTTACAATTTTATAATAGTATAGATTATAGTTAATGAAATGGGTAAAAGAAATGTTAGAAGCAGTTATTTAAGGAGGGTGTTTGAAATATAAGATGGAGTGGAATTATAGTTTATGTTGTGGTTAAAAACTTGTTTTATATCCACAAGTATTTACATATATAGGATGGTTGAAATATGTAGCGGAGTATAATTTCAGCTATACTTGGTTTTAAAAATATTTTCAAGTAATGGTATGATCTACAACCTGTTCCATTTACTGGATGGTTGAAATATAGGTTGTGGTGGGATTCTAAGGATTCAGGGTCGTAAAAAATGTGGGTGGCTTACAGTTATATACAAGGTGGGTAAAAAATGCGAGAAAAAGTTTTGTTATATAGCACTTGCATTTATAGAGAACCTGAAGTATGGTGCGCAGTAAAGTTATAGTTATAGAGTGTCATTCAAACAAGGTTCGAAAAAGTTGTAAATGAAGGGTGGTTTAAATGAAGTGTGGAGAGAAATTATACTTTAATATATCTTGAAAAAATATTAGGAAAAAATGTGAAATAGCATGGTTCATAGTAAGTTGCAAAGATAGGATAAGTGAAACATAGGGTGAAGAAATGTTATGATAGTTATTTAAAAAATGTTATATTGGTTGACCAATAAGCAGTAGCGTATACAGGGTAGTTGTAATACATACAAGGTGATTCAAAAACATGTTGAACAAAATTGTTATTTTCAGTACCCCATAAGCAGTTGCGGTTTTGGTGAAATATATTTGGCATTGATGGATTTATAGTTATACAGGGTGGTAGAAAAAAATGTTATACTGGGTGGCCGATAACTAGTTGCAAATACAAGGTGATTGAAATAGCGGATGGAGTAGATATACTATATATAGTCAAACAGGTTGGATAATTAGGATAGAACATGAGCTGTTGCATATCTGCAATATCTGAACCATGGATCGAAGTAAAATTATAGTTAATACAGTGTGATTAGAAGTATTTAAAAATTTTATATTTGGTTGCCCCTAAGCAGATGCACATAGAGGGTGGTTGAAATATTTTGTAGACTAAAATTATGGTTGTACAGGGTGGTTCAAAAATAAGTTGTAATGTTTGACAAATTGGCAGCGGTGTATACAGGATGGTTTTAATGTAGATGGAAGTAGAGTTAGTTATACAAAGTGGTTACAATTTTTTTTCAATAAAATTGTTATATAGGGTGGCCAATAAGCAGTTGCAGTTTGGGTTAGGGTTTAAATAAAAGTTTGGTGTTAGGATGCAAAACTGTGTTTTTATATTTGTGACTCACGAAGGGTTCCACATCATTTCCATTAGGATGGATCAAAAAAGTTTTAAAAAAATTGTTATATAGGGTACACCATAAACAGTTGCATTCTACTATATGGAATATCTGAAATATGGGGAGAAGCAAGATTATAGTTTTAGAATGTGTAATACAATGTTAGAAAAAGCTCATATAAAGATTGATTAATATATAGAGTAAAAAGAAATTTTACTTAAAAAGGTGGTTAAAAAATTATCAGAAATAATTGTTATACAGGGTACACCATAAGCAGTTGCATAGCTGAACTATGGAGTAGGAAAAAGTTATAGTCAGGTGTTCAAAAAATTATATAACCGCAGCATAAAATATAAAATAGAATAAAATATTTATATAGGGTGGCCCATAAGTACTTGCAGTTTGGGTGAAATATATTATATTAAGTATGGTGGTTCAAACAAGTTAGAACATTTTTTATATAGAATAACCCATATGTTTCAGACGTTATTTCTTTTTGTGAAGGCTTGAACATTCCGTACGCGGGTGAAACCGCGGGTAACGGCTAGTATATAATAAAATATAAAGACAACTTACTGTAACTGAGGTTTAAATATTAAAACAAAACATTTCAGAGGATTGAATATTAATATAAAGTGATGGACAAATGTGTGGAACCAAGTAAATATCTCTGGAATTATTAGAGATATCAAAATGAAATTTGAAAGGGTGGATACTGCAGTAGACTGCCTATTTGTTTCCAAATTTTTTTACAATTTTGAACTTCCTGTTTTACCGGAAGTAATGTCGATTTTAAAATTTGCAATGGAACACCCTGTATAGTATTTTAGTTTCTGATGAAACATTTTATTGCGAATACAAAAATATCGGGTTTGATATTGTTTACTTCAATACTTACTGAGATATTAACAGAAAAGTAACTAAGGAAAGGAAAAATTCGATGGTAGCTAACTCGGTTCAGATTTCATTTACGCCCGATATAAGCAAACCGCTCGGTAAGGATTAGTATTTCTATTTGCCAATCGGTGGCATTATACCGTCACAGCCAACAGCACTGCTTGTTCCATAGTCGAATACACGTGCGTTTGTTTAAATCAGGCGCAAATTAAATCTGAATCAAGTTTAGTAGTCCATGAAATTCATTGCAGAAGTGACAGGAGTTGTCAAAATAAGTTATTAGTTTTTTTATTTGAACGTAAAAAGATAGTATTGTTTTAATTTGATCGTAAAATGGCCGAATTAAGTGAAAGAGAAAGAATAGAAATATTAATGATGATTGGGTATGGGGAGAGGAAAAGGACGCGTCAAAAAGTTTGAGACCTTTTTAACATTGTTCATCCGAATACACAAATATCCCGTTCAGTTAGCAATTTACTAAAAAGTGGACGGTTAAAAAGTGCAAATAATGAAGGTGTAGCTCAAAATGTTGCTATATCTTTGGAAGAAAATCCTCACTTATCCACTACCGACCTCGCCAATATGCATGGAATTAGCCGTCGTTCAGTAGGAAGGATATTAAGGCGAGAAAAATATCCATACAAAATTCGCCTTGTTCAAGAACTCTCCGAAGGCGATTTCGACAGACGTTTGCAATTTTGTGAAACGATGATAGATATTTGTAACCGTGATAATAATTTTATAAGAAATGTGGTGTTTTCAGACGAGGCTACAATGTTTTGAAAATCACTTTGATTTAGTTAATAATTATGATTATATATTTATTTAATGGATATTAGATTTTTCCTTTCCTTAATTACTTTTCTGTTAATATCTCGGTAGGTATTGAAGTAAACAATATCAAACCCGATATTTTTGTATTCGCAATAAAATGTTTCATCAGAAACTAAAATACTATAGAGGGTGTTTCATTGCAAATTTTAAAATCGACATTACTTCCGGTAAAAGAGGAAGTTCAAAATTGTAAAAAAAATTGGAAACAAATAGGCAATCTACTGCAGTATCCACCTTCCAAAGATATTTGCTAGGTTCCACACATTTGCCCATCACTGTATAATGTAGTTTAAACAACGATCTTGAGGAAAAAACACAATACAATACTAGACAATTAATTGATAGGTAAGTTGACTGGACATTTTTTTTATGATGTGAAAGATGTATTGATTTTACAGAATTTTTGATGTGTTGATACTAATTCAAATAGGCTTGTCTTAATTGAATTAAGAAGAGTTATAAAATAGAAAATTCCTCAAAATAGTTTTATGAATATTCATGGTTTAAATTAAATTAAATTTTAGTATATTGAATATGTATATACAAAATATATATTATAGCAAGGGGTTAATAAAATACAGCAGTAACAAATGAATTCAAAAATATACTTCAGTTAAGTTATTATGACAGACTAGGTTACCGAATTTAGATTATTTTCAATTTCTAATAAATTACAGTAAATTATTTTTAAATTTTGTAGATCTGTCTTTTTATTGGTATTATTGTGTTGGTTGTGAATATACACCATCTCTAAGAAATTTCTTTTGAAACTATTCCTTTCGCAAGCCAAAACTCGAGAATTTTCAAAATTTGAAGAATGATTTTTGTTTAAACTATGAGTTGCAAGTGCACAGTCTAATGTCACTTCTAGATGTTTGGTCAATATGAGGCTTGACAGTATTTACAGTCAATTTTGTAGATTACATTAGATTTAAGATTAGTTGGAGTTTTGTCTTTTATTTTGCTAAAAAGAGAATTTACATTTTTGATAGATTTTTGTGCAAATGTAATGTTGTCTTCAGTTTTGAAAATATGTCGTATTTTAGGCGTAATATTTTTAATGTAAGAAATTGAGACATAATTGTGTTTAAAATTTGTTGGATAAGAATTAATATGTACAGTACTTTGTGGTCGTAGTCCATCAATTGTAATGACTTGTGGGTTATTAAAAAGTAACTTTTTTAAGAGTTTACGTGGGTAAGAGTTATTGAGAAAGAGCTGATATAGAATTTGCAAATTTTTATCTCTGAAAGTTGGGTGGCAAATATTGATAATTCTTCTTATGATGCCATTTACAAGGTTAATTTTCATTTGAATTGGATGATATGAATGGAAATTAATGTATCTTCCAGGGCTAGATGGTTTCATATACCAATCCAATTTTAAACAGTCGTCCAAATCTCTAACTACTCTTGTATCCAAGAAAGGAACGGAAAAATGCTCGTCTTCTTACTTCTATGGTAAATGTATAAATTTATTTTGACTGTTAAAAATGTGTAAAAGTTCTGTTTCACCTCCCTTAGGAATACAACAAATGATGTCGTCAACGTACTTCTTCAGAAAAGGAATATTATAACTTAATTTTGACAGACATTGATGGGCAAGTCCATTATATATTGTGAGACGGTGACAATTTTAAACCCATAGGGGAACCAAATATCTGTTTGTAGTAGACGCCATTGTAAGAAAATACTATTGAATCGAAAACAAATTTAGTAAGTTTATAAAAATTGTTTTTACTAATTTTAGTATGAGATGAGATGGTGTTCCAATGGCTGTCAATGCTTTGTATGACAAGATCAATAGGAATATTTGTGAACAAAGATTTGACATCAAGACTAACAATCACGTAATTAGGTGGTAATTTGAAATTCTTATATAATTTTGAAAATGTGCTTGAATCTTCTATGTAATAGACATTATTCTTGTCATATGATAAACTTAAAATATCAACTAGTAAGTTGGCAATACCAGAACTACGAGCATCAATTGAAGAGACGTAAAGAGAGCGTCGGTTTATGAATTTTAGGTAAAGCGTAGAATTTTGAATATATAGAGTTGTAAATAGAATATTTTTTGGAAGATGTCTCATCAATTTGTCCACACTTTTTTAGATCAGATATAAGTTTAGAAGCTTTTTGTTGTATTGTAGAAGTACCTCTATTTATAATTTGGTAATAACAGTCATCATTAAGAAGTTCATTGCATAGGGTCATATATGTATTTTTATCAATGGCAGTTGTTACATTGCCTTTACCTGACCTAATAATTAAAATATCTGGATTGTTCTTTAAAAATCTTTTACTTGTTGTAAACATTTGGTTAAGGTAATTGTTATGATTGGTGTTACTGTTAAAATGATTAGTAAGTATATTTGTAACTTTTGAGGCATAAATGTTTTGAGACTGTTTATCTTTCACAAATTGTATTGCAAATTCTATATCAGCAAAAAAAATGATTTTTTGATATATCAGAAAAAGTTGGTGGAACACAAATCTTTGGTCCAAGTAATAAAAGATCGATAACTTCTTTTGGAAAAGCATATATATATATATATATATATATATATATATATATATATATATATATATATATATATATATATATATATATATATAGGGTAGCTAGTATTCATGTTGTGTATTACCTATAATTAGTTGTACTATTTTTATTGTAACTTGATGTATGACTACGTAAGTGGAGATTAAGTGTGGGTTTTCGATGCTACTACCCACATAGGTAACTAGTAGTTTTCTAGTTATCTGATTCTGTCAACGTCCATTTTTATAATTTACAACCGTTAATGTAGATTCTCTTCATAGTTGATAGAAAAATATATACTTAGCCAGGAGATTATTCGAATATTTGACTGACAGCTGTTACTTGTTCATTTGCACCACGAAGGGACGAACTAACATTACTCTACATTTCCGACATTGTTAAATTTTTCACATTGTGTCATTTTTTCGATTTTTGACATTTATTTTGATTGTTCGTCGGACTTTTCTCTCCTCGCAACGATTTCTGAAATAAACAATCAAACTCTATATTAAACTCCTCAATCATTCAAAACATACTGTTTCAATTTTTTTATATTACTTGACATTTTATATATTGTCGACATTTTTTATTATTTCTATAATTTTGTATAATTTGAGATTTTTTTATATTTTATACATGTTTAGTATTTTGATGTTTGCCATTTTTGACGTTTATTGCCATTTTGGATTTATTCCATTTGGCTTATTTTATATTTCCAACATTTACTAGTTTTTTCTGATATTTCACGTTTGGAAGCACTAAAATATACGTTTCCTTAAGTTTGGTATTACCAAAAAATTCATAAATATATCTATAGTTTAATTAACGGTACTAACAGGGGAATTCTCTCGAAATTATTCACCGTACTAGAAACTAATTCACCGATAAACAAAACTTTTAACAGAACTTATAATAATATTAACTTCAGTAAAATGACCAATCGCCAGTTTATTCATTTAAAGAAATCAGTCAAACTATCAATTCTCAAGCAATGAAAAAATACTCCTCTTGTCCCTTATGGGTTACATGAATTACAACAAACCAACTCAGTTCTTATCATTTGAGGAGAATATATACCAATTTTCAGGCCTGCGCATCACTTTTCGTTTCCGAGAAATTATTTTTTTCGACAAATTTTGGAAACCTCTATTGTCCCTACCCGAAGAATAGAAAAAAATACCCCACATGTCCCCTATTGCATAATTGAATTTTTGTAAAATAATTACACTTGTTTATATTTATTTTAGAAGAGTATATGTACCAATATTTACGCTTGTATCACTTTCAGTTTCCAAGGTATGCCGTTGTTAATTTTGGTTCCCAAAAAATGGATATTTTTTCCAAAAACAATTCCCCACCTACCCCCATGAAATAACTAAATTTTTACAAAATACTTAAACTCGTTATTTATTTGGACAGAAGAGTATATTTACAAATTTTCACACATGTATCAATTTTTATTTCCAAATTTTTTAAATTCCTTAAAAATCTTCCTTCCCATTCACTAATCAAAACATTTTATCATGAAAGCTATCCCTAAAGGATTTGAAAAATCAGTTTGGTAATTATTATGATTGGGGAAATAACACCACACGTGAGGAGTTGTATTTAAAAAAAAGCATGTCAAGGTCTCAATCTGACCTCCTCGTTATCAATGGTGTTATAAATTATAATAGTGAACAAAGTAAATTGTTCATTTTCTATCAAAAATTCAATCTCAGATTAGATAAACATCCATAAAGGATTAAGCAATTACCCATATGGATTGATGTGTTTTACCATAATTAGTTTCACATAAATACATTTGATCGTTTACAAATTCTAGGTGTTTTCCTGGGGAGAAGGTGAGGATGGAAAGTTGGGACATGGAAATAGATTGAATTTGGACAAACCTCGTATGATAGAGGCTTTAAGAAGTAAAAAAATCAGGGATATAGCTTGTGGTAGCTCCCATTCTGCAGCCATTACAAGCAGTGGAGAACTGTATACCTGGGGATTGGGTGAATATGGTAGACTAGGTCATGGAGATAATGTAACTCAACTTAAACCAAAATTGGTAAGGAAATCTGTGACATTCAACAAATATTAAATTCAGCTGTTCGTTATTTTAGGTGAAATCACTTGTTGGACATCGAATCATTCAAGTAGCTTGTGGTAGCAGAGACGCACAAACTTTAGCACTTTCAGACGAAGGTTTGGTGTTTTCTTGGGGAGATGGGGATTTTGGTAAACTGGGAAGAGGTGGATCTGAAGGTTGCAATGTTCCTCATAACATAGAACGATTAAATGGTCACAGCGTCATGCAAATTGAGTGCGGAGCTCAGTTTTCTTTAGCTTTAACAAAATCTGGTGATATTTGGACTTGGGGAAAAGGAGATTACTATAGGTAAATTTTAAAAAAATAATAACATAGATTTTAATTTCTAAATAATTTTAGGTTAGGGCATGGAACAGATCAACATGTAAGAAAACCCACATTAATTGAAGCTTTGAGAGATAAAAAGATTATTCATGTAGCTGTTGGTGCATTACATTGCTTAGCTGTCACCGACAATGGACAGGTATAATAGTTTCGAGTTAAAATAAAAAATACAATTTTATTGGTGGACTTCTAGGTATACGCATGGGGTGATAATGATCACGGACAACAAGGTAACGGCACAACGGTTGTAAATCGTAAGCCAGCACTTGTTCATGGCCTTGAAGATGTTCATATAAACCGAGTAGCTTGCGGTAGCTCCCATTCTATCGCGTGGACTCTTCAAGATACTCAAACAGTTTCTAAAGTTGAGCCAGTAATATTTCCGGTTGCGAAAGATCCATTAGGATCATCAATTTTAGGATTGTACAGTGGAGAAAAGCCCAGTGTTAAATCAAACAACAAAAACACTCCCACTTTAAGTAGTATAGTAATGTCTCTAGAGAGCAACACAGCTAAACAGCAAGCACTACAACACATTTTGAATGCAATGCACATTCAACTGCTAAGACAAGCTATAGTTAAAGCGTTGTGCAGTCATACAAATCTGAAAAATGTGTCAATTAAGGTAAGTGCATTTCAACAGTCACTGATTTGTGTAACATGGTTTATTTTAGGAGGCCACTACTGGCGATTCTGGTGTAGAAACCCGGAAAGGATCTTCAATTAAAAGAGACGGAGAAATTGCTTTAGGAGGCGGAGAGGCACCAGTATCTTTGGCAGAATTTGCTGCAGCTACAGTAAGTATAATTGTCAACAACATCAAATTTCATGGTGAGTATGCCTGTATGATAAGAAGTTTCACATCGAAATTGATTGATTGATGAAGCTACGAAAATGTAAATTATATATATGTATATATATATATATATACAGGGTGTCCCATGGTTCTGGTCTCGGATGATTGCGCAGTTATGATAGAAGATAGAATTTTCAAAATTTAGGGGTATAACTTCTGGATTGGGATCTATCCAGCTAAAATATTTTCAAGCATGTACCACTTCCGGTTATAGCGGAAGTTGATACCAACTTTCTTATTTCAAATGGAACACCCTGTAAATTATTGTATTTCTGAATTCTGCGAGTAATTTTAATACTAATTCATGTATAATACCCTATACTTAAATTCAGCCATTTTCGAGTTATTCCAAAATGTTTTTTGAAATTCACATTTTAAGGCCTTCAGATAATTGCAAATTATACAACAACGAAGAGGAATTTAGGAAAACCATTTGTTGAGAGGGTAGAATAAACTTAGTGCTTCCAGAATCTGTGAAAAAAGTATGGACATTATCTACAGAGTGTGTACGAAAAAATCCCGAAAATTGAAATTCAAAATCTGGAAAAACTCAATTTTTTCAAATGGAAACCACTATTTTTATATCATAATCAGATTGAGCATCGAAAATAAGAGGTACTTTGTGAATAAGTACCTATACGAAATTCTGATAGTTTTCGACTTATTAAAAAAAATAAAACATTTTCAGCATCTTTAATAAAAAGTAAGCTTAAGTACATAAGTTGGCCATGACGGTTGCTAAGGACTCTACGAAAATGTCATTTTAACAAATGTTCGAAGTGCCTACCGTTCACTTCTAAGCACTTATTAATTCTTTTAATAAATGAATTACGAACTTTATTTAATAGTTCTGGTGCAATTATTGCAAATGCATTTCTTATTCTTTCTTTCATATTCTCTATACTCGTTACTTCCTCTTTATACCCAAAATCTTTTATGTAACCCCAGAGAAAAAAATCCATTGGGGTTAAACAAGGTGAACGTGGAGGCCAAGCAACTGATCCGTTTCGTCCAATCCAACAATCACTAAACTTTCTATTTAAATATCGCCGAACTCTTCTGTCATAATGAATTGAAGAGCCGTCTAGTTGAAGCCACATTTTACTTCTTATGTTTAATGGAATGTCTTCTAATAACGGCTATAATTGGTTTCTTAAGAAATCAAGGAATTTGGCTCCATTCATTGTCCCATCAAAAAAGAAAGGTCCAATAACGTTACCCCCAACAATACCAGCCCACACGTTTAAGGACCATTTAGTCTGAGATGTTGTTTTAAAACCTTACGGGTTTTCATTACAATAGTAATGAAAATTGTGTCTATTTACGAAGCCATTTTTATGGAAGGTGGCTTCGTCTGAAAACAAAATATATGTTGAAAAGTCAGCTTCAGTCTGCATTTTATCTCTAAACCAATTACAAAATTCTTCTCTTTTTTCATAACTGTATCAAGCAATTCTTGGTGCATTTGTATTTTATAGGGGTGAAACTTGTACCTCTTTATAACCCTATGAACGGTACTTTTACTAATAACTAATTGGTTACTTATAGTTCTAACGCTACATAATGGATATTCTATCACAGATTGCATTATCATAAATTCGTTTTCTTCAGTAGTTACTCTATTTGGAACATTACGTTTACCATAAGAAACATTTCCAGAATCAACAAATCTTTCATAAAGTTTTGTAAATGCCTTTTCAGTTGGATGACTTCGATCTGGATATTGCGTGTAATACACTCTTGACGCGAGCAAGCTATTACGTTGACATTCACCTAATGCAAATATCATGTCCACCATTTCTTCTTTCGTAAAATTCATTTTGTTTAAGGATAATTATTTATATCACACGTTCTGAACTGACGTAAGAATATACTGAAATGATTATAACATAATAATAATTTAACTAGTAATATTTGAGATTTGTCATGATTCCATAGCACTCTTTAACATCGCAACAGAGAATCAATCCTTTGGTTAATTTTCACATATGAGACTAAGAATAAGAAATGCATTTGCAACCATTATTTACGAACTATTAAATAAAATTTGAAATTGATTTATTAAAAGAATTTCGAACATTTATTAAAATGACATTTTCGTAGAGTCCTTAGCAACCGTCATGGCCAACTTATGTACTTAAGCTTACTTTTTATTAAAGATGCTGAAAATGTTTTATTTTTTTAATAAGTGGAAAACTATCAGAATTTCGTATAGGTACTTATTCACAAAGTACCTCTTATTTTCGATGCTCAATCTGATTATGATATAAAAAATAGTGGTTTCCATTTGAAAAAATTGAGTTTTTCCAGATTTTGAATTTCAATTTTCGGGATTTTTTTGTACACACTCTGTAGATAATGTCCATACTTTTTTCACAGATTCTGGAAGCACTAAGTTTATTCTACCCTCTCAACGAATGGTTTTCCTAAATTCCTCTTCGTTGTTGTATAATTTGCAATTATCTGAAGGCCTTAAAATGTGAATTTCAAAAAACATTTTGGAATAACTCGAAAAGGGCTGAATTTAAGTATAGGGTATTATACATGAATTAGTATTAAAATAACTTGTAGAATTCAGAAATACAATAATTTACAGGGTGTTCCATTTGAAATAAGCAAGTTGGTATCAACTTCCGCTATAACCGGAAGTGGTACATGCTTGAAAATATTTTAGCTGGATAGATCCCAATCTAGAAGTTATACCCCTAAATTTTGAAAATTCTATCTTCTATCATAACTGCGCAATCATCCGAGACCAGAACCATGGGACACCCTGTATATATGTTTTTAAGTTGTCGCGGGCACTAAATGTTTTAGGTGGTTTCTGGTTTCCGACATTGATCAGATATCAACTACGCGGATGAATTGCCGGAAACCACCTAAAACATATATACAGGGTGTCCCAAAAGTCCCGGAACGGCATTTTATCTCGGCGGGAACGCATTTTAGAGAAAAATGTTTCAAACAAAACTTATAGGATTCGTCCCTGGCTATCGAATTGTGACCTTGAATTTGACCTTGATTTTGACCTTCAAGGTCATTTCAAGGTCAAGTCGATTTTTTCAAATGGGACAACATATTTCTGACCTCGGAAATGGAAAGATCGGAAAATTTTACGTTCAAATATGTCCTTGAACATTTTTAAAACTTGACCTCTGGTGGTCAGTAAGGGTATCCCAAAAGTCCCGGAACGGCATTTTATCTCGGCGGGAACGCATTTTAGAGAAAAATGTTTCAAACAAAACTTATAGGCTTCGTCCCTGGCTATCGAATTGTGACCTTGAATTTAACCTTGACCTTGTCCTTCAAGGTCATTTCAAGGCCAAGTCGATTTTTTCAAATGGGACAACATATTTCTGATCTCGGAAATGGAAAGATCGGAAAATTTTACGTTCAAATATGTCCTTGACCATTTTTAAAACTTGATCTCTGGTGGTCAGTGAAGGTCAAGTCAAGGTCAAGAACAACTTCGTTGCGTAGCCATACTAAGTATCGCATTGCCGTGGAAAAATCCTAAACCTTAGTCCTTGAAAGGTTTTTTTTAAACCCATATTTGACGAGCTACGCAACGAAGTTGTTCTTGACCTTGACTTGACGTTTACTGACAACCAGAGGTCATGTTTTAAAAATGGTCAAGGACATATTTGAACGTAAAATTTTCTGATCTTTCCATTTCCGAGGTCAGTAATATGTTGTCCCATTTGAAAAAATTGACTTGACCTTGAAATGACTGAAGGTCACGGTCAAGGTTAAATTCAAGGTCACAATTCGATAGCCAGGGACGAATCCTATAAGTTTTGTTTGAAACATTTTTCTCTAAAATGCGTTCCCGCCGAGATAAAATGCCGTTCCGGGACTTTTGGGACACCCTTACTGATCACCAGAGGTCAAGTTTTAAAAATGGTCAAGGAGATATTTGAACGTAAAATTTTCAGATCTTTCCATTTCCGAGGTCAGAAATATGTTGTCCCATTTGAAAAAATCGACTTGACCTTGAAATGACCTTGAAGGTCAAAATCAAGGTCACAATTCGATAGCCAGGGACGAATCCTATAAGTTTTGTTTGAAACATTTTTCTCTAAAATGCGTTCCCGCCGAGATAAAATGCCGTTCCGGGACTTTTGGGACACCCTGTATATATATATATATATATATATATATATATATTGTTTTTAAGTTTTCCCGGGCACTAAATGTGTTCGGTGGTTTCCGGGAATTCAACCGCGTAGTTGATAATTGATCCCTGTCGGGATTGATGGTAACGTGACGACGTTTCGGCAGAGTCACATCTGCCCTCTTCAGGTCGGGTCGCATAATTCTCATAGCCTTCTGCTTTCGCTTCTAGTTACTCGAATACTGTATTCGCGAAAGCAGAAGGCTACGAGAATTATGCGAACCGACCTGAAGAGGGCCAGATGTGACTCTATTTAAAATTACCTCCAATAGATAGAAAATTATATCAACTTATACTTTACATCCTAGTTGAAATGGCATTTGCGATCTAGTTTACTCTGAATTCAATTCCATTAGACTATAAAAATAATTTACTAACATGAGAAGGTACATTTATTTCTCAAAATGTCTGTGTGGTTATCAATGTTGATATATTTGTGAGAAGAAATATACTCGTAACAATGGGGGCTTATAAATATTTAGAAATACATACATCTACAGCACATAATTAATATTTTGTACCATTTTAGAGTCCAAATCAAATGACACCTGAAATTGAAGAAAATCCTATCGCACTGATGCAGTCAATGACAGCTAGCAGTTGTTCAGCAAGTATATCATCAAAGCATTCTAAAATGTCCACAAGTGCAATGTCTGTAATAGCTGCAACATTGACGTCTCACGCTGAAGTCATTGGTGATGGAGGAATAACAGGATTAGACGAGTTTACCTCATTATTAACGGAAAATGACGCTAGGTTATTAGTTGATCTTTTAAAATTAACAGTGGCAGACAGGATTGAAGACGATCAGGCCAAAGAAATTTTATCTTCTGTACTAATAAGTTAGTAGTTTTCGAAAGTGTTAGTATGGCACTTAATCCAGCTTTTTTTAGCCATGGGGAGTACAAATTCCTCTATAGGTTCTATGCTACTAGAATTGTGTGTAACTGAACTGGAAGACACAACAAATAGTACGCAAACTTTATCTATGTCTCCTCATCCAGTTGTTCAAGAGTCTAGTCATCCTTACGTTGATGATGTTACTTTAAGAGGTAAGAAATATTGAAAAAGTGGTTTGACATACCATGAAATTGTGTGTATATAAATAGATATTAAGATTTCTTAACCACATGCGATTTTACTTACAGGTCACGTTAGATTACCCGGAGCAGATGCCTTAAGAGTAGAATTTGACAGAAGATGTTCTACCGAACGCAGACATGATCCCTTGCAAATCACAGATGGAACAGGTAGAATTGTAGCAACACGTTCCGGGCGAGAATGGAGCGAATGGTCTTCAGAATTAAGAATTCCTGGTAAGTAAAGGGGTTGTACCAACACTAATATATTTTAAAATTGCATATATTTTCAATTTCGTTAAAAAACATCTTTCTTCTGAAATTACTTTTCCATAGATAAAAAAACGTACATGATAATTTTATAACTAATCCTATTGTTGTAATGTTTATTTCAAGTAAGCTGCTTACCATGTCTTGCTGAAATAACACATTAGAATGACTAAAAAAATCATTTACTAATCGACTAAGTCGCAACGATAATGAACTGTTTTAATGAAAAATAAACATGGAAGTATTGTCATCATTTGTTAAAAAAAACCTTAATCTTCTTAGTCTACGTTTGTTAATGTATTTATTGTTTATCTGGACAAAAACATTCCAATGAAGAAAGTGTGAAGACCATTTTACTCGTTATTAAAACCTAAGATATCAACATCACAAATTAAATATTGTACTGAGGGAACTAGATTTACATCCCGATTTTAAAATAAATTTCACCCAATCAAACAATAACTTTAGAATGTGTCACGATTTTACGCCCTCAGCACATGCTTACACTTGCCCTCGTTCATGATACTACACCAATGTTGCACAGACAATGATCGACATATCTGCATTCGCATTTGCTCATACGAGTCATGTGACAAACAATTTTATTTCGTTATCGTTAATCAAGAAAATATCTCACAAGAACTACCGGAAGAAACACACATGGAGAATTAATAGTACCTTTCCAGTTGTCTAATTCATATTTAGAAGATGGTGGTCATGAGAGAATTAGTACTGAAGAAAAGTTTTCTTAAGTTAAGTTTATTTTAGTATTGATCACAAATTAAGTAGGACAATCCAAAGAATAAGGGTTTCTCTAAATTTAATATAATATGTTTGTTTTAATAGTGTGTTTAGATCGTAGCGATTAAACATATAGAGTACCTCAGGCCCCGAGAAAAAAACGAATGCACGGTGAGACAAAAAGTCTGTCTTAGCTCGCTCCTGGTTGGGCGTCTGTTAAGTGACGTGTACCCATTGCTTCCAGGTCTAGAGTTTCCTTTCTCTCTCACCCAGCGTAACGAATCCACTTGAACAGACGCCCATTTCTCACGTGCTCTATCTTAACTGTTATCTCTCTGGTTTAGATAGTAGCGGGACTGTTGTTGCAAAGTCGTACAGGATAATAATAAAATATATCATTTTCAACGTTCATAGTTAATAAACCCTACCGTTTTCGCCATCTATGAGATGGTATTATTATTGACGTTCCTGAATCGAACTATTTAATAAGTCGTCTCAAGGGTTATTTTGCCTCTATTTGAATACTTGATCCGTTTATTCTTTTCATTTATTCTTCATTTACACATGGGTGTAGACATCGTGCAAATTTTTGCTCTACGAACAGCTTCAGATAAATGTTTATTATGACAGGTACTCGCGCCACTACCACTCGTAGTAAATGTCTCCGTTCAGTACTGTCAGATCTATTAAAAATGCAGTAGATCTACTGATTTCTACTAAAGAATATAAATCAGCTACCATTTCCAATTTATTTATTTTTTCATATTTGGTTACATAGATTTGTAGCAGTAATAGTTATAACGGGTCATCAGCTAGACGGTGTTCTGTCGTCGGTGATTCACCGATGCTGTTTTCGATTTATGATTTATGTAAATATTTATTAGATCAACCCATCTGTATGTCTTACGTCTAATGTAAAGGGATACAATGAATTGGAAAATTATCTGTGTGAAAACGAATGTGTCAAATACATTTGCAATGAAAAATTCTTAATGAAAAAATTCAACTGGAAAATAAGTTTAGTCTCTACGAGGTGTCACTCTTTTGTACGCAAGACAATATATAGAATATATGTTGTTTCTGGTCAGGGAACCTTCATCAGTGACGCTTTCCATATCTTTGTAGCATTATAGATTATAACCATCGTAAAGATGTACAATGGACAAATGTTTTTAAGTATGTGAATGCTAAAACATGAATATAAGGAACGAAAATTGGGAAAATCTAAGAGGTGTGAACTGTCCTTGGGTTAAAACAGACATTTGTTACGTAATATCTAGGCCTACGTATTAATTTACAAAGATAACGAAAATTAAAAAATAAAAATAACATTTATAAATTGTTATATTACACAAAACCCTCTTATATTAAGCAATTTATCAAATTCTCATTCAAAATGCTGCAAATATAAAACCGATTAATTCTACTTATTTTTCAAACAAACAAAAATTAATCTGGCAGCCCCAGTTACCTGGCGCCACGCGCATGACACGTTCACGCCATTGAGTCATATATATTTACTCACTGGTTCACGCTCATGTACTTTCCTACGGTGATGGGGAGGCGTTCGCCTCCACCGAGAGCTTCAAAGTTTGTAAATATAATATTAAAACAAGAGCCTAGACGAAGGTCACTTCTATTGGTTTAAACCACATAACGACTAATTTTAATGTCCAAGAAATATGGGTTTAAAATTGTATTATGGTAAATTGAGTACACACGATCCCCCCCCCCCGAAGCATAGAATCGCCTCCTCCCCCCGGAACCCCGGAAACACGTGTCTGGATCTGTCCCTGATATTAGCCTGTGAGGCAAGCGTTAAACCAGCTGACATTACTAGACAATAAAATTTTAAAAAATGTCTAATTTTTCATTTAATACTTTTTGTCTGATGAAAATCAGCACATGAAATATTTTTGCTACAAAAATCACAAAAATAATCATTAAATCTGGAAAAACTGAAAAAAATCTTGAATATTTTTCTTTCCCGAATCGTCACTTTAACTATGGGCGATTATTTGAACAAGGAGTTACGTGTACAAGAACTGAAAAATAGTTTAATTAATTTTTTATTTGTCATTATAAATTTAGTATGAAACCATATCACTTAAACACATTTACAAATATCTTAACACATAAAAAACTTTATTACTTTTTTAAGATAATAATAATCACAACTCAGGCTAAATAATTAATACACTTAGTAACTTCTGTTTCTTATAATTTGTTTACTAATGAATGGAAAATTAGAGTGAACATTATTATAATATTAATATAATTAGCCTTAGTTAAATAACTTCTTTACTGTTTATACAGCTAAATTTATATAAAAAATAATAAGTAGTTAATCAATTGTAATATATTTAGGACTAGAGACTCCTAATATATTATAAATCATTGATACGTTTTAGGTGATGAATTAAGATGGACTTTCACTACAGACAGTTCTGTAAATGGATGGGGCTGGCGATTCACAGTATATCCAGTAATGTCAGGTCAAGGTCTAAATGAACTTGGTTCTGATAGGGCTATACTTAGCCAGCCTTCTATGGATATGGTAATGTGTCTATTAGATCCTCGCCTATATTCAGCAGCCAGTCCAGTATTGATGTCAAGACTTGTTGCATCTTTAGCTGCATGTTCCCAATTAAACTTTTTATGTGAGTTTTTCAAAAATTGTTTGTTAGTAAAGAAAATGCCTTATAAATAATAATTATTATAGCGGCATCTCAGAGAATGTGGGCTTTGCAAAGGCTACATAGGCTTCTCGTTGGTGAAGATAAGAAGAATGATGCCATAGCTATGCAATTACAAGAACTCAAAGCTCCTGAAAGTGCATTGGGATCACTTCTTGAAGAATTGCCACAAGCTCTATTAAGACAATATGAATATGAAGACAGTTCGGTTAGGGCAGGATTACATTTGATGCATTCAGATTTCTTTAAGGTGAATATTATCCCTGTTCATTTAGTTTTTGGCATTAACTTAAAAACAAACAAAACAACTCACAAGCTCGAATACAAATTCCTTCATGAAACCTACATACAACCTTTTACTTTGTATTTTTATACATTATTATTAGGGTTCTGTATATACAATATCCGGAGACCCTTATAATATCACTCCGGATTTCTGCCTTTTTCACATCACAGGAATTTTCTCCTAAACTACTTGATGAAAAAGGTTGAAATTTGGTATGGGTGTATAGCTTTTACTTGTACTTCTTATCTCCGAAACTACTGAACCTAAAATTTTGAAAAATATATTGAATATAGAACGTTGCCCGAACTTTACAGGAAAATTAAGGAGAAACCATTAATTTTAATTTTTGGAGGCAACTTATGGAATGAAATGAAAAATGAAAAATTTAAAATTTTTCAAACGCATCATGAGATACCTCAAATAAAAGGTCTCATTCTGAGGAGTACAAATATATTTTTTTCATAATTTAAAAATAATTAGTTTAAAAGATATTAACAAAAATATACAAAACTTTACCCATTCCCCCTTATCTCCAAAACTGTAAGACGTAAAATTTTGAAAAAATAGAGATATAATATACCTCACCTGAATTTTACTGGAAAAATAAGGAGAAACCTCTACTGTTAATTTTGGGGGGCAAATTACAGAATTAAATGGAAAATATAAAATTAAAATTGTTTCTAACGCATCGTGTAATGCATCAAATGAAAGGGCTCATTATGTGGAATACTAATATATTTTTTTCATATTTTTAAAATCAATTGTTTACAAGATATTAACAAAAATATAAAAAAACTGATTTCCCCCTTTATTTCCCAAACCATACTACCCAAAATTTTGAAAATTGAACTTTATTAGTAGAAAACCCCATAATTAATTTAGGGGGTCAATTGATAGAATTAAAATCAAAATAATATTTTTTTCATATTTTTAAAATCATTTCTTTAAAAGATATTAACAAAAATATTAAACATCGACTTACTCCCTGAGAAATTATATGATCTAAAATTTTGAAAAATATATTTTATTTGTATTTTTAAAATAATTTGTCTAAAAGATTTAATAATTTATTATTTCAAACTTGACCCATTTTCCCATTTATTTTCCCCATCTACTGGGTCTAAAATTCAGGCAATAGATTATATGGAGCTTCACTGAAAGTTAATTAGTGAAATAAAACCCTAATGTTAATTTTGGGGTCCAAATTAGAAAATGAAATAAATATTTTTATAAAAATCAGGCGAATCATGTAGCAGATAAAATAAAAAGTCTCTGTGTAGAAATAAAAATGTATAGTTTTATAAGTTTAAAAGGCTTAGTTTAAACGATATGGGGGTAAATATGAGAAAATACACTCATTCCCAGCTTGTCTTAAACTGGAATATTAGAAAAATATATACTTACCTTAAAGGTGGTACGGAACCCTTAGAATGCGAGTCAAACCACTTGACCATATTATTTTTTAGTTGAAATTACTTATAACATTCTCCAAATCTTACTGTGATTCCTTCAATTACTTTTATAAAACAGGTCATATTTTCTACAACTCAAATACAAAGTTAGCAATAACAACACAATCACTATTTTAATTTGATTCAGTTATAAATGGAACATCACAAACAAATTATTTTCAAATAAGGCAGGGTGGAGATGGAGAATAGATAAAAAATTATTATGAAGTCGTAAGTATTCATTATTAATGAATAATTAACCAGTTATTTTTTCAAAACTATGTTTAGCTTGTATAAACTGTGTAATAATTTCTAATAACTCTTGGACATTAAACTTGTATGTTATTTCGCAGGTTTGCATAACTGCAGGTTGTAGAATGCTTATTCTTTCATAGCATGTCCCCCTAAAAATCATTTTATGCAGGCGCTACTTGTAATGGTTCTCACCTCACCCCAACTTTTTTGTTATTATCTTAAGCATATTATTGATGACTATTAACTAATTTTAACCCGTTTATGACTATTTTCGAAAATTGGAGTTATATATAGAAAATGTGAACGTTTTTATAATTTGAAATGTTCATTTCGAAAGATGATTTTTGGTACGTGAACGTAATTAATAATTTATTTAGATTCCTTTTAATTGTCATTTTGCGATAAGTGGAATAAAGTTAATTCAAAACATGTAATAATTTTATCACTAAAGAAAAGTTAAAGTATAAAATCTTCATGGAATCTGATGTCTGTAAGAATGGTGACTGGTAGACTGCCTACTTCGGCCAGATATTATATCTCAAACCAAGGTGCCAGGAACACAAGATAATTATTCCAACTATGCCAAAAATATAGTAACATAACTTCTACGAACCAAGAGGTTACTTGTGATATCTTTTAGTTTATTATCGTGGTTTATTGGAAAATAAAGGAATATAATTCGTGGTTGTGGTAAACAATAAAACGTAATTTTTATTGTATATGAAAGTTTTATTCTCTTATTAATATTTGACATTGACTTAAAACCCAACAAAACAGTAACGCTACAGGCAAAATAATAATTAAACAACTATCGTGGTTGCGTTCCATTTACTAACAGAAAATAACACCACCCTTGGAGAACAAAAACTATATATTAAATCTCCAAACATTTGTGTTTTAAATATACTGTACAAGGCAGTAGTGAGAAATAAAACTGTGTATTAAATATATTAAAGATACTTGATAAAGAAGAAAAGATTATGTATGATCTCAAGCGTGTTACTATAATTACTGACAATACAAAAAATGGAAACCATTAAACAGAAGCTTATATAGTGACCAAATTCAAATATCATGTGACTATGTAGTGAAATTGACACAGCAATATGATAATTCAATTTTCTTAAAACTTACTGTTGAGCAAGACATATTACGTATAATAAATAAACTAAAAATAACCATGCCAAGACCAAGACGTAATTTCAAAATTCGTGGCCCTACCTTTGATACATATTATTACTTAATTCATAACTATGTCGATATGGCCTCTAATGCACTGAAAAACGCTGATTTCAAACCAGTTCATAAGACAAATGACATATTATTACCGTCAAATTATCGACTGATATCAAGGGAATGGAGAAAATTATAATAGAGTATGAAAGTTTTTAAATAAGCACAATAACAGTAACAGAAAACAAACAGTAAAGGTGTAGTGAGTTTATTACAGTTATAACTGGTATCCCTCAAGCTGCACTCGGACAATTGTTTCTAATATATGTTAATGACTTACTAACTAGCACGCCTGAAGACAGTATTATCTCGTTTGCTAATGATATTACTGTGGTTCCCACGGAGAAAACATGGAATAGTATGGTCAGGTGCGAGTTGGACTCGCATACTAAGGGGTCCGTACTACCTTTGGGATTTGTTATAAAGTAGGTAATTCATTGTCTTCTAAAAGTTGTTTGTGGCATATTCTTGATTACCTTTATGTTTTTTGGGGCAATAACACCACAATCGAAAGAAAACGATGTATATAGAACGAAAACCAAACGTTTCAAAGTCTATTCTGACTTCGTTGTCAATGGCTTTATATTTTTTGATGTAAATTGCAAAATGAAAATTTGATTTATGACATTTAAATTGACATTAGAAAATTTGTTGTTTTTAGATATACAGGTAGCACAAAAAATTCTAAAGATCATGTATTATAGTTAAACAGGTTTCAAATTAGAAGAATTTGAAAGAGTTGTCTTTAGAATTTATAAGTGGCGTTCCTAGGTACGATTTCGTTATAAGATAGCGCATTCGCCAAAAATGCTATCAAAGAATTCTATTGTTTCAGTGATCGATCCCATTAACGTCATAAGGGAAAACCTAGGAAAAACCTTATGAACTATCTCGATAATGGGTTGTTCAAAAGGAGGTTACCATTTACCATTAATAATTTTACTTTTGACCTTACTCTATTGCCCTTTCGGTAACCAGATACGATTAAATTCTAAAATAGTATCTGGCCTTCGACCGACAATTAAGGAAGAAATTATTTTCAATGGTAACCTCCTTTTGAACAACCCAGTATCGGTATAGTTCATAAGGTTTAGCTTCCTAGGTTTTCCCTCAAGATATGACGTTAATGGGATCACTGAAATCTACCGAACAATAGAATTCTTTGATAGCATTTCAAAAAACACTTATAACGAAATTGTACCTCAAAGTAAAAATCCAGGCATCATGCTCTGAAATTATTTAAATCCCTTTGGTTAATGGTCGTAACGCCACTTATGAATTGTCTAAAAAGACAACAGTCAGTTTCTGAAATTCTTCTAATAAGTTGAAGGCTGTAACAAAGTTATTACTATAATCTATACGTATGATAGGAGCTTTACAGTCAAAATTTTTTGTGCTACCTGTATACGATCTAAAAAGTATCTGGTTACCGACAAAAGGAAGAAATTTTAATGGTAACTCCTTTTGAACAACCCAGTATCGTATAGTTCAAAGGTTTTTCCTAGGTTTTCCCTTAATTAATGGGATCATAAATCAAAGAATTTTTGATAGCATTTTGAAATTGTACAAACGCCACTTTACAAAGACAACTCAAGTTCTTCTAAAATATAAATACATGCTTTAGAATTTTTTGTGCATTGACAAAATCAAATTTTCATTTTGCAATTTACATAAAAAAATATAAAGATTGACAACAAAGTCAGAATTGACTAGAATATTGCCCCAAAAAACATAAAAGTAATTAGGTAATTCATAATATTATTTTTTTAATTTTCCAGTTTCACCCAAGCAGGGAATGAGTGAATTTTCTTATATTACCTTAATATCTACTAAACTAAGCGTTTTAGATTTATAAGAAATCTACACTTTTATTTCTCACAAGGAGCCTTTTTTATTTGGTCTGCAAAATTAAGATTAGAATTTTTGCTTTATTTTACCAATCAACTTTCAGTAAATTAAATCTTTTAACAAATTACTTTAAAAATACAAATAAAATATATTTGTATTACGATTCCTTTCATTTGATACATTGCGAATGCGCTTATAAAAAAATACTGTTTAATTTTCCATTTAAGTTTATAAATTAATGTTAGAATGTGTGTTTTACTTTTCTTGTAAATTTTGAGAGAGGGCCAATATTCTCAATGTTTTCCAAAGTTTACGCTTAGTAGTTCACAGGTGTAGAAGATAATAGGTCGAATTTTGTATATACTTTTAAATAACTTGTAACAAATTATTTTAAAAATATGAAAAAATGTACTTGTATTCTTCCCTTTCACTTGATATATTGTATTCCTCTTTCATTTCATATATTACATGGTGCGTTTAAAAAATGTTATTTTTTTATTTTCGCTTTAATTCTATAATTTGCCCCAAAACTAATTTTAGGGATTTCTTATTTTCACTGTAAAGTTCAAGTATATCTCCATTTTTTTTCAAAAGTTTGGGTCTTATGGTTTCGGAAATAAAGGAGGGGAATGGGGAAATTTTAGTACATTCTTTTGTTAATATCTTTTAAACTAAGTATATCTAAAAATATAGTTATGTTCCTCAGAATGAGCCTTTTATTTGATGTATTACATGGTGCATTTGAAAAAAATATATTTTTCATTTAATTCTATTATTTGCCCCCAAAATTAATATTAGCAGTTTCTTCTTATTTTTCCTGTAAACTTTGGACAACATTTTTTCAACATTTTCGGAAATAGAAGGGAGATTTTTGTAAAACTCCCCCCAGAAGTATCCCTAAAACCAAAATTTCTGCATTTACCACATATACTCCTAATCGGCTCCTTTAACTATAGACTGATATCAAATTTCAACCGTTCCAGTAGTTTCGAAGAAAATTGGCTGTGATCTGACAAACGGGCAGATCAGGAGTGATCTTATAAGCGTTTCCTTGTATTGAATGTACGGAACCTTAACATTGACAAGTCTGTGTTTATAACTTTTGGAAATTACTACAATAGTCTTCCTAATACGTAATAATAAATGGAAGAACTAAAACGAGTATAAATCCATACATATATCGGCGTTATTTTTGATTATAGAATTAGATAGGCTAAACCTTACACTACATTTTAAGTACAACCCAATATTTGGGATTTGTTTTTCACAAACTGTCATTAACCTAAAATACTAAGATTGGTATACTATATGAAGTTTATTGTTTATTTGTAGGTTTTGATAGCACTAGCATGTGATCTGGAATTAGACAAAATGATAGGTATAGTGGACAATCATAAGTGGCTATGGTTCCGGAAATATTGTCATGCTGCCAGAGTGGCAAAGTCGTTAATACATCGAATTCCTTTGCCCATAAACTTTTGTTATGAAGTGAGAAAGAAATTACTAGATTCAAATGCTGAGCTAACTGAAGAGTATTATGAATATGAAAATAATAAAATCTTCAAAAAAGAACTTGATGAACAATTACTGATTTGGTTAAATAGGTATATCTTTGTAATAATGTTCAATATTACTTATTCTAGTGGTTATTTTAGGCGACCCGAAGATTGGACGTTATCATGGGGAGGTTCTGGTACAATTTACGGTTGGGGACATAATCACAGAGGTCAATTGGGTGGAGTAGAAGGTGCAAAAGTTAAAATTCCGACAGCATGTGAAGCCCTTTCATCTTTGAGACCAATACAAATCGTTGGTGGAGAACAGACTTTATTTGCAGTCACTGGTGATGGAAAAGTGTATGCAACTGGTAAAGATAAAAATATTTCCTTTCTAATATCGTGATCTATTGTATCATTTTATAGGGTATGGAGCTGGTGGCAGGTTGGGTATAGGTGGAAATGACTCCGTTTTGGTACCTACCTTGCTTGAATCCGTTCAACATATATTTATTAAAAAAGTTGCTGTTAGCTCTGGAGGCAAGCACTGTTTGGGTCTATCTGCCGATAACGACGTGTATTCGTGGGGAGAAGGAGATGACGGAAAATTAGGGCATGGTACCAGAACGTAAGTTTTTTTTGTCACAATGGTTATAAATAATAATTAAAAAATCAAGGTAAGTAAGCAAGCAGGATATACAAATTGGGAATGACATTGTTTTTAAGCTCTGCGACTTCTTTGATTAAGTATCTACCTAAATTGTCGCAGCTATTATTGTATTAGATTTGCCAACATTTTTTAACAAGCAATTGTGATGTTCCGTAACTCCCAGAAACAGAAAATATTCACACAGAAAATAACTTGGTCTATATGCATTAAATAACTTGCTAAAAATGAAACAATTTTATGTTTGTATTCACTTTTTTATGTAAAACGACCGACAAACATATTTTTAACAGCAAACCTGCAATTGAGTTCGGTAAATATGATGTACGTTTAGAGTTTTTAGAAACGTTGCAAAAGTTGAAGTTCAAAAGTAGATGGATGAGATCTCATTGAGACTTTAACGACATTGCAGATAATCAACAACATACATTAGAATTCCGAAAGTTATGTTGTTTATTATTAGTAGGTATTTATTATATTTATCTGTACAGGACGAAAATATCTGATTGATAGCTCATCCCGGCGTACATCCGTTCATGTGTTATATTTTGTTAAAAAAAAATTGTCAACTTCACATTTGTCATTTTCCTAAGGTACAGAGATTTTGGCGAATCGCCAAGACATTTTTCATCAGAATAGTATAGAAATATGTACACCAGAAACAACCATCAATCACATATTTTCATCCACGAAACAATACACACAAACAATTATCGACTGACACCACCACCCATCACAGCAATTCTCTGTTATCAAAACTCTAAGCCACAGGACACTAACCTAAACAGACAAAGAACACCTCACAGCTGAAATAAACACAAATACTCTCTCAGATACTCTATCTTCGAACAGGCACAAACACAGTACCTTATTGAGAGCTTTGAGGAACAGGTAATCCAAAGAAATATAGAAAACGGAAGTGGAACAGATCAAGGAAAATTTGTTTACCTTATATATGGGGAACTTTTGTGAAAACATAACATCCACAAAGTTTTCGCAACACGTAGAAAAATAAAGGATATAATATCAAGTCCAAAAGAGATAGATACTTACTGGAAACCACACCCGGAACCCAGCCTTCCTCCATGCGCCACCTAAGATATCCTTCAAGGCCGTAGCCAGAAATTTTTACTCAAGCAATTTTTATTTGAAGATGCCTAGATTAATTAGGACCGCAAAAGTTATTTTTCTATCATAATTTCCAGTATATAAAACTAAACCAAATACCGTAACTCAAAAAATTGCATTTATAAAATTCCTTGTGAATGTAATAAATTTTATATTGGAAAAACCTCTAGACCTATAAATGTTCGAATAAATGAACACAAAAAACAGTTTGGTTTACTACTTGATGATGACAACTTAAAAGTTGTTGAAATGTTGTAGAGTTGTTGAAACGTTGAGTGTTTAAAATAAAGGTTTGGTGTTAGGGTGCAAAACTGTGTTTTTACATCTATGTGAATACCTCAAAAACCGTGAATCAACGCTGTTCAAACGATTACAAGAGATGTACTTATTAATGTTTTGACTTCGACAATTAGACGATGTTATTTATGCTTTATGGTTATTTGTTTAAACATTTTTTGTAATAAAGTACGTTAATACTATTTTTATTATTATCAAATAGTTTTTAATTTACAATTATGTTTTTCAAGCAGTGTCAAACTGGGGATCTGTCTTGAATATAAATGATAGCTAAAATAGCCGACGAAGAATATGTTTAAACAGTTACAGGTAATATTAAATTAAAAAAAACAGGACTATACTAGAAAAGATGTTTTTCAAAAACGAAAATATCGTAAATAGTAATGAGTAAGAGTCTATCCTCACCCAATTCAAGTTCAAGCGGCTGTAGCCACATCTATCCGTCACATTTTCTTGACTGCGTTCAACCACTTCTTCTACCAAAGGTACACTCAAATGTGCCTAAATTCTTGTGGTAGCGTTTTGAATGAAGAAGAGAAACAACAAAAGACAAAAATGGATTCACTAGACATGGAAATAAAGAGAAAGGAAGTTTGTCAGTTATTTACAAAATCGATTGACAATGAAACAAATTTTTCAGAATTTCTGCATGATACAAAACTGTTTGAACACATTAAACTTCGAATTTTTATCATCAGCGATTTTACACTTTAAAATAAATTTTCTAAGACTGCAGCGTGACTGACGGTTCTGATTCGTGATTGCTCAGTGTAGACAGCGCCATTTCACTTTCCAGAAAACATATTTTTTGAGATTGATGCTTCTCGGAACTAATGCAATGAAAACGTGACGTGACTAAATAATATTGTTTTATAAGACTATAAATTAAATATACTTATTTTTAATATTTCCAGATCATGTGAGACTCCCAAACTTATTGAAGCACTCCAAGGTTTTGAAATAGTTGACATAGCATGTGGAGGGGCTCATTCCGCGGCTATAACTGCTGCTGGTCATTTGTTTACTTGGGGCAAAGGTAGATATGGTAGATTAGGTCATGGAGATAGTGAGGATCAATTAAAGCCAAAATTGGTAAACAATTTTATATTGATATAATTGAAATACTGTCAGTTTTTTATTGATAGGTCGAAGCTCTCCTCGGATATGCTGTGGTTGATGTAGCTTGTGGATCTGGAGATGCTCAGACACTATGTATAACTGATGACGATAACGTATGGTCTTGGGGCGACGGAGATTATGGAAAATTAGGGAGGGGTGGATCTGATGGATGTAAAGTACCGATGAAAATTGAAAGTTTAGCAGGTTTGGGTGTAACAAAAGTTGAGTGTGGATCACAATTTTCAGTCGCCCTTACCAGATCTGGAAGTGTTTATACCTGGTAGCAATAGAGATAAATCAAATGTGTTAAATGACCTAAAATATTTTCTTTTTCAGGGGCAAAGGAGATTATCACAGATTAGGTCATGGCTCTGGTGATCATGTTAGAAGACCGAAGAAAGTAGCTGCCTTACAAGGCAAAAAAATAATATCTATAGCTACTGGATCCCTTCATTGTGTCGCTTGTTCTGATGAAGGAGAAGTATTCACTTGGGGTGATAACGATGAAGGACAGCTTGGGGATGGAACCACTAATGCAATCGTTAGACCAAGAGTGGTTACACATTTGCAGGTGTGTATATATTTTAAACATTGGTCGTTTTAAAAATAATAAATTTCATCATTATCAATATCTGTTGTATGAATATCAGTTTTATGACATTTCTCGGGCATGAATCTCTATTGAATATTTTAGTTGTCTTTGCCTTCTTCAAGCATTTTATGTTTATTGTTTTTCCTTGTTCATTTATACTTCTACGAGAATTTTTGTTTTCATTTGTTTTCGTTTCTTTTTTCTCAGTTTTTTGGTTACTAATTCTTCATAATTTTATACATAAATATCCTTAAAAAAGTCTGTTCACACAAAACAGTCACGTCAAGAATAAAACCGATACCGTCAAGTCTCAGTCTACGCAGCGGCTCTAATTACATCTATCCGTCAGATATTTTTGGCGCCGTTCAATCATTTTTTCTGAGAAAGTAGGGCTACAGATTTGTCAAGTAGTTTTCCTTTATAGTGTGGTTGGTTGCTGAGACTTGGTTTTAAAAAAAGTAAAATAAAGAATATTTATGTTTACAAAATTGACTGAGGATGAAACAAAGTTATGTAGAATTTCAAAATGATTGAAAACTGTTTTAACATACTGCATAACAAACTAGATATTTTAATCATTAACTATTTTTAACACTTTCTCCTAAATTTGAAAAAAAAAACACGTCAGTCAAAACTAAAAATATTGTTGAAAAGAAATCAACACATTACGGTTCGGATACTGTAGCGTGATTGACGGTTCTATGTAGACCGTGTCATTTAATTTTCAAGAAACGATATCTTTTGTGACTGATGCTTCTCGGATCTGACGGAATGGCAACGTGAAGTGACTGACCATAAATTTTGTTAATTTCAATTCAAATTCAGTTTAATAATTAGAAATTTGTCTCTGCCTCAGGTAAACTACTAGATAATGAGGTCTTTTATACTTGTATATGGTGTTTTAAAATACATTCACTAATGCTCGGGTGCAGAATCTCCATCCAAAGAGAAGGAAAAAAATTTCAAGTTACAGGGTGTTAAACAATTATGTTCGCCACTGACTCATTTTTATATATTTTCTTCTGATTAAGCCACTGAATTATTTTTGTATCTTACTTCGTTTTCGAAAGGAACAATAAATACCACATTATTTGATGAAAAGAGACATATCGCAAATTGGCACATTTGTAATATATGCGACAGAAAAGGTAATCTTTGGATTAACTTAAAGATTGACCGGTTCTGATCTACTGACAAATTAATAAATTTGATATTATTGTTTGTAAGTAAATATATTTTTCAAGTTAAAGTGACGTTTACAAATTATTCTTCATCTGAAATGAATTAAAATGGTCACGAACATTCTACATAAGACCACATTTGAAAATACCGTGCTATTATAAATGCTAAACCCATTTTTAAAGGTGAGTATTCATTAAAGTACAGATCCAAAATAAGCAATCTTTATACCAAGGGATAGTGGCAGTTTCAAAGTTTTTTTGCAATACATTATAAATATTCAATGTGTTCACCGTCTCCATGGCAAACATATATGTGGTAGCCGAATTCGTCCCATACACGGGCAAGTGTATCTACTGTTACGCAGTGCACGGCATCTGTGATACGGTTCTGCAGATCGTTATTGGTAGAGTTGGGACGGAAACAGCTTCCATAACATAACCCCATAAGAAGTAGTCACATGGGGTGAGATAAGGCGATCTGGGTGGCCAGAAGTGTAGACCCAGGTCAGGAAACGAATGGCGGCCTAATACCCCGTGAACTCTACCGGCCGCTTCTGAAACCATCATTGCCCGCCGAAACCTTGCAACTTCCCCTTTCCATTGATATAAAGAT
Organism: Octodonta nipae; assembly: GCA_034190945.1. Lineage (NCBI taxonomy): Eukaryota > Metazoa > Arthropoda > Insecta > Coleoptera > Chrysomelidae > Octodonta > Octodonta nipae. The sequence continues at coordinate 59,150,416 of CM067218.1, read as the reverse complement.
TGTTCATTTTGTATTTGTACTTACAAATTACAACGAATTATTAAAAATGGGTCCATCATTTTTAATAACTTGGTAAATACCATATTTGGCGTTTACGGCAAGCCGGTTTTCTAAAACTCTTCAAATTAAAGAAGCCAAAATAGTCCAACTAGAGTTTATTGTTCATTAAAGATTTCAAGTATCAAGATTATTAGGTATCGACAAATATTTGTATATTGTGTTGATTGACGTCATTAGTCATTATTAAAATTTTTTAACTAATAAACTATTGCATTTTATGTATTCTATTTTACATTGCAGACCAATGCAAAGAAAATAACGAACGTCGCTTGTGGTTCAGCACATACGCTCGCATGGTCCACAAGCAATGCTAGCTCAGCATGCGCTCGACTTCCAAATATAGCACCAATTGAATATGATTTACTTCAAGACATTTCTCCAAGAGTACTTCACAGTCGACTCGTCTTATTACATCACTTTGCAGAAATTATTTGCCCCTGTATTACAATGTTTCCTATAAGAGGACCAGATTCGTTACACGAACTGCGTAGTATACTGATTTATGGCATTAAAGAAGCTACATTTAGAAAAGTGGTGCAGGCTACTATGGTTAGAGACAAACATCATGGACCCGTGATTGAACTTAACAGAATTCAAGTTAAAAGGTCGAGGTCTAGAGGAGGATTAGCTGGAATTGATGGAATGAAATCTGTATTCGGTCAAATGGTAACCAAACTGCCTTTATTAACTTCTGAAACTCTTGCGTTACCTCACAGAGTTTGGAAAGTTGAATTTGTAGGTGAGATTTTAAACATTTTAAGTATGTACACAATTAGTACACAATTTTTAACTAACTAGTTAAAAATAATAATTTCGCACATGTTGTAATTATGCATACTAACGGTCGCCGAGTGGTCGAAATCCGACCAAAATCATTGTAAAAATTTGAAGATGATATACCTATATGAATCTGCATATTTCCAACATTTGTTTCTGCTATTATACACTTAATTTCTGTATACTTATACAAAATAATTCACTACCATTATAATTCGGTCAAAATTTATTTTGCAAAGGATAATAATTTCAGTTTTGTTATCCTACGGTTCCAGTTAATCTACATGTACGGCGCTAAAGCATATTCAATAAGCAAAATCAAATAACGTTCTGTCCCTGAATAAAAAAGAATATACAAATTTTCATGTCATCATATTATTACTGGATAAATAGAAATACAAATACACGCCCAGAATTTATAAAAAGCATTGATTTGAATTACTTGAAAAGATATGAAATAATGTCCTCTAGTGGTGGAAAGTTATCATGGAATACATGGTACCAATAACTATTATTAACGCCAAATTTTAGCATTTTTTTATTAATAACACTAAGGCCGTCAATTAACAATTAAAAAACTCAAAAAGATCTGTTGACAAACGGAAGAAAATAGTGCCGAACTCTTGCATTTGTATATTTATATATAGTTTTTAATAAAATACACTTCTTTAACATGTCAATATGTTCTTTTAGGTAAAAGTTATCCACCCTGTATTAAGAGGCAGAATTTTACATGAATGGGGCCATGTAATGTTAAATAAAATATTTATAAGATAAAATATATGGACAGAGAATAGTATCGGCGGGTAGATTACTTACCCAAAAATAATTGAAATACATATTCCGCTTTTATATACATATATTTAAACATGTATTAATAATTATCGGTATAAAAAAATTCAAATGCACTTAAAAATGTTAACGGTATATCAATTAATAAATTAATATTAAATATAATATTTTTATTCTTCAGTTTTTCCAAAATGCTTTGCCATTATTCAGATATTTCACAATTACTATTTCAATTTCTAGGAAGAAAATGCAAGAAACCAACTCATAAGTAACTATGAAGATGAAGTATAAATAAGTACTTAAACATTGGTTCACCCTAAACTGCAATATATGTTAAGATTCACTATAATTTGGTCAGTTTAAATTAAACACAAAGTTAGCGATGACTATTTCTGTATTAAATCAAAAATATAAAGAACCTGCTGTTAATTGTGTTAAATAATACCTTCATGTGTTGACAATTTTTGTAAATGTATTGAAATTGAAATTCTGAGAATAATACATTCATAGTTGTTTTCTGAATGATAATTGTGACATCTCGGATTTTTATTTTCCTTAGTTCTTTGACATTTACCATCGATCCCGGCAGGGATCAGTTATCAATTACGCGGATGAATTCCCGGAAACCATCTAATACATTTAGTGCCCGCGAAAACTTAAAAACAAATATATATATATATATATATATATATATATATATATATATATATAAGAAATAGATGATAACGGCTGAATTAATATAAAAAATTAATTAATTGGGAAGCAGCCAGTTCACTAGAGGGTGTTAAAAAGAAATACTCTTTATTACTTTGAAAAGCTTTCAGAATACGTTTATTCCTTCGTCAGTTCAACTAAAATTACATAAAAAATGACAGTAAGAATTGTTAAAAAAATTTTGAATATAAACTTACTAAATGCGGGGTTCTTATTTAGACTAACAATTACTAGAGGAAAAAAGGCCATACTAATATAAAATTCGTCTTGTTCGTTAAATTGCACCATTGATGTTATAATAAAATTCTTGTTAGATATTTCATGATTGACTGACATTAGTCTGTTTTGAAGTTATTTGAAAGGGATATGATTCGAGAAAAATCTAACTGAAAGCAAAATCGAATAATAATCTTAATTTGATTTCAACCAATGCCAATACCTTACAGAAATATTCTAAAAAGAGAGAATTAAGCTATTATAAAAGTATTGGTCATGAGTGATCATTTGATATATTTGGTGTGACCTTTTTTGAAATTTTAATAGATAACATTAAGATTTTGTAAATCCGTTCTTTTATTTATGTTATTTACTTGATTATTAATGCACACCATCTCTAGGAAGTTCCGTTTGAAAATATTTTTTTCTTGTTTAGAACAAGAAAAAAAATGCATCAATTGAATAAAAAAATAAATAAAAACTGCAAAAGAGTAATTTAATATTTGTTTTCAGTGTAATATTTTTACATCGTTTGGCTTAGCGAAGAAAATTAGTTTCTTTCCAAAATTTAATTGAACAACTATCTGTAGATGTTGTCAATTGTGAAGTGATATTTGATATATTTGATGGAATTATTCACAAATCAGGAATACAAGGATATACTATTAATGAAAGTAGATAGGGCCGTAACTAGCTTTTTGTAGACCCTGGGCAAAAACTTTCAAATTGGGCCCTTTGATAAAAATGATAATAAAAAAAATAAAAAAAAAACACCTACCATGCATATACGATAATTCTGAAGCTCATGTTAGTCCATTTTTGTAAAGTTTTGTATAACAGTCTTAATAGACAAAATATTATTTTTTCAATTGTTCATGTCATTTTATCCAACTTGTTCTAGCCTACTTTATATTTTCATTGTTCTATTGGTGACATCTTAAACACATTTTTAGGGTTCCGTATCTACAATATACGGCAATTTTCTCCGAAACTAATGGACGGAAAAGGTTGAAATTTGGTATCAGTTTGGTATGCCAATATTTAAAAGATATTAACAAAAATATTTAAAAAAATCCCATCCGCCCCCTTTATTTCCGAAACTATAAGGCCCAAAACATAAAAAAAACATAGGGGCCATACCTGAACTTTGGGGAAAAAATAAGGAGAACCTCTACTGTTAATTTTGGGGGGCAAATTATAGAATTAAATGGACAATAATAAATTATTTTTTTCAAACGCCTCATTGTAATATATCAAATGAAAGGGATCATTATGAGAAATTTGTATATTATCCAACTTATATTTATATTATAATATATGTACTGTAACTGCATTTGATGTTTTTAGCCCTGATGAAGATTTCAGTCAATAAAAGCGAAATGTCGGCAATCATTTAACAGCCAATTTCATTTTCTTCTTATGACTATTCTCCTGTTATCATCAATTATCGGGCAGTATCCACCTTGAGCCCAGATAAACTTAACATAAACTATCATTTTGGAGAAAATTAATGTTTGACTATTAGTTGTCACAAGGTTAGGAATTTTTGAAAAAATCCACTTTCTATCAATTTTTACTACTTTCTTTCCTCGGTGAGAAATGCTCCAATCAGGACATAAAGGCTCATTAATAAGGGTTAGGATTTTTTACACTGTTCCGTTTCTACAGCATTACGGTCCCTTCTTCACTCTTCATAATATAATTAATTCACCATTGTTATTAAAAAAACTATGTAACAATGTTGAAATTATCATAGTATGTAGGCCGGTGTAGAAATTCTATTTAACCTCCACTTCCTTCTTCATTGCGATCACTGAACTCACCATTGCCTGTGCCACTGAAGAAATGATTTATATACTAAGTCACAAATTTTACACACTTGTCTTATGAATATCTAGAACACTTAACTTTAATAGTATGATGACACTATAATTTTGCGACATTTAAGGGCGTTTAGCAGTAGTCAAGTCCCAGAAAATGTATATTCTTGTTTATAATGTATGTACAGGTAGATATGTTATGAAACATATTTAGAAAACAAGGTTAATAAAATTTGTGTCTTTTTTTACCTTGAAGTGATATCTGTCTAAAATCAACTTTCATAACCAACATTACATTACAACAAAATATACTACATCACATTTTAAGAATATCATCAAATCTGACCCAAGGGTATAATGTATAACATAACTTCCATAAAATTTTCAGAATTATCAGTGAATATTGTAAAGCCAGAGAAGTAATAATCATGAATTATATCACATATTTACAGTAATATTTTTATATTTTTAAGTCAAAATTAATAATATTAACAGCATTTATTTGGGTATCCGTTAAAATCATTTTGTATCTTCAGAAATATATTTGTAGACGCGAGATGTAAAGACCGACATCTTGGATTTTCGAGGAATGACACCTCGAAGAGGGTATTCAGAAAATATAATTTGCATTAATTACTGTAAAAACACGATGCATATACATATATTTTAAATTTTAGGTGAAAGCGTTGATGACTGTGGAGGTGGTTATAGTGAAAGTATTGCCGAAATGTGTGATGAACTTCAAAATGGATCATTACCATTACTTATTCCAACTCCTAATGGAAGAGATGAAGCAGGTGCCAATCGCGACTGTTTTATTTTAAATCCAGAAGCCAAATCTTGTCTACACCTCAACATGTTCAGATTTCTCGGTGTTTTAATGGGTATAGCAATACGAACGGGTTCACCTCTGAGTTTGAATCTTGCTGAAACGGTTTGGAAACAACTTGCAGGAATTGAATTAACGCCAGCCGATTTAACTGAGATCGATAGAGATTATGTGCCAGGGCTTTTATGTATAAGAGATATGGGTCCAGATGAACCCCTTTTTCAAAATCTGGAAATGCCATTTTCAACACCTTCATCTTGTGGTGCTGATGTTCCACTCAGTACAAGATATAAAAGGATAACTTACGAAAATCGACTGGAGTATGTACGATTAGCACTCAATTTCAGGTGCGTATACAAAATATATTCTTTCTAGTCAAGACTAATATGTAGGATATCATAGTTGAAATACTAAACGTTTTAAGGTCTAAATTAGACTCCATTCAAAATACAATACTAAGGACTTGCAAATTTAAAAGCGACTTTTTAGAAAAAGTGGTCAAGAACCCTTTATTTTATTTATGTTAAACGCTGTATGTACAGTATGCACACCGTTTTTTAATCTCAGCTTGGCCTTGGGTCATACTCATAGTTTTTCGTCTCTGTGGGCCTATTAAGCAAACAAAATAGTTTGAGTTTGAAAAAAAAGAATAATTTTACTATTAGTGCTAGAACAAAAACTAAAAACCTGTTTGAAAAAGAGCGAAATTCGATCTAGAATCATATTAATTATTTTTTTAATGTCAATATTCTTTTTGTAAAATAACTATCCCACAGACATAACAATAAAATTAGTGCTGTACCGCAAGGAAGGTCCTCATATTAATATCAGCCATTACGCCTTACTCAAAATTTTAATTCTTAGGCTAGTTTGTAACAAATTTTAATATTGCAATCTTGTAGATCTACACAGTGAGCAAGAGGTGTAAATATATTACCATTAATGAATATAAAATGCATTGAGACTTGCGGATGAGCTATCAACAAGCAGTGTTCAGTCGCAAAATACGCCAATATCAGCGAACAATCCAACGGAAATGGAAAACATTACACACCAACACAGATATTTTTATGTAACAAATTCTGTTATTTTCTGAAGCTTGTTTGTGAAATCTTCTGGTTTCTTTTTTGGTTTTCTTGGGAAATATCACCACATTGAGGAAAAAAGCTGTATACTCAAAAATACAGACTTTTCAGAGTCTGACCTCGTTCTGAACAGCATTAAAGTCTGAATAAAATATAAATTTTAAAGTTCGATTTTGAACCTCGGTGTTAAAAGTATATCACCAAATTTGCTGAGCCCTAGGTAGTCAAATATTTGGAACTTTTTGGTTCTGATTTATCCATAGTTTTCATTCTTGTAGTAGTTGTCGCTGATGTTCACAAAAACTTTCGAAAGGTGGGACCTTGACCCTTCTATAATCAGACTTATAGCTTAGTTATTTTATGTTTACTAAAAAAAATCCCATCATTACCATGGTCTGATCTGCTGTGGTTATTTTAGTCCTCTCATAGGCCCACAATTTCTTCTCAGATGTTATTCAAAATGAGTCAATGATTTTTTTTATCATGGAAACAATAGTTTTGCTCAAATGAAAATCTTCAATCAAATGTATATCATAAAGGAACAATGTTTATAAAACTTAATACATTCAAAACATAACCACCTTAATTGCCATCTTAAACCAAGAATACAGAGTACTTCTCTATGTGACAAATTTTAGTAACTCCAAATGAAATGTATCTGTCAAATGGTTGAACTTTTTAAAACATTGTGAAACTAGCAACAGAGTTCAGGCAACTTTGGATTGTAATTCATTATTATTTTTGACAAACTAAATGTTCAATATTCTTATATGCAAGACTCAAAAATTATTTTAGTTACAGATTTTCTTTGTCACATTTTTTATATGATTCTTTATAATCCAGAAAATTTAGCAGTTTTGAATTAGACAAAAAAATCCTTAAACAGATTTTCACAAATTCGTAATAAAAAGGTAAAATAAACCCACAATACTCAATTCATCCAGTTATTTGACTGATTTTATAGAAGCTCTGTAAACGTTTAAATTTTCCACTTTCTTATCTTTTAAAAGAAAACTTTTACAAATTATAGGGAACAAATTTTTACAGAATCATTATTTGTATAAGTAGAAAAAGAGAAATTTCTTCAGATATACGAAGTCTTGAAATCAGTTGATTGGGATTTAGATTATGATTAAAAGACTGGAATGTATACTCTGTTATTGAAATTTTGAATTTGGGGTTTTCCATATAATTAAATTATATGCAGGCTCATTAAAAATTTAACAGTATACAGCGGATCCCACAACACATTAATATTGATATTTTAGAGAACCTCCTTACCCTAACTAAAAATTTTTATTTATTTAAATTCTGCGTAAACATTTTTGGAACCAAAAGTAGTATGTAAAAGTTTAGTTGTGAAAGCCTTTGATTTTTAGATAATCATAATCAAATAATGTTATACTTTTAAACATTCACAAACCTGTAAAACATAAGAAAACTAAAACACAAAACATAGGCCGAAAACAAACATCATAATTTGTTGTAAAAAGCCTGAAGTGCCACATATAAAATTGAGAGGGCGAGGAAAAATGACATAATGCTGTTAATTTACGATCATCCGAGAACCGCTTCGGTTTGGCTTGGCTACAACGCTGAACGTAATTTGTGGCATCTTCTAATTTTCTACTTTTGGAAATGTATTATATCAAAGTAAACCCCCTTAAGTATTTATAACCGAAACTGTACTATTGACTGATTATAAACTTTGGTTATAGCCAGTATTAAAACTAAATACTAACTAATAAATTCAGTTGTCAAACAGACTTATCAAAACACACGCAGGACTAATTTACAATTATTTAAGTTCAAATTCCACAATACTTTGTATACATTAATAAATATTTGCCTATTATTTAATTCAACATTTTAGGCTGCATGAGTTTGATGAACAGGTAAAAGCTGTCAGAGATGGAATGTCCAAAGTTGTTCCAGTACCCTTGCTCTCGTTATTCAGTGGCTATGAATTGGAAACTATGGTCTGTGGATCTCCGGATATACCATTGGCCTTATTAAAATCTGTAGCAACATACAAAGGTTTGATCTTTGCCTTTTAAGTGTTCAATTTATCATATCAACATATTCTTTCTTTTTTAAGGAATTGATAGCAGCGCTCCCTTGATTCAATGGTTTTGGGAAGTTATGGAAGAGTTTACTAATCAAGAACGATCTCTGTTTTTACGATTTGTTTGGGGTCGAACCCGATTACCACGGACAATTGCTGATTTTCGAGGACGAGATTTTGTTGTGCAAATTTTGGATAAGTACACTCCCCCTGATCATTTTTTGCCTGAAAGTTACACTTGCTTCTTCTTGCTTAAAATGCCTAGATATTCGTGTAAGGTATGTAACCCAGTATATAATAAAATCATTATCCAATATATAGAATAGTCAAAACACCTAATTTTATTATAACTTTTTTATTTAACGACCGATTTTAATTAAATTTGGCTTCTATAAGAGACAGTTGATGGAGTCAGAGTGCTCACTTCCTGTTTATCAAATCAGTTATAAAAACTTTACAACATGTTGATACTTCTTTGGCCCAGTTGGTACCACTTTAAACGTAAGATTCTGAAATCTTGAATATTTAAGAGTAAAACAAGTGGTCGCGCATTAGAATCCGTAAAATAATAACTGACCTATGATAAGTTAATAATATGTGTGTTTTAACCTTCAGGGGACTAATTTCTCTTATTTTGAAAAGCAGAATAGGCTAATGACAAATTTCGTTTCTTTTGATCCGCTGCTATTTTGACTTATTGAGAGCTGCGAAAATGGTGCTAGCTAATGATAAAAATTTTGTTAAAAATTAAAGTATACATGGTGAGTCAAATCCAGTTGTCTGCCGCCCGATATAAAAAGAGTACTGCAATAATTTTCCAAGTTCAGCTTGACTCCTTGCTCAATAAAAAATCAAATCAACTTTATTATTTCCTGATATTCCCGCAGATACTAATACATAGTTACTGAACTTGTCGTTTTGTGCATTTTTAAAGGAATTTATAATTAAAAATGTTTCGTCAGTAAACCAATTTTATGGACCTCTCCTACTTTTAAACGTACTAGCTGTCGCCCAGTGGTCGAAATTCGACCAATTGTGTCAATATCTCTGGCAGGTTAAGTAACATGAAAATTTTATCGTGACATTCTATCCTAGGACTTTAGGGAGAACAGCAATTACACAGAACGGATCCAGATTCGGAACCTCTGTGTGATAGTTTCCTCGAAAATCCTAGATGTCGGTCTTACATCTCGCTTCTACAAATAAGTAACGAAATTCAAGTTTTTTTCAGATGTAATTCATAGAACTTTATTTGTGTTCAAATTCGTAATTTCTAATTTAATATGACAACAATTCAACTGCTAATGGGCTACCCTACATATTTATTTTTTCTAACACCCCTGTATAGCTACAATTGCACTCAATTCTCTAACATTTACTAAAATCCTCATTATAATAATTCCATCTCATTATATATTTCCACCACCCTGTATATGCAACTGCTTATGGACCACGCATAATATTTTTTAACATTTTTCAACCACCGGGTAAACCATTCTGTATATGCCACTGCCTATGACCCACCATATTTACTCTTTTTGTTTATGAAATTTTTAATTATCTTCTGTAACTATAATTCTACTCTGACCTATATTTCAATCATATATATATATATGAAACTCTTCGTGGTCTACTCTATAAATCATTTCCTATTCTAACATTTTTTATCACCATCCTGTATATCTATAATTCCTCTTACCCTATATTTCATCTTAACTATATATACAACTGCTTATGGGTTACGAAATGTTGCATTTCCATTTCCGCCACCCTGTATATGCATCTATGTATAACATTTTTTGCACCACCCTGTATAACTGTAATTTTACTGCACCTTCTATTCCAAGAACCCTGTAAATTCAACCGCTAAAGGGCTTCCCTATATAATTATTTTATTAGTTATAATTGCACTCTACTCTATATTTTAAACACCCTAAATATGCAACTGTTTATGTGCCACCCATTAAAAAAATTATTTCTAACATATCTGGAATCGCCCTGTATAATTATGATATTCAACGATTACTTTACCCACTAAACAATAACAACGCTTGCATGCCACCTCCAGAAGTACATGCTCTAAGTATGTAATAGCATTCTGTCTGTCTATATATAATTACTCAATGGTTTGAGTCTGGCGGCAGCGGCACGCGGCACATTCATTTGTTTGGCATTGACATTATTGACGTAAATAATGAATTTTTATTATATTTTATTTAATGAATAAACCAATATTATAAATTAAGATTAGCATTCTGCACTGAAGGTCGTCAGTAGCTACTAAACAAAACAAAAATGAAGAAAATCGGTTGAGAAACAGAGGAGAAAATGGTACCTAATCGTTTTGTCTTAGCCTATTTATATATAGATTATTTACAAGGTTTCTGTACCTTTATAATTTCCTAGGTTTTACTTTAGGAGTACATTTGAATGATCATTCGAATAATTTGCGGAACACTCAGATTAGTTCTAGGGCTTTTTTCAGGACTAACGGCCAGATTCGAAATACGCAGAATATTTGTCTTAAACCACCATTAGTTAGGTAAATCAAAATAATAACGGCTTAATTACCGTACTTGCTTTCTTACACTTCTTGGCCACCTGCTTTCTTCGCGGCTGCCAATTCATTATGTACAGTGAAAATGTTTGATAAACCTCTTTTTAACGCACGTCACAAAAATTAATAACGATTTTTAATTTTGAGACAATACAGGGTGAACCTCCCAAAATTAAAGTTTTAATGAAAATTTTATCGTCATTAACTAGTACCGTTTTCGCAGCTGTTAATAATTCTAAACACCACAACTACCCAACGAAGCGAAATTTCTCATTACTCCTACTTAGTTTTGCAAAATAAAATAAATTAGCCGGTAGGATATTAAAACATACCATAGCTTTAACTTGTCCTATGTCACTTATTTTTTGAAGGAATTTAATGAGCGACCTCTTGTTTACTCAAAAATATTATATTCAGAATCGTACCTCTAAAGGTGTACTGAGTGACCCAAGAAAATACCAGCACGTTTTAAAGTTTGCCAAAGATTAGGCTCGAAGACATATTAAGAACATTAACATTGTCAAATAGTTTCTGCCTTGGAAGGAACTGAAAAGTACTAAAATTAATTACGTAACAAAAAATCAGTTTCTATTTCCGTAAATCAAAATGTTCTACGAATTGCTCGGCTTAGACATGATCACTAAATGAATTCTATGATGGAACCGAACATAGGAAAACAAAATATGCATTCAATATATGGAACGCCTTATAAAATCACATCTGATTTCTCCGTCTTTCACATCACAGCAATTTTCTCCAAAACTACTGAACCGAAAAGGTTGAAATTTGGTATCAGTTTATAGTTTGAACACCCGGTCAGGACTGTATATCGTAAATGAAGAAATTCTGATGATTCTATTAAGCCTAAAATAATGAAAACAAACGGAATATAGGACATTGCCCAACGATTATAGGAAAATAATTATTAATTTAATATGGAATTAAATGAAAAATTAAAATAAAAAGTAATATATTAAGTAAAAACGCTCATTATGGGAAAATATATTTTTCATATTTTAAAAACAATTAGTATAAAAAAATATACAGAAATTTACCCATTTTTCCTTTAATTTCGAAACTATAAGACCTATAAATTTAAAAAAATGAGATATAAGGCTAGCTGCACCTGAACTTTACAGGAAAAATAAGGATAAAACTTTAATAAATATTAATTTTGTGAAGCAAATTATAGAATTTAACGTAAAATAAAGAAATAAACTTTTTTCAAATGCATCATATATCAAATGAAAGAGCTCATATTTGAAATAATTTATTTAAAAAATATTAACAATAATATAAAAAATATTTGTAACAATTTCCACATTTAACTTTAATTAACATCTAAACTCTTGATAAAACTCTAAAACGGCGAAACATATATGTCAAGTATTTTCGAATAAAATTTTTGAAACATTTAAAAGCTTTAATTGAAAAAGCTTTTCCGTTAATTATTTCAATAATGTTTCATAAAAATCCAACTGCAGATTCTATTGAATTTATTTAAAAAATCGACCTATTCCCCCCTTTCAACTCTGAAACTATATGACCCAAAATTTTGAAAAAAAAAATTATTTGTATTTTTAAAATATTTTTTTGAAAAGAATCAATAATTTGTCATTTGAAATTTGACCCATTCTCCCTTTTATCTCCCAAACTACCGAGCTTAAGATTCAGAAAAAAAGATTATATAGAATGTTTATTGATTAAATAAAGCGAAAATCATAATCTTAATTTTGGAGCCAGATTAGAAAATTTAATAAATATTTAGTTTAAAAGATATTAAAGAAAATATAAGAAAATCCACTCACTTATCTGAAACTGGAAAATTAGAATAAAATAAATTATGTTATATCTACATTCTGACAAGGGGGTATGTAACACTTAGTATGCTAGCGAGCTTAGGAACCCGTTTTGTATAAATTTTGTTACATATTTTTTGGTGTACTTTACATTTAATGATTAATTCTAAATGAGATAGAAGTAATTTTGTTATTTAGGAACCAAATTTACTTAATTCATTCTCTAGGATATTATTTATTAATGAGAGAATCGAGATCACACCTTATTTTTGAAACTAATGACATGAGGTGAACTTATTTCAGTGACAAAAATGACATTCTAATTGCATTTTATTTTCTTTATTAGTTAGAGTTCCTGAGAACGATTTCTTAAAGACAGATAAGTGGGAAATAAAGGCAATTTGTGAAAATGCTCAGAGAACTAGTTTCTTCCTAATAACAGAGAAAGCCTTTGTTTTTCTATGTACCTCCTATGTATGTTAATGATAATATAGTTATCTCTGTTATGTGAAATTTAAAGTTGTTGCTAGTAAAGATAAAAATCAAAACACATCAATTATGTTTAATTTTACATGCGATTATATAAATATATGTATCTTTTTACAGCCAGTGCTTCAGCAGAAACTAAAGTATGCTATTCATTTTTGTAAGTCTATTGACAAAGATGAGTATGCCAGAGTGGCTATGGCAGGAGACCTTGCTGTTAGTTCAAGCTCTGATGTAGAAAGTGATCCAGAGATGGATAGTAGCAATTAAAAAGTCCATCCATTCCTTCAAGAATTGATTATACACATTAATACACGTTTTATATTGATTTTTTACTTTTAATAAATAATGAGTTTTGTACTGTCAATTTAATTATTATAATGTTAGAATAAATTTGTTATTCTCATTTTTGGGCTTCTTTTCCAGCCAACATTCCTTTTGCAAATTATCTGTGCTGTAAATATATTTTGCTACATTATATTATGTTTCTTATTAATGTTACAGATATGTTCAAGTTTATTTATTGTTTTCTATTTGATACATTTAAATGTCTAGTCAAACAATAAACATTATACACAAGCAAAAACTGTTTTATTTCTTTAAGAATGCCGTTGTTTTTTCATTTTTGATCTTTTCGGCGAACTGTTAACAAAGAATCTTCAGAATATGTTAACATATGGCTTGATATGCGCACCCAGTTGCTAATTAAAAGTGGTCTAAATACTCTTTTTCACTTTTGTCTCTTGATAATGGCTCCAAAGCAGTCGAAACGTCGAGTATATAATAAATTCAGACGCGGTTCTCACCCGGAACCTAGCCTTGTTCATAGTAATGACCGCGGCAGCCTCTCAGAGGTGGTTTCCGGGAATTCATCCGCGTAGTTGATAACTGATCCCTGCCGGGATCGATGGTAAAATGACGACGTTTCGGCAGAGTCACATCTGCCCTCTTCAGATCGGTTCGCATAATTCTCGTAGCCTTCTACTTTCGCTTCTAGTTACTCGAATACTAAGATTTTCAGGAGCGCACAGGGTGTTATATAGTCGCGGCTCGGCGCCTATCGGTTGGCACCGTGAACGGCTACGTGTGATTGGCGCTCAGTGGCCAAGCCTCCCGCTTGTTGATTGGTTATATCCGGTTGAGTTGTTATAGGACGGGTCCGGGCTGGTACGGTATTTAATAGAATTTTCCAACAATTCTATAAGTTCTGGATTTCATTGCGTGCGTTTAGACTGTGAGGCCTCTTCGCTATTTAAATTGCCTCTCTTACGAGTCTTGATTTCGGGTGTTCTATATTTGCCAGTACTCTGGTATTCTCAAAGTATATTCGGTGTGACGTCGTGGTGGCGTGTTCCGCAATGGATGTTATTTTTCCTGCTTTCTTATAGTGTTCTAGTGTTCATCACGTCTAGCTTGAATTCTTCTGTTAGTTTGCCCCACATAGGTTTTATGACAGTCTGCACATGGAATCTCGTACACTCCCTGTTGTTCTAAAGGGATCCTAGTCTTCGGAGTCCTCAACACCGTGCTTATTTTTCTGTCTGCATTGAAAATATTAGCAATATTGTGTGTCCGTAGAATTCTTGCAATACTGTTCGTGGTACCCTTGACATACGGTAAATAAGCCTTGGTTATTCGTGTCTCATGCTCCTCGTCTGTTTGTCTCGGTTTTGACTTTAGGGCTCTGAATATTTCGGTCTGTAAATCCGTTTTGTCTCAGAGCTGTTTTTAAACTGTCCATTTCCTATTTGATGTTGTCCTGGACAGCTATTTTTTTCCTATATACTGTATGGCCAAGGGTTCCATCTTCCTATTTATGAGAACATCAAGAAATGGCAGTTGATTGTGACTTCAACCTCCATGGTAAATTGTATTTTGTGATGGATGCCATTAAGGTGGTCTAAAAATGTGTTGAGGTGTTCCCTCCCATGAGGCCAAATCACAAATGTATCATCCACATATCGCAATTATAAACTAGGTTTAAGAACTGCTGTTCTTAGTGCCAACTCCTCAAAGTTCTCCATGACAAGGTTTGCTATAACTGGTGAGAGTGGCGATCCCATTGGAGCTCCTTCCACTTATTTGTATCGTTGGTTCTCGTAAACAAAATAGGTGTTCATCAGACAGTGCCTTCTCTACAAGGTGTTGAGGTGGTTTGTATTTTTCTATTATGATATCCAAGGCTTCGTCGATAGGGATGTTGGTGAATAAGGACACTACGTCAAAACTTATAAGAAGACACTCTGGTTGTAAAACCGTTTATTTCGATGAAATGTGTCGAATTTTTCACTTCGCCTCAACAAGGACATTGTCGTTCTACCTGCTGATAAAGGAAATGCGACTGTAATTTTAGATACAGCGGATAATTCAAACAATGCTACAAGATCCAGCATATAAACAAATTACTACTGACCCAACAACTTATCTGAAGAAAACAACCAAGGCCAAAATCCAAGCAAGTAGGATCGACAAAAATATAATTTAATTTCAAAAGGTCCATTGAATTTTTTTCGTATTTGGTTTTAATCTGAGACTGTTTCACGTACACTTTGTCGCCAATTTTGTATTCTGGTTGGTTAGGCGAAACATGTTTGTCAAATCTGTTTTGATTTTTGTTGTTTGTCGATTTTAGCGCGGGCAAGTCTATAATAGTAGTTCATTCTAATGTTAAGGTCCCTAACGTATTTGGAAATGAGTTTTTCCTGATAGTATATGGTCTCCGGAGGCCTACTAGAAGTGTGCCCAAAGAAAGTTTGTAGGGCGTAAATCCGGTCGTCTTGTAAGGGTTTCGTATTTTCAATTTACAGATACCCTTATAATATCACTCCGGATTTCGCCATCTTTCTCATCACAGCAATTTTCTCCTAAACTACTGGACGAAAACGGTTGAAATTTGGTATCAGTGTACAATTTTATGACCCGATGAGGAGTACATATCGTAAATGAAGAAATTTTAATATTAAGGGTACTTCTGGGGGGAAAACTATAAAATCGACCGTTCCCCCCCCCCTTTATCCCCGAAACTATAAGAAGTAAAATTTTGAAAAAAAATAGAGATATAGGGCGTGACCTGAATTTTACCAGAAAAATAAGGAGAAATGTCAACTATTAATTTTGGGGGGCAAATTACAGAATTAAATGGAAAATATAAAATTAAAATTGCTTCTAACACATCACGTAATATATCAAATGAAAGGATTCATTATGGCGAAAACAAATATATTTTTTCATATTTTTTAAATAATTTATTTTAAAGATATTAAGAAAAATATAAAAATTTTACCTATTCCCCCTAGCTTATCTACCAAACTATAAGCCGTAAAATTTTGAAAAAAAATAGGGATATAGGACCTCACCTGAACTTTACTGGAAAAATAAGGAGAAACCCATAATATAATTTTAGGAGGCAAATTACAGCGTTAAATGGAAAACATAAAAATAAAATTATTTCTAACGCATCATGTAATGTACCAAATCAAAGGGCTCATTATGACAAATACAAATATATTTTTTTCGTATTTTTAAAATGAATATTTTAAAATATATTAACAAAAATATTTTAAAAAATTACTCATTCTCCCCGTTATTCCCCAAACTCTAAGACCTCATTTTTTTTTGTTTATAGGAATCAACCGAATCCCTTTCCAAAAGACAAAATATCTTCTGTCACTTTTACACCACGAGGGTTCGAACGATCTCTAAATTTTATCAGTGAATACAGAGACGACAACAACGTACTGGTTTCCAAAGATTACGACAACAACTTACGGGTCACCATATGGGCAGAGGATGGGGAAAACCACTTATTTATTGAAAAAAATAAAAGCAATAATTATGAAATTATAATTCCTCTTAATGTAGTTGCTCGATTAGATTTTAAAAAATTGTATGATATTTTTTATAATTTTAATAAAACATATTCTTTGTAATACTCTCTTTTATTTGTTCCCTCTAACAATCCACCTGAAATTGCAAAAATCAAATGGCTTGCCGGAATTCGACTAGTTGACCTTCACCAGCACAACGATGATGAGAGCCATGACTTGTGAATATTTTACAAGTATATACTCGCAAAATCAAGACTAATAAGAGACTCTTGTAGGTTAATTCACTGTATGAAAACCAGATATTCCTCTCTCTGGTAATATCATCACTTACCGTCTTCCCGATAACCAACCGTGACGTCAACCTTTTACAAGCCATTACTTGCAAAAAATCGTGAATCCAGCCGGCCGACTTTGATGGAATACCAATGCTGATGACCCTTGTTCATAGGCGACCAAGTATGGAGGTGTCGCGTATATTATGGCGGATGCGCTGGTGCCAGTCTTTAACTAAATAATAATAATTATCTCAACAATTACACGTGTATTTTTAATTGCACATACATTACCAAACAATACACACATTATTCATACATACACTTGCAATAAATAACGCGCCCGAGGCGATTCCACCGCGTACCAGCTGAATTCAAAAAGTGATTTTAGTCCCATAAGAAAAAGTGGTCTGACGTTCTCCTGTTCTATCTACTCAATACATCAAATGAAAGGGGTCATTATGAGGAATAGAAAGATATATTTTTCATATTTTTAAAATTAATTGTTTACAAAATATATAAAAAATTCTCATTTCCCGCTTTATTTCCGAAATTATACTACCTAAAATATTGAAAATGATTAGGGGTACTGGGGCTCACTTGAAATTTATATGAAAAATTAGTAGAAAACACCAATATTAATTTTGGGGACAAAAGGTAGAATTAAATGGAAAATAAAAATTCAATTTTCAAACGCAATTATGTTATATATCAAATAAAAGGTTCATTAAGTGAATTGCAAATATTTTTAAATCATTTGTTTAAAAGATATTATCAAAAATATTGAACATTGACATAATTCCCGGTTTAGAAACTACACTATCTAAAATTTTGCAAATATATTTTATTTGTATTTTAAATAATTTGTCTAACAGATTTAATAATTTATTATTTAAAATTTGACGTATTTTCCCCTTTATCTTCCAATCTACAGAGCCTAAAATTCAGACAGTTGATTATAAAAGGCTTCCCTGATATCTTATTTGTTAATATTAATTTTAGGGGCGAAATTAGAAAATTAAATGCATATGTATTTTTTATAAATATCAAGCGAATAATGTAGCAGATAAAATAAAAAGTCTATGTGTGGAAAATAAAAGTGTAAATTTTTGATAAATTTAAAACGCTTCTTTTAAAATATTATAGGGTAAATATAAGAAAATGCACTCATTCCCTGCTTGAAGGAGCTACGGAACCCTTAGTATGCGAGTCCAAGTCGCACTTAACTAAATTATTCTTAGTGTTGTTATAGCCGATAACGCGTTAGGGAGGACATTGAATGGATGTTCGTCCGGATGTCCTGCTGAATTTGCCCTTATCATTTCCGCTAAAGTCGCGTGAAACCTTTCGATAGACCCGTTTGACTCGAGATGGTGGACGCTTGAAAGTGATAGCTTTATGTCATATCATTCGCACAGGTCTATTATTAGAAAGTTATCAAATTTACGTCCATAGTCGCAAGAGATACAAAGATGTGTACTGTAATGTTGGAAGAATATTAAGAGGTTATTTACAGCTGTTTTGTCACCAATAGGGTAAGCTTGAGTAAATTTGGTGAGATCATCCTTAACAATCTGTTGCGTAGTTTCTCGGTGGATAATGTTGTTATGTTCGAAGGGTGATTTTGGTGTTTCGGTTATGACAAAAGGAGCACTTAAGTTTTTTCTACAGACCTTTAGGTACCTCTTGGCAAGTTTCGCAGGACTTAATAAATTGCTCTACACTTTTCATTAGTCCAGTCCAATTATACTTTTCCCTAATACCTTGAATGGTCTCATTAATTTCACCATGGAGGTTATTTTTGCCGCAGTGGTACAGTGGTACTGTTGCAGTATATAGGAAATTTCGCCTTGTGAAGGGATTGTCACAATGTTTTGACATTTTTTTCTTTTACGTGTTTATCTCTGAATATAAAATCGTTTCGAGAATAGGTAGTTCAACGTTGTTTTCAATACAGAAGGTTTCTGATTCGTCGAACTCATCTTGGTTGTTATAGATGTTAAAAAGATGCAAGACATCAGTTTCGGGATTAAATGGTAAATGGACAATTATTACGTACTTTCTATGCCAGACAGTTGTGGTGGCTAGAATGTTTAGAGTGTCGGTAGTGAAATTTGGGTCTTCTTCGGAAATGTCTTCGATGATTTTGTCAAGTGAGTCATTAAGTTTATTTTGGCAAAAGAAAGTACCTATTCGTTTGTGAGATTTGTCTAAAAGTTGGGCGTTAAAAGTTTGAATTTTTGAATAATCCATTATTGACTTGGTTTTATATAGTTGGACAAATCAATTAAACTCTGTTGTCATTCTTTCGTTACCTGAGACTTGTTATTCTGGGTCGGTTTCGTTATCTGCGAAAATTTTGATTTTATAACGAAAATGTGTGCATTGTTTAAAATGGGAATTTTTGATTCTGCGTTCAAGTTTACCTTGTCAGGCTTGTATTTGATCTTATAGTTATACTCTTCTAGCTTAAGGCGTCATCTGGCTAGACGACTGCCAGGATCTCTGATGGAAAAGAGCCAAGTAAGAGGGCGCTGATCGCAGAGTAAAGTAAACTTTCTCAAATAGGCCAGTAGTGTTTAACTGCCCAAACAAAGGCTAGCAGTTCTCGTTCGATCGTGGAGTATCGAGTTTCTGTAGCACAGAGGGTACAGGAAGCATATGCTATAGGAACCTTGAGAGACAACCGCTGGAATTTCAAAAGTAGATTAAGATAGGGTCAGATATAACCGTTTGCTTCAGTTGATTGAAGGAAGACTTGCAATCTGCGTCGAAGATGAAGTGGACGTGAAAGTGTATGAGTTTCGTTAGAGGCTTTGAGATCTTAGCAAAATTTGGGATAAAACATTCGTAATATCCGGTCGGACCAAGAAAATAATGAACGTCTTTAGGAGTTTGAGGTTGAGAAAAGTTTTGGATGCATTCAACCTTTAAAGGGTTTGGTTTTACTCCTACTTGGATAATAAAATGATCAAGGTAAGCAACTTCCTTACGGAAAAACTCACACATATCAGGTTGAATTTTTAAGTTTGACTGTCTAAGACGTTTAAAGACTTCTCTCAAACGAGAAATATGCTCATGTATGGTTGGTGAATAGACTTTGATGTCATCCATGTAAACGAGGCAACGTACATTTTGGATACCTAAAAGAATGTTGTCCATGACATTATAAAAAGTAAACCAAATGCCATACGAACGAATCCATAATGGCCATTGTCAACAGAGAAATCGGTCTTGGAAATGTTTTCCTTGAGGATTTCTAATTGGTGGAAAGTACTGACACTTTCGAAGTTGGTCGAGGAGACCAGAAATGTTGGGCAGTGAATTCGTTTAACTTTCTATAGTCGATGACAATTCGCCACCTTTGCTTACCAGAAGCGTCCAGCTTCTTGGGGACAACCCATATGGGGTAGGACCAAGGAGAAGAACAATGCCTGATAAGGGTACTTTATGTAAGAGATTAGTTTTAAAATTAGTAATTAACTGTTTCGATTTAAGTTAACAATAGTATATACTCGTAATTCTCAAGACAAATCAAGTCCTTATATTCCATCAAACTCAATATCTAGATTGTAGATAAAAACCTTGGAAGGATTAGCTATAGCAAATGGAATAAGGGTGGATTCAGGAATAGGGATATTCTCGTGCGTGATACCTTGGACTGTCACTTTTCGGGAAATCTTTGATGGAAATTTTTAACAGTGTTTTCTTTAAAAATAGAGATACCAGCTCCGGTATCAATAAGAAGTTTGATTTTTGGAGTTAACCGTTATACGATGACTTAAAGAAATGCTTGTTCCGGGAAATTCGCATTCGGGTCGAACTCTTCTAGATTGAAATGCTGGATTTGGGTTTGGAATTCGGAGAGTGTGTTATGGTATTCGTCGGTATTGAAAGTTTAAGTGGGGCTATCATCTAATATTTCTTAAAATGCGGGGCTTACATGAATCTGGCTGATATCGTCAAGAATAATGTTGGTTATTATCGGTATAATGACGGCAATCAGTTTCGGAATATTGGGAATAGTCATCATTTTGATGGTGATTAAAATGATGAGTCCTTTCTCAACGATAGTGTGGATTGGTCTGTATTACAGACGGTCGAAATTGATTTGGCTTAAAAGGGAGTATTTGAAAATTCGTCGTTCGGAATGGTGAACCTTGATGATTGGTATTATTTGGGACGGGATTTGGCGTCGATGATTTATTCGGCCCTACAAAATTCCGTATAATATTTTGGTTGTAAGGCGAGGGTTCTTTTGTGTCGCAACCGGCAATGTGACCACAATTTAAACATTTCGGTGGTTGTGATGCTTTACGGACCTGAAATGTGGGTTTAGGTGGAGCAGATTTATTCATCTTCTGTTCCTCGAAGTAAGACAACTGAAGTTCTTTTCTTGTGCGAGAATGTGCTTCCAGAAGATCTTGGGGATTGCTGGCACGAATTATTTGGCCTAGACGTGGTTCTAATCCTGTAAGAGGCGTGTTTAGATCCATGTTATCATTAAGTGTAGTCTGAGCTTCTGTTTGTTTATTTGTTAGCACAGACGATTTTTGTATGCATGAGTTTATTTTCGCACTCAAAACCAGCAGCGTATTATATGAGGTCAGAGGGGATCACGCGAATCTCCGAAATGTAGATGTTTAGTTTCTAGATATCTATTTATTTATTTATTTATTTATTTATTTACGGTTGTACCACTTTACAAGAAATTAACATTAATTTTAATAAAGAGTAAACAGTGATCAAAAATATGTATACATAAAATGTAAATTAGAAACTTACATGTTCAAACGTTTAATTAATCTATTAAATGTTGTTGTAGATATTCCAAATAACTCTAAACTACTACCATGAAGATTGGCCAGTCTTAAAATCCTAGTAACAGGTTCATTACAACCATAATTTGTACTATGAAATGGAATGTTGAAAATCGCAGTATTACGTGTTCTTCTAGTATTAACATTAAAATTTATCAAGTCTAGTAACTCTGGAATTTGTATATTTCCGTTCAAAATGTTATAAAGGAACCTCAAATCTGCTTCCATTCTTCTGTGATGTAATGACGATATGTTAAGTATTGAGAGGATCTCATCATATGTATACTGTTGTCTACAGATACCTAATTTATATGCGCATACTCTTAAAAATTTGTTTTGTACTCTCTCAATGTTGTCTATATCAGTATTATATGAAGGAGACCAAATAAGTGAACCATATTCCAAAATAGATCGAACTAAGCTAAAATATAACAACTTCAAGGTTTGTACAGAAAACTGATTGCTATGTCTAAGAACAAATCCTAACATTTTTAAGGCCTTAGTTGTAATATCATTAATATGATGCTTAAAAGTTAATTTTGAGTCAAGGTAAATTCCTAAATCTTTAATTTCGCCTTGTTCTTGCAGCAGTATATTATTTATATTATAACAGTAATTTACAAGTTGTCTAGTCCTACAGAAAGTAATTTTAAAACATTTTTTTACATTTAAGGAAAGCATATTTACATCACACCAACTGGCTAAGCATTTGAGGTCATTTTGTAACAGAGTGGCATCATTTAAGTTGTTAATTATTCGAAATATTTTAAGATCGTCGGCAAACATAAGAATCTTGCTATTTATAATAATTGAAGATAAGTCATTTACAAACATGTTAAACAATAGAGGTCCAATATGAGACCCCTGAGGGACTCGTGATGTCACAAATACGCGCTGAGATAGACAATTTCCATATTTCACATACTGGGACCTACCGATAAGAAAGCTACTTATCCAGTCAAGCACTTTACCCCCAAATCCATAACCTTGTAGTTTGGCAATAAGCAGATCATGGTTAACTCTATCAAAGGCTTTGGAGAAGTCTGTGTAGATGGCATCGACCTGATTTTTCTGTTCCATCGAATCGGCAATAAAATGGCTATAAAGTACCAAATTAGTACTTGTAGATCTACCTTTGCAAAAACCATGCTGCTGATAATCTACTAAATCGTTACAATCCCACATTAAAAATTTGTTAACAAGGCAGTCAAATAATTTAGGTAAGGCTGATTGGTTACAGACAGCTCGATAATTTTCAATATTATTTTTATTGCCAGACTTGAATATAGGCACTAAATAACTAGTTTTCCAAAAATCTGGAAAAATCCCAGAGCTTAACGATAGATTAAATAAGTAATGAATAGGTTTCACAAGGGTAAATATACAATGCTTAAGCACAAATGCTGGCAGGCAATCTGGACCAATGCATAATTTCCATGGCATATTTAATACATTTTCAATTATGTCTGAAATCTCAATATGATAACTATTCACATCAATGTTCTGTTTGTAATTAAAAATTGGAATCTGATTAATTTTAGAATTTGAACTTGTATAAGTAGTAGAGAAAAATGTACCAAATAAATTAACTATATCCTGATTATTATCACCTGAGCTATTACCATAGAACATACTAGAAGGCAGACTATGAAATTTTCTTTTATTGTTTATAAATTTCCAAAAATGTTTAGGATCCGATAAAATCTTATTTTCAATATTATTTAAGTAGTTTGTATAACACAGAGTGGAAAGTTGTTTGCATTCATGTCTCAAATGAGAAAATCTTAAGTAATCATCTCTTTGTCCAGACAATTTATATTTTCGATGCATTTTTTGTTTTAGATAAGTTAACTGCTTTAATTTGCCATTAAACCAAACTGGAAATGAAGTTGTTTTAAATTTCTTAATTGGGATGAATAAGTCAAAACCAGTATATATAATATCATAAAATACCGCTACAGTGTGATTAACATCATGTAGGTTTGACAAAAGTAGCTCCCAGTTGATGCTAGCAAAGTAATCATTTAATCCTATATAATTTGCATTTCTAAAATCAAAATAAAATTCCTCATAATTTAGATGATCGTTTTTGCTACAACCAGGTAATTTTAAAACAATGGCCGAATGATGTATACTATTATCAAACAATGGATCAAGTGGAATAGCTACATCGACATTATTTAAATTTGTAAAAGCTAAATCTAGAAAAACATTTCGACTATTAGGTGTATTATTAATTTGATACATATTGAAGTAACCGAACGAATTAGATAAATACACTGCAGGAGAGTCATCTGGGCATTCCACAACTAAACCAAGGTTATCATTGCCCCATGAAGCATTTGGTATATTGTAATCACCACATACTATCAAGTTTCCAAATTCTTCCATAATGTATTCAACTGAACTGCAATGAGACATATATGTACTTACGTTAGAAGCAGGAGGTATATAAACTCCACCCAAAACTATGCACTTATTATTGATCTTTAACATTACAAAGATTTGGTCAACTTCACAATCGGGAGTTATTACCTTTTGCACATTTAAGTCACTTTTACAGGCAATTAAGACACCCCCACCTCTAGTTTTTCCAGTAAGAACAGAATTGCGGTCACTTCTAAACACAACATACCCAGTCAATCCTAATTCAGCATCATTATAATCACAAGTTAACCAAGTTTCTGTAAAAATTATTACTTGATAATCACATTGAGCTACAGCTATTTCTAGAGCTTTTAGTTTAGTTCTTAACCCACCGACATTTTGGTAATAAATTGATAAAGATGATGAACCTATGGAATGGCATGTGGTAAGTTTTTTTGAGACGAATTACCTTTTATGGATATTTCCGGTATACCTTTTATATATTTTATAAATAAATCTTGTTCACCTTGTTGTTGGCGTTTTCTAAGGTCACTTTTCACTTTGTTGAGTTTGTCTAGTTGCCGGGGAGTCAGATCGGAAGATATAAATATGTTTTTAGCTTTAGCAACTTTAAACTTGGTTTTCAAAATATTAATGACATCAAAAGAGTTAGTCAATACAACTTTTAGTGAACGAGCTCCATTCTTATTGGGTTTACCAAATCTTACAGTTTTGACAACTTTAATGTCTTCTTGAGCAATATCTTTAAATATTGAGGATACAGTGGCTAAATCCTCAGAAATTATATCCCTTTTATTCACAGGTTCCACTAAATTATAAATAATTAAGTTGTTCGTTCTCTTTTGTCGTTCATACAGTTCATTGATTATATCTTCTTCTTGGTTATTAGTATTTTCCAGTTTCATACTATTAACTTCGTTTTGTAACTTTTCAACTAATTTAAATAGTTTTGGAACAAGTTTCATGCCAGATTTACATTCTTCACATAAGAAACGCAAAACCCGGTTTTTCTTTAATTCCATTACTCTGATCTCCGATGAGCAAAGACCAGAGCAATTAGGATCCTTGTGAACTGGTCTTTCACAGCTATCACAGTAAAGCATTTCTTCGTCAGAACCATCTTTCTTACATTCGAGGCACCTCATTTTGAAATTAAGATTTTTAAAAGCCGGTCCTGTCTGTTGAATTTTATCCGTTGCCTTGGGATATACTATACGCTTTTTGCCTAAATGACACAAAAAGCAAACTAATAAAGGATTATCACTTAACACCAAATTAAACAGTTATTAAACAGTCAAACTAAATGCACTTTGTAGATTTGGAATACCACTGAACTCAGCTTCCGACTGATATCAAATTATATAATTAATTTAAACTTTGAACTATTGTAATTTTAACATCTTTGGAGAGAATTTTTTAAAATATCTTTACACATCCGTACTCTTTACCGCTTTTTATCAAGCGAGGTTTTTCGAGTTGACTAACTGCGCTGCTTTTCTCTGTAGATAATTTTTAACACCGACTTCCAAAAAGGAGAAGGTTATCAATTCGTCGGCCTCTTTTTTTTATGTATGACCAGCGATTATTCAAAAACGGCTTGGGCAATGATTTAAACTGCATTATATTAAGGACATTACAGAAAGGTATTATATACTTGTCTATAACGTGAGGTTTACGGTTTTCCAGAAAATCAGAAAAAAGTAATTAAGGGACTACGTTTCAGTAAATTTCAATGAATCTTCACTGTTTTCTCTAAACCAGCCCAGGCAATTTGAATATTTTAAATTGTATTCTACAAAGATATGTTCCAGCTTGATTCCGTATATTTTTCTATAACGTAAAACATACAATTTTTCTGAAAATCTGAAAAACATGTGCAAAAGAACTATAAATGTAAATGTCAAAATTTTATAATAAATATGACACCTCGAAGAGAGTAATAAATATCTAGTTTAAATGTCAAAATATGCCATGAAAGGATATCGTACAAGGTGTTTGTAATGGTTTTCATTTTGATTTATTTCAAATCAGTTTCTTTTAGAGACGAAGTTAAATTATGGGACTTATAGTCACGTGAAATGGCAGAAAACATTCCATTACTTTATCGAAACGAAAATTTGTTATGCCGGCGATCGTTTCTATAATATTTTATACGGTTGTAGGTATGAGGATGGTTGAAACATAAGTTGAAATTGAATATTGTATTGGGTGGCACATAAGTAGTTGCGTATACAAGGTGGTTGAAATAAGAGTTGACAAAACTATAGTTATAGAGAGTGGATATTTGCGTTATGGGACGGAGTATAATTTCAGTTACACAGAAGGCGTCAAAAAATGTTAGAAGCAGTTGAATATACAGGTTGGTTGAAATATAAAGTGGAGTTACAGAATTATACAGTTATACAGGGCGGTTAAAAAAAGTTTTATAGTGTGGAACATAAGTAGTTGCTTATACAAGAGTAAAATTATTGTTATTCAGGGTGTATCAAAAATTTGTTATATAAGCACAAGCAGTTAGGATATTTGAATTATAGGACGGAAAATAATATAATTATAGACATGGGTTCAAAAAATTTTAGAAGTAGTTGCATATACCGGGTGGTTGAAATAAATGGTAGAGTAAAATTATAGTCATAAAATGTGGTTCAAAATGTGAATTGTGTTATATAGGGTAGACCATGAATAGAATACTAGACATATGGGGCGAAGTAAAATCATAGGTATACAAGATTTAATTTAAACAATAGAAAAATAGAAACAGTCAATAGTGTAGAGAGGATTTAAACTGATAAAGTGTGGTTTTAAAGATATCAGGATCATTGCAATATTGTGTGGAGCTGAATTATAGTTGTACAGGGTGGTTCAGAAAATGATAGACAAATAAGTTATATAGGGGTGCCCAATACACAGAAGCATATACAATGTGGATGCAATATTGAGTGGTCCAAAAATAAAACAAATAACAAAAGTTTAAAAATATTTGCAAAATATAGTAAAATAATACAAGATGATTTGAGTAATACACTTATTACAAACTTACACTTTATTTAAAAAATTGTGACAATTGTTTCGCGTCCAATGGAGCTTAATCATACAATGATCGGACGCGAAACAATTGTCACAATTTTTTAAATAAAGTGTAAGTTTGTAATAAGTGTATTACTCAAATCATCATGAATTTCAACTTCCACCAAGTATCAGCCAACTCAATCCAAAATAATACAAATTAGAGAATTACAAACAGAGAGATAAGAATACGCTAAAATATTCAATTGAATTGTACCTTAAATCAGATAAAAAAAGAAGATATGTCTGAAAATAGTGTATGATTGCACATAGTTTCTAAATGGTTTTTATTTAAAGTCAGCTGAAGTCGGGTCTTTTTTAAATATAAATTATTATATGAATGACTAGCAGATATTTTTAATCTGCAGTTGACATATTGTAGGCACAATTGCATGCGTGTATGAAGGTGGCCAAGGATATAATAAAATATTTCCGATAAGTGGTACTTTTAGTTTCATCGAAAACAACGTTGTTTGTTGCTTCTATGCCATTTCGATGTGTTACAATTATTAAAGGGTACACAATGAAGTAAAAAATAAAAATAATAAATGATGGTATGTAAAATGGGTTTCGAAAATATACCTAGTATAAAAATTAGTAAGGGAAAGTTTTGCAATAAACTCCGTGGGTTCAAATTTAATTAAATTTAAAAACTGATATTCACTTCACTTTCTAGAACTTTTACTTACACGTAAAAATCAAATATTTAAAACAGCTGATTCTGAATACAATTCACATCGAAATCTTAACAATATGTACGCTGTGCTAACTAAACTTAGGCATTCTATATTGCTTTATATATCCTTCATCGAATTTTCTGGTCGTTTTATATTTTCTCGCACAGCGTCCAGATAAATAGTTTTTGCCCTAGTCGAAAATTCCAGTTCTTTTTTTTATTATCCCATGTTTTATTGGGATGTATAATGCTTTAGGTTGCTTTAGTCAGGGACCTCGTAGATAATTCTATAACACTGCCCCCTTTAATTCTGATCGTTCCGATCAGAAACATTCTCTCCATGGTAGGGGGCGAGTCGATCTAAATGAACCACCTTCAACTTAGCCCTGGGTTTCCGACGAATACGGTAGATAACGTCATTAATCCTCTTGACCACCTCGTATGGACCATTCCAGGCGGGTTTAAGCTTTGGAGATTTACCCTTGCTCCTCTGGGGGTTTCATAGCCAGATCTTGGAACGCGACAGAATTGGGCTTGAGGTCATTTCGTGTCTTCATCCGGTCACTGGTGGCCAACATCTGCGTTCGGGCTAGTCCGTGTATTGCCAGCATGTTATGTCGGAGCTGGTCGGCAAAATCGTTGATGTCTTGGGACGGTTTTCGAGGGGAGCCAAAGGTCAGATCGCAGGGTAATCTCAGCTCTTTTCCAAATAGTACCCTGACAGGAGTCAGGCCTGTGCTGTTATGTACAGCTGAGTGATAGGCCAACAGGAATAGGAGAATATGCTCATCTCAATCACGCTGATTATTGCTGACGACCTTGGATAGGTGTTGTTCCAAGGTCCTGTTGAATCTTTCCACCATTTCGTCGGACTGTGGATGCAATGGTGTTGTTCTATTTTTCCTGATCCCCAACATCGTACAGACCTTTTGGAATACATTCGATTTGCAGTTAAGCCCCTGGTCTGAATGTAGTTCCTGCGGGAGGCCAAACCTGCTGAATAGCTGTTCTACCACCACCGTCTCTACCATGGTTGCCTCTTGATTGGATATCGCATATGCCTCTGGCCATTTGCTGAAGTAATCCATTGCGACCATAATGTATTTGTTCCTCCTCTCAGACTCCGGAAACAGACCGGCGACATCGATGGCAATTCTCTCAAATTGGACGCCCACATTGTACTGTTGCATTCTTCTCTTGGTCCGGGTCTTCGAGCCATTACTGGCTGCACAGGTGTCACATTTCCGGCACCAAGCTCTGACGTCTTCGAAGTAGTTTACCCAGTAGTACCGCTGGCGAACTTTATCTAAGATTTTATGCATGCCCGGATTACCCGGTAATCCCATCATGTACTTCGGTCAGGATGGCTGATACCTTTTTCTTCGGAACTACCAGTTGGAACTTGATTTCTCGTCCATCAGCGTTTTCCCACACTCGCTTGAGCATTCCATTGTCTACTCTTAGAGAGTCCCATTGGGCTCATAATGATTTCAGGACGCCAGAGAATCTAGCTACCTCGTCCCATCGTGGCCTCGGTGCCCCCTCTTTTTAAGTGACAGGATTGGTTCGATATCCGGATCAGCCATTTGGTCCTGGATGCACTGTTCTGTTGTCCAGTCTTCATTGGTCCGCACTCGGATCTGTCTGATGGAGATACCCTCTTGCTGTTCCGTCTTCAGACAATGTCCGCATTCTACTCTACTACAGGGTCTTCTTGAAAGGGCATCGGCATTATTATGCAAACGACCGGCACGATGTTCAACTAGAAATCGCATTGCTGTAATTTCTCCATCCACCTGGCCAGTTGTCCTTCCGGTGTCTTCATGTGCAGCAGCCATTTGAGGGCGGCATGATCTGTTCGGATTAGGAAATGACGACCATAAAGGTATTTGTGAAAATGGTCTACAGCCCTTATTATTGCCAAAAGTTCTTTCCGGCTTCGAGAATCCAGGGCTGTAGTACTCGATCACCCTCTCTTCACCATCTTGCACCTGTGATAGGACGGCCCCAAAACATGTGTTGCGGGCATCGGTGTCTAAGATGAACTTGCCGGACTGCGTAGGGAATGCTAGGATTCGGCTGGAACAAAGTGCCGCCTTCAGTCGTTTGAATGATGTCTCGCAATCCTGATTCTAAAGGTAGGTCTTTCTCAGTGGTCTGCCGATGTAGAGAGACGGTGATGGTGACAAATCCCTCAACGAATATTCTATATTGTATGTTGTAGGAACAGAGCCCCAAAAAGCTACGTAGTTCATGCTTGTCTCTAGGGCTGGTCAATCACAGATGGCTGCTATCTTGTCTTCGTTGGCGCTAATTCCTGACACGGAAACGACGTTACCCAAAAACTCTATTTCTTTTTGAAACATGGAACACTTCTTCGGGTTGAGTCTCAGATTGGCGTTCTCAATTCTGCTAAATACTTCGCCCAAGTTTTTCAGGTGGTCGTCGAATATATGACCCATGACCAGAATGTCGTCGAGGTAAACTAAGCACGTTCTCGGTGTCAAGCCGCTCATTACATATTTGCTTAGCCTCTCAAATGTAGCGGGAGCATGACATAACCCAAAGAGCATGACCGTGAATTGAAACAGCCCCTTACTGGTGGAGAACGCTGTCTTCTCTGTCGTTTTCCTGTAGACCAACCTGCCAATATCCACTCTTTAGGTTTAGTGTGGAGAACCAACGGGAGCCTGCTAGTGTGGTTAGGGTGTCATCAATTCGGGGTAGTGGATAGCTGTCTTTCTTCGTGACGTCATCCAGCTTTCTCTAATCCACGCAAAATCGGGTGGTTCCATCCTTTTTAGGGTTCCGTATATACAATATACGGATACCCTTATAATATCACTCCGGATTTCTGCCTCAGTCACATCACATCAATTTTCTCCTAAACTTCTTTGATTTTAGGGGTACTTCTGGGGGAAAAACTAAAAAAATCGACCGTTCCCCCCCTGATCTCCGAAAATACTGAGCCTAAAATTTTGAAAAAAATAGGAAATATAGAACGTTGCCCGAACTTTACAGGACAAATAAGGAGAAACCATTAATATTAATTTTGGGGGGCAAATATAGAATAAAAAATATTTAAAAAAATTACGCATCATTAATATATCAAATGAAAGGTCCATTCTGAGGAACACAAATATATTTTTTTCAGTTTTAAAAAAATTATATTTAAAAAGATATTAACGAAAAATACCAAAATTTACATTCCCCCCCTCCTGATCTCCGACTATAAAACTAAGACAATAGATTTATAGGTTCTCTTTTTTGGAAAAATAAGGAGAAACCTCTACTTTTAATTTTGGGGGGCAAATTACAGAATAGGAAAAATATGAAATGTTAAAATCCCTATATTCTATTATTTGGCCCCCAAATTTACTGGAAAAATATAGGGGGGGGCAATTAAACGGAAAATAAATTATTAGAAACCATAAGCTATAAAATTTTGATGGAGGTATAGCCCTTCACCTGAACTTTACCCCCTAATAGTTAAGAATCTTGTTAGGGCTATGATGAAGAAAACAAATTATACAAAAATTAAAAATGGCTGAACAATTTTGAAAAACTGAAGTTAGCCCCTCACCTGAACTTTACTCAAACGCAAATCATCATGTCAATATATCAAATCACAGGGCTCATATGACGAAGGCTCATTATGTATGAATTACAAATAATATATCATATAATTTTTTAAATCATTTTCAAACGTATAAAAGATATTAAATTACAAAAATCATTTTTTAAACATCAAAAATATTAAACATCGACTTAATTCCCACTTTAGAAATTACACTATTTAAATTTTGAAAAATATATTTTATTTATATTTTTAAATAATTTGAATAACAGATTTAATAATTTATAATTTAAACTTTGACCTATTTTGCCCTTTTTCTTCCAATCTACAGAGCCTCAAAACTCAGACAGTAGATTATAAAAGGCATCTCTGAAAGTTTATTAGTAAAATAAAACTCTAATGTTACTTTTTGGGGGCCAAATTAGAAAATTTAATACATATGTATTCTGATAAAATCAAGCGAATCCTAGCAGATAAAATAAAAAGTCTATGTGTGGAAAATCAAAGTGTATATTTTTTATAAATTTAAAACGCTTCCTTTAAAAGATATAAGGGTAAATATAAGAAAATGCACTCATTCCCTGCTTGTCTGAAACTGGAATATTCGAATCTTGAAGGTGGTACGGAACCCTAAGTATGCGAGTCCAATTCGCACTTGACCAAATTATTTTTAACTAGCACGACTAGAGCAGACCATGGGCTGATGGATGGCTCCATAACTCCATTTTGCAACATGAACTCGAAGTTTTCCTCGACTGCCTGTTGTTGCCCCAAGGCTAGTCGCCTAGGTGGTATTCTGATGAGTTGAACCTTTCCGGTATCTATTCGTTGCTGGATGATGTTGGTGTGACCGGTGGTTTCATCTAGGCTGTGAAAAATTTGCCAGTGATTTGTAATAAATTGCTTGTTTTTCTTCTGTTCCTCTGGTGTAAGGTGTTTCAAATGATCGGCAAACTGTGGTAGAAGCTTTTTACTGGACCCTGTCTCCTTCACCGGTGTCTGATACACTTCTTCGCAAGTGATGATACTACTGGCTCGAAAATAGCTATTTCTTGACCATTGGCAATTCTGATGTCGTTGTTTTCCATATTCAGGACTCTAATTGGTATGTCTCGTCCGGTTTTAACTATAGCCCGCCCAACTAAGTAGTCATGAGCTGACTGTACGGGCTCCAACATTCCAACGCAGCTCCCAGGATTGCTTTCTAGCTGCCCATGAATAATTTGTTCCGTTCGACAGGGAATTCTGGCAGAGGATTTTACTACTATTCTTATGGAGGCCGCTGAGCTGTTGTGTCAACACAAATTCCTCATTTAGGAACCGAACTACATCATATCTTGAAATGGTGACTCTGATTCTTCCTGGTTGAAGGAAACTGCTCGTATCCTCGGCTTGGACATGTTCATGACAGCCTCTACCTCCAAATCCCGAAGAGAGCTTCATTACTTTTCTTGACGCCACTAGGTTTTAGATTTCTTTCCACTTCAACGTCTCTGATACCGTTTATGAAACTCTGGGTGGCCAATTGATCTTTAGTTTCCTCTGGCAGGTCTGGGTAGGACAAGTGCACCAAACGTCTAATCTCTGCTTCGAATTCTTGAAGGCTCTCTCAGGATTTTTGCATTTTTCCACTTACTAGCACCTACGGTATACTTGACTCAAGGATTGATTCTCGTATCTTTTATCTAAGATGGTGATAATCTTTTCGAAATTACCTTGTTCATCGACTAGAAGACTTTGGAGGAGTTCTTATGCCGGACCACATAAGGAAATTACAAGAGAGATAGATTTTTCTTGGTTATCCCATCCATTAGCTGTATGTTGCCACGGTTTCAAATTGCCGTTTATATATGGGCCAGGATGAACTGCCATCAAATGTGGGTGATTTGCTAACGGAACCTTTGGTACTCATGGTGTTCTAGTATTTACCTCGCTGTAAGTCCTGTTGTCTTTTTTAAATTTCCGTTTCTACTTTGTTTTGGATAGCACTGATTTTATCTTGAACTGTGTTTTGAAGTAAACTGATTTCAAATCTCACCTGGCTCTGGATGGAATCGATGTCATCTACTTTGATTTCAAGAGTCTCCACATTACTTTTTAGGTTCTTTATGTCGTCGTTTATCTCTTTTATGTCTGATTCCACTATTTGCATTCTTTCATTAACTGTCTCATTAACTTAACACTTAGGGACCCGCGCTTCAAATTGAAACACAAACACTCGCTACTGAAGACAATATTATATGTTTATTTTAAAACTGCTTTTAATGAAAGTGGTAGGTATTATTTTATATCGTTAATAATGTGCAAAAAGTAAACAAATATTTCATATAATACGAATATTTATTGTTTTACTTAATCAAATACTCAGTACAACAATAGAAGGAATTTTGGCATAGTTTTATGACTAAACTTAAACTTATAGTTATAAATTCTGTAACGATATATTTTAAACAAAATCTTCTTTATTTTAATATACTACTATAATGTATCTACTAAGACAAAATATGAATAAGAGATCAATCATAATACTAACAAGCAAAATCAACTTTCAAAATCAACAGATTTTAGATTATAATTTTTTGTATAAAATCAGTTTCCAACATAGTTCTGCATTTTTCTTTATAAAACTAAGCTATAGCAATTTGCACAAATTTGTTTTGTATGTTCTCCACAAACTGGTGTCTTACATTTTACGCAATAAACCTTAGTTTTCCTGTCTTTCTTCCAGTTACCGAGACCGCAACGTACTTTTCGTCCACTCGTTGGTAGGGGTGCGTTGGATGCTGCAATTGGTTCTACTTCTGGTATTATGTTTCGGATACGGGTTTTGATATGCTGTGGAATATTAGTGATAGAAATTCTTACATGTAGATGTGGCTCAATCAAAGAAATAGCCAACGTTTTGATAAAATCTCTTCGTGTAAGATCATAAGAAGGTACTGTGGCCTTTTGAATAATGTAAGTGTTTAGTCCACTAATATTCAATAACCCAAAAAATATACACAGAGGCCATCTTTGAGTTCGTCTTGACACAGAATATGTGTCAGTCATCTGATCAACTACATCGACTCCGCATTTGAAGGCGTTGTAATCAGTTATTATTTCAGGTTTCTTTTTTTCTCTCGTTTTGTCATCAATTTTGGCAACATGATGCATAGTAGATGCTAAGAGAACTATCTTGCCACGTTTGGGTACGTAAGATATCAGTGTAGCATCATTTTGAAATCCAAAGTAGGTTGCGTGTTCTTCTCTTCCTCTTGTTTGTGTAAACTCTAGAGCAGTGGTTCTTAACCTTTTAGTCATGAGGGACCATTTTACCAAATGTTTGTCTTGCCGGGGACCACCCAGTTGGTTTACCTGAATTGTCCTAAATTAAGGGTTGTTTGAAAGAAAACAAGCACAATTTTATAATTAGCACTCATTTATTTATTATTTGGTGAAAATCTAAAAGTTACAAATTTTAATTTAATGTGATTTTTGTGACTGCATACTCTTTACTAACTTCTGAATTCTTGGTTCAGTGCTACTCAAAGCTAAACGCATGTCGGCAGTGGCATCCAACCGATTTCGGTGCTTGTTTTTAATAATCAGAAGCGCCGAAAACCCCTGCTCGCATAGATACGTCGATGAAAATAAAGTTAGGTAACGTATAGCAATGTCTCGAAGCTTTGGAAAAGAAATTGCTTTTTGGCTCCAATAATCTTCAAGATTTATTCCTGATTCAAATGTATCTTTTAAATTTGTGTCGTGTTGCATTTCAATCACTTCTTCTTGAATTTCATCAGAAACTTCGGTAACGTTGACAATGAAAGGATTCCGGATCAGTTTCTGAATACTTTTGTCCTCGCAGTCAGGAAAATGGCGATTGAATTCACTTTTTAAATTAGTCAAATGGAGCATCATATTCTTCTGAATTTCTTCTTTAATATCTGCACCTTGTACGTCAATAATTTGGTTCAGCGTATCAAATGCAGAAAAGTTTTTTCTTTCGATCTTATTCATCCATAGCTCGATTTTAGCAATAAACGCCCTGATTTTATCTCCATATGCAAATATGTTGCTCATGCCTTGCAACTTCAAATTTCCTGATCCTTGCAGTTGAAGGTTCAATTTATTTATTTGCGCAAAAATGTCGACCAAATAAGCAAAACGTATTATAAATTTGGGCTCACAGAACTGATCTAGCAATTCTTTGTTTTCTTTGTTAATTAAGAATATTTTTACTTCCTCTCTTAGTTCGTACAACCTCGACAGCATGTTTCCTTTCGAAAGCCAACGAACTTCTGTGTGGAAAAGCAGAGTTTCGTGTTCAGAGTTCATGTCAGAACACAACTGTTTGAATAGACGAGTATTGAGTGAGCTCTTTTTAATGAAGTTAACTACTTTTGTAGTTGTTTTCAGAGCCATAGCAAAACATTCCGGGAGCGTTTTAGCAGCCAATGCTTGACGGTGAATAACGCAGTGCGTCGTAATTGCGGATGGATTTTTAGTTTTTATCAATGCTGCAAGACCAGAGCGAGAACCAAGCATAGCAGGAGCACCGTCAGTACAAAACCCGGCAAGCCTTTCCCACATAAGTCTATGTTCCTCCATATATTGACTTATTGCATTCATAACATCTGCACCTTGCGACGTCGTTTCAAGTTCTTGAGAAAATAATAACTCTTCTTTAAACATTGTATTGTCCTCCAAATATCGTATAAATACAAGTAATTGACAGCATTGCGAAACATCGGTAGACTCATCACATTGTAATGCAAAATAAGGGCTGTTTTTAATTTTGTCAATAACTTGGTCTTCAATATCAGTTGACATTTTTTTTTGAATGCGCGACTTAACTGTGTCATTAGAAAGCGGTATTTCACGAATTTTCTTTTGAGCTTCCGCGCCTAAGAGTTCTTCTGCAACTTTGAGCATACAAGGCTTTATTATAGATTCGCCAATTGTGTGTGCTTTTTTCGATTTGGCAATCAATTTTGAAACTTCAAATGATGCAGATAATGTTTTTTCAGATGTAGCATAACTTGATCCAATGGGTCCAAGTTTCATTTTTTTAAGATTTGTTAGTTTGCCTTCAAAGAATTCTCGCGATCGGTTACAAAACTTTGGATGCACGGTTTTCAAATGACGTTCCAACTTTGCCGGTTTTAAAGCGTCGTTAGCAAGAACAGTTGCACATAAAACGCATTGCGGTCTAGGCACTCCATTAATTTCTATTGCAGTAAAGCCCAGCTTAATATAGTCGTCGTCATATTTTCTTTTTGGTGGCATTTTTCTGAAAACGAAGTTTTAGTGATAATATGGACAGGTATAAGATAATAAAAATGTGTTGTTTTGACAAGCTTTTATTTGTGAGGTCTAGGGCAAGCTGCCGGAATGACGGTTAAAGTAACTTATCTACTGCTCAAGACTTATCAAATGAGCCCAAATATGATGACGGTCTTATTAGGTATATTATTATATTTACATACATATACATCATAATCTGCTCAATTATACCAAACAATTGCATTGTCACCGAAATTAAATAATTATGTATTCCAAACTTTGCCTCAATTGGTTGAGAATAACTGCTTTGAAATATTAGGTTATAAGGTTTAGACCCGAACAAACAAACCTACCTACATACAAACAATGCAAGTCAAATAAGGATCGTTTTTAATTGTTCACTAAAACCTAACCTAACCGTCAGATAATACTAAATTGTGCATTATTTTCCGTTTTATAAAAATTATTAAAAACTTCGTACACAGTACCTACTAAGAAACCTATCAGATTTACAATGTGACGAAAATAAAGTGAAATTAGTAATCCGCAATAGCTGGTTGTGTGACATAAACCAAACAAATAATATTTATTTTACTTACCTACGTAGTGTTTATATCTGGAGTAGTTATTTACTATAACTACCTTCGGGCTCGGAGACTAAGGATATTTGCTTTTTGCTTTCGAACTTAAAAATTAAACTAAGTACTCAGTAGGTACTCGTCACTCTCTCAAGGCCACGTTATAAATTCCTACCACTCATTATACGACGTGTGACGAAGTGACGAATGACGATCAACAACCCGATCGACAACCCGCCAAAACAAAGAACGAATGGAATGGAACCGCTATCCCCCCGCCCTCGTGCACCGAGTTTCGCCTTCGCACTCGTGCCGCGCGCGGATAGCGTTGTTTCGACTCGTCGACTCGATTCATTACGTCACGTCAAATATTAGGATGTCTTCGCGGACCACTTGGAATGCCTCCAGGGACCACCAGTGGTCCGCGGACCACCGGTTAAGAACCACTGCTCTAGAGGTATCTCTCTTTTATTTTTCTTCAGAGTTCCTAAGCAAGTCAGGCTGTAGTTGTCCAATAAGTCTACCATCAATGGAACGCTCATAAACCAATTATCCATGACGACATTTCGATTAGAACCTTTTATCGGGTCCACCAATCTTTTTACCACATCACTTGGAGAGTTGCTGACCTGGTATGGCCCGTCGTTTTGTTTGCCGGCGTAAATTTCGAGATTTGAAGTATAAAAAGTGTTTGAATCACAGACCGCAAGTATTTTGGGTCCATATTTTGCTGGTTTGCTAGGAAGATATTGCCGGAATGCACTCCGACCACGGAAAGCTAATAACATTTCATCTATAGTGACATGTTCTCCATGTTTGTAATATTTTTGAATATTTGACACAAACTCTTCAAAAATTTCTCGAATTGGTGCCAATTTATCAGTTTCTTTTCTTGCATCTCTTGTCCTGATATCGAAACGTAAGCATCTGAGCAAAAAATGAAATCTGTTTCTTGACATAGCTGATATACAGATATCACTTCCTGAACCATCAGTGGCCCACAAATCTTTTGTGTTCAGATGTGCTCCTCTTAGCTTTCCTATATAAAAAAGAAGTCCTAACAATGCTTTTATTTCAGTTATATTAGTAGGCTTACAGTCTCTCTCTTTCAAAATTTTCTCGAAGTTTTTCTTTCATATAAGTATTTGTAAATTGTACAATTTTCGACAAGGTATCATCTGGTAAGAAAAGACTAAATATTTCTGAAGGTGTTGTAGAGTTTAGTGCTTCCGAACAGGGCCCAGGAACTTCACGTATAATATTATGGCTCCGGGTTCTTACGTTTCTTGCGGGTTCTCCAATATTCAATAGAGTAGTTTTATCTTTGCCAATGAAATAACCTCTTTGTAAAATTGTCAAAGGTACATTTTCTAGGTCCGGACGGCGAAGATCAGGTGCAGGCCGACGGATACCTTGCCTTGGATGTGTGGTTATTTCAAGCTCATCTTGAATATTTTGTTCAGCGTGGTCACTTTCTTGCTCGGAATCTGTTTCATGCTCGCTTATTTCTAGGTTATCTTCAGTCTCAGAACAGTCTTCGCCTTCTATTTCTTCATTTAAATATTCTTCTATTTCGTACGGTCTCAAAGGCCGATTGCTCGTCATATTCTATGAAATAAAGTAACAAAAACAGTAAACAAACACAAATAACTATATGAAAAAAACACTCACGTATTTAGTCACTACCGGGTCCAACGGACCCATACACACCTTTCTCGTCCTTAGCACTCACACGCGGCGCGCTAACTGACAGCTTAGAGGGTAATCTATCGACTTATACTATGGTCGAAAGGTACTAAGAACGGCAGCGTCGCAAACTTCGTACTTTTTAAGTATTTCAACAAAATACAAGGGACTGTGTCCACTGGACCCATTAGCGAGTCCTTAAGTGTTAACTTAACAGTTATTTTTTTTCTTCTAATATTTGAGATTCCTTTTTTCTGGTTAATTCAACTTGTTCTTTTTTTATTCAAATACTTTAAAAACATTTTGTCTTTTTAATTCAATTTGTTCTTGTTTTTCTTCAAATTTCGAGAATAATTCCTCAATTAAATTTTGTTGTTGTTTTTTCATCGTGGAAACAAGATTTTGTTGATTTTCATCTATATTACTTACAAGGTTCTCCAATTCTATGTTACGTTATTCATCAAAAGATTTCATTAACCTTTGTTGAACTTGTTCTTGATGTTGTTTCTCCTTCTTGTCACGTTTTTCCAATATCTGAGTAATTTTTTATCTAGTCCGTCCTAACCTAATATTTTTTTCGTAGTCACGTCCATTTTTTCTTTTTCCACACCAAATTGCAAAACTCAGTGGGTTCAAATTTTATTAATTTAAAAAACTGATATTCACTTCACTTTCTAGAACTTTTATTTACAAGTAAAAATCAAATATTTACAACAGCTGATTCTGAATACAATTCACATCGAAATCTTAACACTAGGTATGTATGCTGTACTAACTAAATTTAGGAATTCTATATTTCTAGTCGTTCTACATTTGTTCGCACAGCGTCCTGAGGGTCCAGATAAACAGTTTTTGCCCCAGTCGAAAATTACACTTCTTTTTTTATTATCCCAGCGATTGATGTTTTATTACGTTGCATTAGATAGGGACGGCGTATATAAATTTTATACCAGTATGCAAAAGGGAATAAACAATATTTTGGATAATAGAGCGTTAAAGAATTAAATAAAAATGCAACAGTAAATCAAAACAAATCAAATAAGAATAGTTCAATTTAAATAAATCAAATAATATCAATTAAATAAAAGATCAAAGAAATCAAATTATAAATCAAATAAAAATTAAATAATCAAACAAATAAGATAAAACTATTAAATAATCAAAATAAATCAAATTAATCAAATATATCAATTCTCGTGTTTTAGTAATGTTAAACTGATCCTACTGACTGCGCCAATTTGTTACTATCACAGTTCACACGGTTAGTTTTTTTTGAATAAATTTTTATTAACTTAAAGAAAATTATAAAATACAATTTGAAATAATGATAAAATTAACTAACAACAGATTGAGTAAAAATGAATACAACAAATATTTTAATTTACATCTTAGAATTGTGCCTTTTTTATCCATAATTTCTTAACCATTGACAACGTGGTCTGACCTAGACCCCGAAACGTTTGGAATATACAGCAATTTTTCTTTAATGTGGTGTTATTTCCCAAGAAGTACTTAGACAATGAATACAACATTAGAGCAGTTTTAAAATTTATAAGATAATACATGCTAAATAAGCATAGTGACTCTGCACGTGTCGCTGAGTCAGCTGGGAATGCTGAATTGTCGTTGCGATATAAGTTCACGCTAAGTTTTTAGTATAAACTGGCCATGACAAAACTTCCGTGAGGCTTTAATGCTACCCATAAATTTGCTTGCTTGCTTCCCCTAAGTTAAAAATTTTTTTGATTTGATTTGTCCCTATATAATTTTTTTGTGGTTTGCTCCTCCCTGAACCAAAAACTGGGTAGGTACCTACGCTACTGCCTAGATATGTGCATTGCTTCATAAAATGTTTACTAAAATAAAATAATTATATGATATGAATAGCTAAATCAGTCATATAGTAAATTATTTAATTTAATATGATCTCCCATATTTAAATTAAAATTATATATATTTTTATTAGGTAACACCCTAGTAACCGCATGCCATACAGTGAGTACGGGTGGGTTAGAACAAATTCATATAAAATTCAGGTGTTGGTTTTTCGGAAATACGCTCGGATACGGTTTTTTTTTTGGACTGCGGTTTTTGTGATAATAAACTCATTTATACAGGGTGGGTCAGAAATAAGTTGCGACCATCAACTTCATTTTTTCAAATGGAAACATTTGTGTTTTATTTTATTTTTAATTCTGCATTGAATTCTAAGTATTTTTCATGTACAATGTCCTATCCCGAAAATTAACAGTTATTAAAAAAATACATTTATTTCAAAATTGAAGAAAAAAACACGAACAACTCAAATTAAATGTTCAAATCGTTGACCATTAA
The DNA here is from genome assembly GCA_034190945.1 of Octodonta nipae. Lineage (NCBI taxonomy): Eukaryota > Metazoa > Arthropoda > Insecta > Coleoptera > Chrysomelidae > Octodonta > Octodonta nipae. Next base: position 59,108,724 of record CM067218.1, on the reverse strand, counting down.
CTTCCTCACAATACCTAAGACGGTTTTCAAATTCCGTAACACTTCATTTAGCGTTTGTGGTAGGATTCGTTGTATTTCGGCCCTAATTATATTCTTTAATTCCTCGATATTTTCCTGCTTATTAAAGTAGACTTTCGATTTCACGTAACCCCAAATATAAAAATCTAAGGGGCTTAGATCTGGAGACCTAGCTGGCCATTCGATATTACCTCTCCTTCCGATCCATCTATTTGGGAAAATATTGTCAAGATAATCTCGCACTGTTTGCGAATAGTGCGGGGGCACTCCATCCTGTTAAAACCATAAGTACCAAATCTGCCAGTATATAGGGGTTTTCACCATTCGGGTAATGTACTGGTTATCCGGGTATTATGGCATTTTGTAATAGGTCTAAATACTTTCTCGAGTTAAGTGTTCTCTCAATAAAAAAAGGACCCACAATTTCGGCCCATACGTTAACTTTCTTGGAAAACTGTGTATGACTTTCCATAATCCAATGTGGGTTTTGTAATGCCCAATATCGAAAATTTTGCCTAGTTACTGAATTACTTAAACAAAATGTTACCTCGTTGGAAAAACTATCTTACTTGAATTGTGCCAAATTCTAGAAACTTTTTTCTATTTTACTAACTACCGATCGTGTAATAGGCCGCTCCGGGTACTTCATATTTAACAATTCGCAAACTTCAGCTTGTGTTCGAGTTCTGTCGCCATATCCTACCATTGTCAAAATTTATTTCTTTGTAGCTGCACTTGACAACTACTTATTTGAAGTAAATTTATAGTACAGTTTCTATGGAAATAAACAAGTGTTAAAAACTCCACCCTTAAAAAAAACGGTTTCCATTCATAATACCGCCAACAGTCATAAAAACCAGACGTAAATAAATGGGTTCAAACCAACAAACACCTTATTTTTACCGTTGTTTTCTTAACTTTAGAAAGAAATCTAATTTTTTTAACAACTTTTAATTTTCGGTATAGGACATTGTACATGAAAAATACTTAGAATTCAATGCAGAATTCAAAAATAAAATAAAAAAACAAATGTTTCCATTTGAAAAAATGAAGTTGATGGTCGCAATTTATTTCTGGCCCATCCTGTATAAATGACAAAAACCGCAGTCCAAAAAAAAACCGACGTGTCCCAGCGTTTTTCCAAAAAAAAACACCTGAATTTTAAATGAATTTGTTCCAACCCAGGCGTCCTTACTGTATGACAATTATTAACAATGCCATCTGACGTATACGATGTAAACCTCTTACATATAAGTCGTAACGTAGGAATCTATGGGGTTTTATTTGTCATTTAATACTAAATAAATAGATGGGAGCAGTATCCACATTGATTGCAATCGTCAAGTGTCACTTTTCAAACTACCATTTCCATTCATTTGAATTGAAGTTGTATTGTAAACATTGTAGTTTTCAAAGCAGTATCATTTGCGGTAGTTAGTGCGAAATTTAAAAGTATTGTTCAGATGAATTCTGTGTTAATTTTGAACTATTAATTTCATTATATTAAACTCGTGACCATTATTTCCGCTCTTATAATCAATTTTATTTGAATAATTGTAATTATTGACACAAATTCAACAACTTTATTGGTGAATTTAAAATATTTTTTCAAATTTAAAACATGATTTAAAAATCTTGAGGAATGAGCGCTTCATATATAGAAATAATATTGGCATTTAGTTTGTTGGTCTTACCATTTTTATATGAATCCAATCATGCATTCAAGTATTACTTAAAATTTTTCCTTTATTATGCTATCGTGATTGTGAACTCTGTGATTCTTATACCTGTATTCTGTTTAAAACCTGCTAATGTGAAAAATTTATTGTGAGTATTTATTTCAATATTTTTATTCCTCTATATTGTATACCTACATTTTAGGCTTGCATCTGATTTTTGTCGATTTATTTCCACCCTCATTGGTTTAAAATGGACTTTGAGAGGGGAAGAAATTTTAAAAAAGGACCAAGCTTGTATTATAATTGCCAACCATCAAAGCTCCTTGGATATTTTAGGTATGTAGTATAGATTTGTGTTGCACTATTATATTAGCCTCTAATAATTTGCCCACATCTTTAAAATCTTATTTTTATTGTAGGAATGTTTGACATTTGGAGGTATATGCAAAAATGTACTGTGATTGCCAAAAAGGAGTTGCTATATTCAGGGCCCTTTGGCTTGGCATCTTATCTGTGTGGCTTAATTTTTATTCCAAGGGTTCAGTCTGACAAAGCAAAAACAATTATGAATCTGGCTATAGATAAAATTAAACCAAAGAAGGTATGTTTAGGCATATATATTTGCAAAATTAAGAATTAATAAGGAAATACTTATGTATGGAGATGTAAATTTGGCAGAATGTATCATTTAGATTTGTCATATTTGATTATAATGAATTTATGAATGCTTTCCAAACAAGCTAATCATAAAAATACAAAACATATTGTAATGTTTTTATTTTCACACATGGGTTCTCTTCAGTTCTTGGATTTATTTAAAACAAGTCCAACTCACTCTAATTTATTTCCACTACTTTTACACAATTTATATTCACAGAAACTACTATATACATTTTTTCTTAACTGTACAATACGCCTGACGAAAACTGAATGCTTCCTATCACCAGCTGTTTTTTATTTATATATTTATCTTGGAATTGTCTGGTACGTCCACGAACCATCGGGAAACTCTTTCATGTTCTGGAAGCTTTAAGGGAATTCCCAGTAACGGCAGCGGTCCGCCTGTTGAGAGACAAACATTTTGGGGTCCCAGAATTTATCGGAATAATGTCCCTTCCACGAATTGGTTGATGGCCGATTGCACCAGCTGTCAGATGAATTCTCGTAAGATTGCCCCCTCCTTAAGACCATTTCGTCCCGGAATGTCCTAGAATCCTTCCTGGTGTGATGATATTTGCAGGACTCTCCATTTCGACATAGGGAAGTTTGGTGGAAGTAACAGTCAACAGTCTTCGAATCTGGGCTGCGAATATTGAGACAGCATACCAGGATGTTGATGCCACTGAATCGAAAGATTGTTTCCATCATACTTCTCACCACCCTCCAATTCAGTCCATCCAACCCGCAGACTATCTTTGGGACCGCCAACTTCATCAGATTCTTCTCCATCATCACATTCCTCAATTCCACCAGAGTCTTCCAAAGATCGCTGTATGTTGGCTTGTCCTGCGAGAATGTTTTCGTTATCAAATAAAAGATGTCTCTGGTACCCTTTGGTTGTTTATCTTCGAGATGAAGGACCTTCCCTACCGCTGGATCTTGCTCCCGTAGCTTCTGGAACTGGCCGTACTTTTTGGCAAACACCTTGGCTATTCCTCTGGACATCTGGAGATCTCGAGCCACACAATGAGCCAGGGTATATTGTAAGGGCACCTCAAACAGGTCTCGGGGTTCCTTTCTCGTTACGTCGTGCTGCCCTTTCTGCCCATCAGAGTACAGTGCCATAAACTGCTCGAACGTCATCTCGTCATCGGGTGGTTGGATGCTGCGGACTTGGGCTTGGTCAACTTCGCTGTCATGACTTCCGGCATAAGGGGCTAACCTGTTGAAATGCACGACCTGTGGTTTTCCCCGAGGTAGCTTCTTTATTCTGTAGACAACATCGTTGATTTTCTTCACAATTTGGTACGGCCCCTCCCAAGATCTCTGTAGTTTGGGTGAATATCCACGACGACGTTGCGGGTTATACAACCAAACAAGATCATCAACTTGGAATTCTCCGCCCTCGACTTTGATGTCGTAGGCTTCCTTCATTCGGGCACTGGCATTCTCGATGTTTAACCGGACTCGTTCATGGATGTCGTTCATCTTTTGACGTAGCTGGCTGACATAGTCTTCACCTGCGATCTCTTCTCCTGGGGGACATCCAAACTTCAAATCGCATGGTAGTCTTAATTCTCGTCCCATGATAATACTGGCCGGGGTCTGACCCGTGGACTCGTGCACAGAGAACGATATGCCATTAGAAACAAGTGCAGATACTGGTCCCAGTCTATTTGGTGGTCAGAGACTACCTTTGACAAATGGCGGTTAATGGCTCTATTCATCCGTTCTACCATTCCGTCGGATTGCGGGTGTAATGCTGTCGTCCGTGTTTTATTGATCTTCAAGAGTTTGCAGACGTCTTGGAAAAGACTAGACTCGAAGTTTCTACCTTGGTCTGGGTGCAACTCCAAGGGAACACCAAAACGACTGATCCATTCCTTGACAAGGACATCAGCAACGGTCAAGGCTTCTTGATTCGGCAAGGCATATGCTTCTGGCCATTTACTGAAATAGTCCATCACCACCATAATGTACTTGTTTCCAGAGTCATATTCAGGAAATGGACCGGCAACATCAATGGCTATTCTTTCGAATGGACTTCTGAGGCCCATTACTTGCTGCACAAATAGTACGTTTCCCGCACCAGTCCTTGACATCCAATAGAAGCGTTCTCTCAACTTCCCCAGGGTTTTCGTTACTCCCAGATGTCCTCCAGTTGTACCATCATGTAGTTCTCGTAAACCCTCTGGTCTCCTATTTCTGGGAACTACAATCTGTTTTCTGTTGTTTGCCTCCTCTGGAGTTTCCAGAACGCGCTTGAGAAGTCCATTTTCCAGGATGAGGGAGTTCCATTGAGCCCAGTACGACTTTATGGTTGGTGAGTATCGTGAAATCTCCTGCCACATAGGTTTGCAGTTTTCTTCCTTCCACCGGATAACTTCTTTCAAATCTGGATCTAATTTCTGGTCTTTTTGGATCTCTGCAGATTGCCAATGGTCATCGATGGCGGTAATTCTACAGAGAACAGCCCCTTTTTCTTCTGCTCGTTGACAATGTTTGCAATCATCAGGGCATGGTCTCCTCAATAGGGCATCAGCATTCTTATGGCTTATTCCAGCTCGATATTCAGTCTGGAAGTCGAATTCTTGCAACCGCTCAATCCACCTGGCCACTTGTCCTTCGGGGTTTTTAAACTGCAGGAGCCACTTCAGTGCTGCATGATCAGTCCTCAGAAGGAATCTTTTACCATAGAGGTACTTGTAGAAATGTTCTACCCCCTTTACCACAGCCAAGAGTTCCCTGCGAGTAACGCAGTAATTCCGCTCAGGCTTGCTCAAGGTCTTACTGAAATAGCCGATGACTTTCTCCTGACCGTCTTGGGTCTGTGAAAGCACCGCACCAATTCCGACATTGCTTACGTCGGTATCCAAAACGAAGTTCCCATCTGGCAAAGAATAACTTAAGACGGGGGCACTCGTCAATGCTCTTTTCAGTGTCTCGAATGATCGTTGGCATTCCTCGTCCCACTGGTACTGCACCTTCCCCTCTGTGAGTCTAGTAAGTGGCTTGGCGATATATCCGGCAACGTACCGACGATAGTACGTGCATAACCGCAGGAAACTTCTTAACTGGTGGATATCTTTAGGTATCGGCCATTCCTGGACCGCTTTGATTTTCTGTTTGTCAACAGCTACTCCCTGTGCGGAAACTACATGTCCAAGATATTGCACCTCTTCTTGGAACAGCTAACACTTCTTCGGGCTTAACTTTAGTCCGGAACTTCGAAGTCGCCGAAATACCTCTTCCAGGTTCCTCACATGGTCTTCAAAAGATTTTCCAACCACGATAATGTCGTCAAGATACACCAGGCACGTTTTCCATCAAAGCCCTTTTAACACTGTTTCCATCAATCTTTCAAACGTTGCTGGAGCATTACACAGTCCAAATGGCATCACTGTGAATTGATAAAGTCCTGAGCCGATGGTAAAAGCAGTTTTTTCCCGGTCTTCTTTAGCAAGTTCCATCTGCCAATAACGCCTCTTCAAGTCCAGGGTGGAAAACATCTTCGATTCAGCCAACGTATCTAGGGTATCGTCTATTCTTGGAAGAGGATAGCTGTCTTTCTTTGTAGCGTGGTTTAATTGCCGATAGTCAACGCAAAATCGGGTCGAACCATCTTTCTTTTTAACCAGGACAACTGGAGAAGCCCAAGGGCTATTGGATGGTTCAATAACACCTTCTTCCTCCATCTCGCGAACTATCCAGTCGGCCTCTTCTCTTTTAGCTAGGGGTAGTCTTCTCGCTGACTGTCGAATAGGTTGAGCTTCCCCAGTATTAATTTTATGTTTCACCAGATCAGTTCGTCCTCTTTTGCCATTCCTTACATCGAAGATATCCTGGTAGTTTCTAACGATGTCCCTCAATTTTGCTCTCTGGTTTGGTTTCAAATTCTTAGATGAATCTGTGATGAGTCTTTCCAATTCCTCAGATAGTTTACCTGGTGGCATTTCTGCATGCTGTGTGCTTCTGACTACAGAGGAGACTGTTGAACAATGACCCAAAGTTGTTCCTTTCTTTAACACAACCGAGTAATGATTCAGGTTCATTACTCTTACTGGGACAATATCCCGGGCACGAAACAGAGTCTTCCCCAGTGCGACTTCTCTGCCTACATTTCCGTCGTTAAGTTCGGGATCAAACATCATTACTGTTCCAACTTTAGCTTTTCCATCTAAGCAAGCATCTATAATGATTTCAGCTCTTTCGGGAACATTGACATTCCACTGCTAAGATGGCTCGAAGTATTATGTCATCTCTTCCATGAAGCACCACTTCTTCGTCATTCACTCGCAGAATTCCATCTTTGAAGTTTAACTGGAATCCCTTGGAGCTCATGACATCCATTCCAATGATTACTTCGTCTTCGATGTCTGCCACTAATGCCCGATGTAGGAAGGTTGTGTTTCCCAAGGTTATTTCAACCTCTATTTCACCATGGACTTTCGCTGGTTCTCCTGTCGCTGTTCGCAATTGCCATTTTGTTGGTTTTATCATTGTCTCTAAAACAATGTTGGGCCTTATTACTGTTCTCATAGCACCATTGCAGCAGCATTGCAAATTGCCTCCTATTAATAAGACACTGTTGACGTGGTTGCGTAGCGAAGCGACATATGCGTTAGTAGTTGACACTTGTTTGCTACAGGTTGACGATAGTCCCTTTACGTAGGCCTTCTTTAGTTTCCCCGGCGAGGAAGTCTGGACTCCGTTGCTCTCCTTGCAACGACTCTGGACATGTCCTACCTTACGACACTTCCGACATCTCACTAGTCTTTTTTCGGTAAGGACTTCTTCTATTATCTTTCTTACAGAGGCTTCATCGTTTCCGCCATCTTTAGATTCTCCATCAACGATTCGGACTCTGGCTTGTCCTCTGTAGGTATTCTTCGCAGCCTCGAATTCTAAAGCTCGAGCCAGTGCATCTACTAATTGAGTCGGTCGAGCTAGCGTTAAAGCTTGTCTGGCTTCGTTGTCCCGAAGTCCATCCAAAAACGCTTGCACTGCTAACCTTTCTATCACCTTTCGGTTTTTGATTGTGTTTCTCCTCTTTGCATTGTGACTACCTGTTCTTTTATTTTGCTGATCTCACCCTCCATTATATGCTTTAGCTCCTCTATCCGCGTTTCATTTTTGTCTCATTCTCGAATATTTTCTCTTCCAGCATTTCTGAGTTTTTTGTACCTTGCTTTTCAAAATTTTTTTAGGGATTTAGAATTTTCTAGTAATTTGTCTTCCAGGGTTTTAGGATTTTCTGCTAATTTATCTTCTAACGCCTCCTTCAAGTTTTTAGAATTTTCTAGCAATTTGTCTTCTAACGCCTCTTTCAAGTTTTTAGAATTTTCTTCCAAGGTTTTAGTATTTTCTTGTAAGGTTTCTTTTAAATGTTCGATTTGCTTTAATAGCATACTTATGTCACCTTGCCATAAACTTCAAACAAATAAATATCGGGATCGTTACCTTCATTTATTAGAGCATCTCGTAACCGTTGTATTAATTCACTTTTCTTCCCACTAATTTCTAAATCCCTTTCCTCAAGTTCTTTTTTTAAGTCCGTCACTTTCAATTGGACCAAATTCACTGTTTTAAACATTTTCAGTCAATTTATTTTTCACTTCTAAAGTTCCAAAAATAAACTTCACACCTGACACCACTGTAATGTTTTTATTTTCACAAACGGGTAACTGTTCAGTTCTTGGATTTATTTAAAACACACTCTAATTTATTTCCACTACTTTTACACAATTTATATTCACAGAAACTACTATTTACATTTTATCTTAACTGTTCAATACTACCGTCGAAAACTGAATGCCTCCTATCGCCAGCTGTTTCTTATTTATATAATTATCTTGGAATTGTCTGGTACGTCCACGACCCATCGGGAAACTCTTTCATGTTCTGGAAGCTTTAAGGGAATTCCCAGTAACGGCAGCGGTCCGCCTGTTGAGAGACAAACATTTCGGGTTCCCAGAATTTATCGGAATAATGTCCCTTCCACGAATTGGTTGATGGCCGATTGCACCTGCTGTAGGATGAAATCTCGTAACAATATAATATCAAATTAAAACAAGTATATCTTGTAGAAGTGCATTGAGAAAATAAATTTCAGTACAATCCAAGCCTGTAGAATGTAGATAATTTCATTTTGTTCAAACAGTATGGAGATTTCTATTACTTTTTTATCCTTAGCCAATTCACTCACTGGTTAGTATGTGTCCCTCAAAACATACATTTTTTGTCAAGCACACATTCCAATTGGCTCTATTCAAAACAGCAATCAGTGGAATGAATTCTGCCTGCCTGCTGAGTGCATGTCTTGCTGCATGCATACTGACCAGTGAGAGACTGACCTTTCTCATGCATTCAGTTTATTTATTCACAAATTTAGTTTTTATTGATATTGATTAATTTTTAGTAGGGTTCCTATTTTGGCATCATATAGTAAATTCTTATAACACTGCCCCCCTTTAACTCTGATTGTTAAAGCTCACACCAGGCTGGTGAGATGAAAATTATGGTCAGTGTATAATCTTATTGTTTTTTCTCAGCAGTTTATTACGTTTTTATTTACATAAGTATTGCCTGCTCATATTGGTCTATTTTTTCATTGGATTATTTAAGTTAATGGTTACCTCTATACAGTTTACTGATATTAATTAAATGACTTTGTTCACTGACTGGATCTGCCACTGTCAAAACATCGGAGGGTCCATCGTTTGAGCCAAATTTGAAAAGCAGTATTCATACATTTTACGGCACTATGACAAACATCCAAGATATACGAATACGCATATCGCTATCGAGCTATCGTGGTTAATACGAGACGTCCTGCAAAATATTTCTATAACTTATTTAAATTGCAATTCTGCAAGATCTATTTAACATACAATATCACTAGCAGGCAGATTAAGGTTATAGCTGTATTACAACAAACTTATGAATTTTTTAAAATCACTCACTTTACATCGTTTTTTTTTCAGCTTTTCTTTATGAAAAATGCTGCCATCGAAATTTATAATTTTGAAGATTTTCTTATTCTCTACAATTTTTCTATTGACGGCATTATGAACATGTCTTTGCTTTTTACACTATAAGCAAAAAAGAAAATACCCCATATTTCTTTAGGTTTTTAAGGTTCAAATAATTTATTTCAATGAATTTGCTCTTAAAATTATGTCACTTATGACTTATAAACTGTTATTTACGTGATGGCTTATGCGGTTTGCTGTTGAATTTTATGTCACCTAAAAATCTCTATTGACCTAGGGGGAAACTCCCGGAGCAAGGCTTCATTGCTCTTCTTGAACTCCAACATCTCTAACACTATTATTAAAATTTTGTGGGGCCAATTAATCTTTAGTTTCCTCTGGTAAATTTGGGTAGGACAGGTTCACTAAACTGTTGTTCACTTTTCATGGTAGCTACAAGTTTTTTTTTTGTTTTTCATCTATTGTGGTTATAAGTTTTTCCAATTCAATTTTATATTTGTCATCAAACTTAAGCTTTGTTTGATTTTTTCTCGAATTTTTCTCTGCTTTTTGTCATATTTTTTTCTCGTCCTGCTTATCGGTAACTCGTTTAACAATGTCCTTGTTAGTCTCTTCCATTTCAGCTACAGTACTTCTCGTAATTGCCATACAAAAATTGATATTTTATAATCCACTTAATTCCACTTCGAGACACCAACTATCTTAAACTGCTTGTTCGCTACAATGCTATTTACTAAATTCACCTCTGTACGTCAACCGTTTTTTAGTAGTGCTATTCTCTTGAACCTTCCAATACGATACATGCATGCTAACATAGATAACCTCGTTTCATTCTAACAGGATGTAGATTTCTAGTACTTTTTTTTATCCTTACTTGTGTGTTCAGAGAATTTTTACTCTCAGTTTATTTGTTCGCAAAATTAGTTTTTATTGGAGAAGATTAATTTCTAGAAGGGTTTCTATTTTGGAAGCGTAAAATACGATATTATAACAATATGAAACTGCAAAAATTCAAACTTACCATGCAAATGCTGACCTTCAGCATAGACAATAAGAATTCCTAATAAAATCAAACATTTATAGAAGAAAAGCTACAAGGACAAGATAGCATGCAACTAATGAATACAATAGTGATTTCTTCAAAACTTCGCCAACTAAGCTCAATCTACAGTGGAAAATCGAAAAGGCTATAAGAACATTAAGAAATCACTGATAATTGGGAAAAGGACAGTAATCACATTAACAGACAAAATTATCTGAATAATATAAAGAAACAAAATAATTGGCCATGTGGCCAAATGCTATAGGGACCTATATAAAGCACCCAAAACTCTTAAAATGCAGATGACAGAACAAAAAATACCAAAAATACTCATGGAAGAAGTGGAGTCAGTGATCAACAAAATGAAGAATAAACATTACGAAAACGAAGATAATGTTCATTCAACAACCCAGTAGACATGACATACTCAATAATACAACCTTGGAAGTAATTGAAGAGTTGCAGAAAATAAATGATGGCCTATTAGAATAGGAGAAACAGGCTTCGTTGGTGGATAACAAAAAATTGTCGTCTAACGTTGTATTCTTGGCGGAATCGATGAATCGTCTTCAAATAGAATTTTCGAATTTGGAATCAGAATATGAACAACTTTGAAACAAACAAGAAGCTTTGGGTCAATGGGAATCGCAATTATCTGGAATCATTCAACGGGTCAGCGAAGAGCCTATCTTCAAGACAGATAAGAAGTGGCGTAAATGGATAAAATGGAGTTGCTGAAGTTGAAAAGTGGAGAGGCCTTATTAGCTACGCAGAATGAAGTGCATGAAAACTAAACACCGAAGAAGTTTTAGAAAGACCATCCTTACAGATATCATACTTAGACCAATTCCTCAAAAAAACAAACTACACCAACAGCAGTAACAACAACAGACAACATCCCGACCCAGAATGTATATATCAAAATAGAACCTACTATCAGAAATAAATATATAGGATTAAAATTGCATGGAAGATATTGGGAAAAACTCATTAGTCTTGAAGTCTAGAATACCAGTCCTGGTCAAGTAAAAAGTATTTGATCAATGTCTTCTACCAGTGCTGACGTATTATGTTATGAAACCTGTATTCTAAAAACCGAACGAAAACTTTTCATTTCTCTTCTATGGAGAGATGCATGATTGGCAAAGCAAGGAGAGACGGGATAAAAAATAAGATCATGATAGATGTCAACAACAAAGTAAAATTCCTGAAATGGCAATGGGACATTTGACAAGATGAGAAATAATAGGTAGACAATAAAAATTATAAGAAGGAAAAAAAGGCCAATGAAACGCCTTAATATAAGATGGGACTATGATATCAGGAAAATAAGTGGCATAACCTGGTTCAAAAAGCTATAATCATTTAGACTTCCAAGTTTCTTTTAATTTCTTTTCCCAATTTCTTTTTTTATAGCTCCTTCATGTATCTGCACACTCTGCTTGCTGCATTCTCAACACATGTCCTATCTACGTCACACATTAGCTTCTACTTTAGTGTCTAATTTTGAGCTTATTATAAGTTTTTGTATTTATGAGTTTGTTGTTCTGTTCCATATATCCTCCCAATTCTAAACTACTCCAAATATGGATTTCTTGTATCTTTATTGAACATGTAAAATCCGGATATTAAAGTTGGTATGCAGTACGGAAAATTCTTGCTGTTCTACATTTTGGAATTGTACAGTTTTATGTATTTGATTCTTTGCTTATAATTTCTTGCCTGACATTCTAAACATTTCCAAATTAGTTCTATTTCCTGTGACAATTTTGTAATGGGAGTTACAGACTCTATACAAATTCTATATACTAATGGTTGTGAGGTTCATCAGTCCTTGTGTATTTAACTGTTTTTCACCATTACCTAATAAGTTTTCCCTCTAACCATTTTAAAGTGTGCAACGTGAAGATCTAACAGTAGTTTCTTTCAATATCATTTATGAGTTTAATTAATTATGGGCTTGTGCAATGTATACTTGCTAGTTATTTACCTATTATAATTCCAGTATCTACTTTGTGATCTGCTTAGAAGCTTGCCTAATATTATAATTGTGTTCAGCAGATTGTAAAAAATCAAAGGGAGTTTCTTCCTAGCAAATGTTAATCTTTCTTCTAATGATTTATATTCCTCTTTTTATTCCAGCGTTCTCTTCATTTAATAATTGCTCAAAATTTCTCCACCAAATCTCTCATTTTCATTTCTGTACTATATTGCTTTTGTTTTCGCTTTTGTGTTTCATATGATTCCGTGACTGAATGTTCTAATCTTCCATGAAACTCTTTGGTTTACTCCTTGATAATGACAACTTACGAGTTGTTGAAACGGCATTGAGTATTTAAAATAAAGGTTTGGTGTTAGGGTGCAAAACTGTATTTTTACATTTGTGACACATCATAGGTTCCACAGCATTGTATATGATATTAGTACGAACTCCGTGGGTTAAAAATTGCAACATAATAATCGTCTTTATTCCCACCGAAAGAAATCACAATACGTTCCACTACAAAAATATTTAGGAGCCATTCATTAATTACGTAACGGTCTGGGAGGGGGGAATCTCTATCCTTATCTTAGGGGGTAAAACCAATTCTTACGTAAGATTTTGTAAGTTCCATTTAAATACCGGCTGGCTTTCTTCATTTTATAATATACAATTCGATTGATATCTTCCAAATTTTTATTAATTAATACTATTTAAAAATCTTTAATTTGTACATTTTTATTCATTTTAAATGTTATAAATAATAATTAGAGTACATTCTTGCCGCGAATTAATCTTATTTTAATTATCCAAAAAATAAATCGTTTATGTTTGCTCACATTAAGATTATTTAAAAACGTGCTTTTAATTATAATAATATTCCGTAGAGTAAATATTTAGTTGTCTCATAATAGAAAGGTAATGCATCAAAAAAGTACAACCTAAATTATCTTTAAAAAAATGAAAACTTACATTTAGTATTTAATCGTGAAATGAATTCCGACATCCAGGAATTTCAGGAAAATCTAGCTCTCAGAGACTCGGGCGTCGTACTGTGTGTAACGCCGTTTCCTTGTGATTCCTAGGAATTCATTTCGCGGTAAAATATTAAATTCAGTTATATGTACTATTTACATAAATAATTATTGGAGAATTCAATCAGTTGAGAGGAGCGCAAGTGATGAAGGTTGTCGACTATTGTCTTGCGTTTAATGGATTGAAAAATTTCGAAAAGTTAGTGACTTACATTTACGTCAAGCTGTGAGTTTTACTGTATAGCTGATATTACATTCATTCTGGAGAACGAGATTTGCACGTAAGAAGGGGTGGTTCGAGAATCTTATGTATCCTTACATGAGGGTAGGGAGTCAAAAATCGTCAAAATCACCCTTTCATAGTTAATGAATGGCCCCTTACATCCAGTTACGATCCTGTCCTGCTAACGTAGATAATTTCGTTCCTTTCGAAGAGGATGCAGATGTCCAGTACTTTTTTATCTTTACTCGTGCATTCAGAGAATTGGTTTTTACTATCAGTTTATTTCTTCACAAAATTAGTTTTTATTAGCGATAATTAATTTCTAGAAGGGTTCCTTTTTTGACAACGTATAATAAAATGTTATAACAATATCATGGATTTTAAATTATCATTTTATCATAAATATACAGTATGTTTCACAACTAAGGTAAAATATTTAAGGCGATTCATATGAACATATGTTCTGCATGTCTTAAAATTTAAACATGGTAAAGGTTAAATATCTTAAAATAACTGATATTGTATGCATTTTCTGTTAAAAAAAATATTTCATCAGTGGCTTTGAATATTTTTGGTGGAAAATTGGTATGCCTCTCCTTTGTCTTAAAATAAAAATATTTTTTTGAATCTCAATTCATTTCAGAGCCAATTTGTTCTCTTGATTTTCGCGTAAAAAATAAATGTGGTTTCAGGGTCAAATCGTTAAAAATCTGGTGCACAGTTTTTTATTAAAACAATTAAATAAAATTGGAACAGGTCGCAATATGAACTAGTAATTTAAACACATAAATCTAGTAATCACGATCACTGAGGACGTCAGAAATGACCTGCAAGATCCCCCATCTCAATAGTTTGAATATCTTTTTATGGGAGCACCATACAATTTTAGTGTCTAAAAACTCATCATTTACACACATAAAACGTACAGTAATACATAAATAAACAAAGCTTACATTAAATTGTGTCATTTATATATTCTTCAACAGAATAGTATCCTTTTATGCATAAATGTTTTTTATATCTTGTTTAAATATATCAGTGGTGAGAGTTTTGAAAGAATTAGGCAATTTCCGATAAAATTTGTAGGCAGCATAATAGGGAGAGTTTTCATATATTGTTGTTCTATGTTTTGGTGTTCGATGCTCATCACAATTTCTAGTATGCTAACTGTGGTAAGACTTTTTCCGTTGAGATAACTCAGTGTTCATTTTGACATAAATTAGGGATTTATGTATATATATATATATATATATATATATATATATATATATATATATATATAAATGCATGTTACTGTCAGTATTTTATTACTAATAAAAGTTTATCTACATGATTCTCTAAATTTGAGGTTAAAAATATATCTAATTAACGTTTTTTGTGATAAAAATACGCGTATATTATGTTATAATTAATCAAGCAAGAAAGCAATAGCTTGAAATGAATGTTCATATGAATTGTTTTCATAAAATGAACCGACAAATCATGTCCTTAAATATTTTACCTTACTTTTTAAACACCGTGTAAATTGACTAAACAGTTCACGAAATAAGAATAATTTTCTTTAAGAGTATAAACTCATTCGTTAACCTTGGCATAATATTTAAAAATAACATGTTATATGGTGGTTTTGACTTCATTTCCAAGTTGCATTTGTGTAATTAAATCAATTCTGCTATTGAATACTTTCATTCAATTAGTATATGTTTGATTTTATTTTGCATTCGATAATTTGGTACGCATGATAATCTTACGAAAGTCTCGAACATTTTTCAATGCTCACTGTTCTTGAGTAACTCTTTCCTCTTGTGACATTTTTCTGATAGTCTTCTTTCGGAACCTATGCATCATATCTTAGTTTTTTATATTAGGTTAATTTTCTGGAATTTTCCTTTTATTCCTACCTTCCAAATGTATTATTTTTACTGTTAAACATTACACACCCTCGATATAATTTATTGATTTTCCTTTCTAACCTTATTTTTTTTATAGTAGATCCAGATTTTCGTCTGTGCAGATATCTGTAGAGGCTTTGAATTCTGAATGGCGAGGCTTGCGATATCATGTCTATGGAATGTCTGTGCGGACATTAGTTCAACTATTATTAATAATAAAAACAAGTAGACATACATTCATTACACATGAGCTATTAAGTCCCGGGATTAAAAGAGCACTTTTTTGAAAAAAAAAAATCTACTTTACTTTCCATAGCGATATAATCATCCCCAATTGGCTTCATTTGCGGCCATGATCGTAGACAAAACTGTTTCCCTTGAGGATCTTTTCGAGATCTGCGAATAAGTAGACGTCAGTGGAAGCAAGTCGAATCGTTTATAGTTCAGTTTCACCATCATCTTCATTGACTTGTGGATCGGTATATTGTCTTGATGGAACAGCGTTTTTTCTGTGCTCCATGTCAGCTTTTTTCTGATTGGTTGCGTCATCCATTCAATCCTATAACGCAATACAATAGTGGCTGGTGATCGTCTGGCTCTTCCGAAGTTACCGGTGAGCAAAATTCCGTGTTTATCCCAAAATACTGAAGCCATCGCCTTGCCTGCCAGCTATTGGGTCTTCGGACACTTTGTACTGTGAGTAAACGTGGCACCCACTTGAATACTTGATGCAAGGTTTTCCATGCTCATAGTTTCATGTACAATTTTAAACACGGTGCCTTTTGATATTTTTTTGATGTCACATATCTCATAAAAATTGGATGACCTGAACACCCCGCGTTTTCCGTGGTTGTTTGACCGAGTTTAAAATCTTCATACCATCGGTAAATAGTGATTTTCGATGGGCATTTTTTCCCGGTAACATTTTTCAAGCCATTGCTGAGCTCGAATGGAATTTTTCATTATATACCAGCGTTTGATTAACCCACGAAACTCGTTTTTATACACCGTTTAAACAATAGAAAACGTAGCGTTACTTAGCCACCAATCTCTCGACAATTGAACCGAACGGTATTACCGAAAAAGAAAAGCGTCATGACATTGGAGCGCCTTCTGTGTATTGAGTCTCGAGATTTAATGACCCATGTAATACTAACTTTCATGCAGACTTCCGGCTTTCTACCGTACTGACATTTGTCTAGACTTGTTTTTGCACAGAGAAAATTCGATAGAAGTCTCCGAAATTTGTACCTTGTGGGTCCACCCGACGCTGTAGGGATGTTGTGATACTACTGATTTGATACCAGTGTCGATACTTTGTTCTTGATACCGTATTTTTGGTATCGATAGATGGGTATTTTTTAGTAATGGGATCATTCGAATGAAATATAATCGGTCATTCGATTATGAAAATCACTCGATTATTCCGATTATGGAATCAAAGTCTTCCAATGAAAAATTATCGATTATTTAACTTGAAACATTCACCGATTTACTAGCCCTAGAACGAGCCATACCACAGACCGAGCGATGCTGCATTCCTGTTATAATCCGAATGATTCCTTGCGAATCGAGTCGAGAAGTACTTGTCTGCCATTCGGGGTTCATATAGAGGTACTTTCGTTCGTTCTCAGTTCTCGCTCTTATGCAGTAGCTATTGTTTACGTCTTTTATTGGACAGAAGTAATATGTAAATACTGTATTTTCCGGGTACGGTGGAATTATTGCAATGTGAAGTAATTTGATGGATTTGCTGTTAATGTAGATTAAGGAACATTATACTGTTCTTTGAATTATTAATAACATTTGATTTTTTTGTTATGCCATTATACTCACCTTATGTGTATTGCATTTCAATTCTCGTTAGACTCTAATCCTCTATTTTCTACCACCTTCACTATTCCTCGTTTTGAAACAGTGAGTATTAATATTAATTTTGCTTCTCAGAATGTAATATGAACTACTAAGAGTAAGCGGGATGTTTTAGATTAAATTATAACATTATATGAGAAGTATATCTCTAAAATAATTTAACATTGCAAACAATCAAATTTCAGCGTACTACTTAAGATTTTTTATCTTTAATACGTATCATTTTAGTATAAGTAATATAACAAAAAATACCGTTTCAAGGCCTGTTTTAAACAGATATAATTTATGAAATTATTAATCGTTAAGTACTATGATTTATCGATATCGTGTTTGGAACCGGGAATGTTTTGTGGATTATTTACAAGGAAACTTAAAATATAAATTGTTTCAACACTAATTAAATTTGTAATTATTGCTTTCTGACTACTCCTTAGTCAATTATGAGGTTCTGAAGTGACTGTATGTGATATTAGCAGGATAATAGAGAATACATTTTTTGGAAAAATGTTACTGGAGCAAGCAAAATCATATATTCCTTATTTGTCAGGGTAAATTATATCTGAAACAGTTCAATTAATATTTCTTTCAAGCAAATATCAATGAAATTGAATATAACATTGTAGGCCTTAGTAAAACTTAAAACCAAATGTGAACTCTTAAGGGTTAATCCCGGGTAACTACCAAGTCCTCCGAACTAATCGTAAATTTGGACAATTAAATGTGGTGATTGGAGGAGATATAGGCGTTCCCAGGCCAGTTTTTTCACATAAAAAATCATTTTATTTAGTACTTATATTTTATTAATCGCTTGCACAGTAGTTCTAAATGCGTAAGGATTAGAATTACTTTTCTTCATTACGACCAGTTAGGAATGCAGATGTAAGGCATAATGTTTTGCTTTGTTAGAAGGGTGAACCCCCCAAATCCCCCGCCTATGGATGGAGGTGCCTTACTCGAAGAAATTAACTTGTTACTTTGTTTTGCTATTTATTTAATGTTGATATTGACATTCCACCATCTGTATCGATTGATGTATACAGGGTGTCCCAACGAAAACGAGCCACCTGGAATATTTCCCAAAAATACTCATTATTTTGAAAATTGCAAAAATACATGAAAGGATTTACGAAGGGGGACATATTTGTCCATACTAACCGTTATTCAATTGCACCCCCATCACCCCAGCGCTAGCTACTTATTTTTTAAAATTTGAATCCTACCTTAAGTTACACCTCGTTTTAAAGGCTGTTTAAAAATAAATTTAGTGGTGTGTGTTTTCGATATTCCATCAACATTTAAGGAATATGCGAATTAAAACGTGATTCGTGGAAATTTTTCTGATGTCTGATGTTATTGACGAATAATAATTAACATAGATAATTCGCTTATAATTTTATAGACTTTTTGCTATTACGACAAGGAAAATCAAACTGACAATAAATTTTAACTCATTGTATTATATCAGATGTTCGTTATGGTTTCCTTTGTATAGCCTGTTTGACGAAGAATACTATTTCGACGTGTAATTTTTGAGGTGCGCCACTATGTATCACTTCTCATATAACAAAAAAATAAAACTTCTTTCCTTAAAAAGAAAAAAAAATGCTAGTAAATGTTTCTTTCAGTGTAGTTAAGTCGTACATCGTTATTTTTCTTACTCGACAAAATGGTTTACAAATTAGCGGAAAAATTTAACATATTTTTCTTTATGTTCAGAGTAATAATTGTGCTAGAGAAACTGCTCGTAGTTTCAATGAGAGTCATCCAGAAAGATTTGTAAGGCATATAGACATTACTGAACTGTAGAGCAAATTTTAAGTAGCAGTATTAGGAAATGTTGTAATGGAACCGAAAAAATCTTTAAGACAAATTGCGTTAATAGTAGGTGTTCCACGAAGAAGTGATCAGAGAATTCTGATCACACTGAAAATGCAATAAGTTCCATCCCTACAAAATCAGACCGGTCCAAGAATTAAATGAAGACCATCTTGACAGACGAATAGAATCTGTGAAATATTGTCCGGTCACATAAACAACAATCCCAATGTTTTATACAATCTTGCATCTCTGCCGAAGCCTCTTTTTTAAATGGTGAGGTAAATCGTCATAACTGCCGATACTGGAGTAAAATTAATCCATAGTTATTTTAATCTAAAGCAAAATGTGTAGGCAGTAATCCTAGGTGATCATATCGTTGGACCCATTTTCATTTATGGCACTTTATAAGTATTTAGACTTACTTGTTAAAGCTGTAGACCGAGAATCACTAAAATTTTGGAGGCCGATGATCGTCTACTAGAAGACGAACTTGTTTTTCAGCACAGCGGTGCTCTACCAGATTATGTCTTGCCAGTTAGAGAGTTTCTGGATAATCGATTTCCTGATACATGGATTGGAAGACGAGGTGCCATCAAGTAGCCAGCAAAGTCGCCAGATATGATCCCCTGGATTTTTTCTTTGGGGCATTTAAAGACCCGCGTATATGCTACTCCTTCAAAGTTACTGGATGATCTGAGACATTGTATCCAAGAAGAATTTGGCTGAATTACTCGGGATGTTTTTTCCAATGTGCGCAATGAATTTGAGGCACGATGGAGACCATTTCGAACATGTGTTATAATAAAATGATTTAAAATCCATTGTCAGCTTTATTTTTCTTGTCTTATTAGCAAAAAGTTATTAAAATTATAAGCGAATTACCAATTTTAATTATGATTCGTCAATAACATTAGAGATCAGAAGTATATCAGGGAATCACCTTTTAATTCGCAAAATCCTTAAATGTTGATGAAATATCAAAAACGACACATCGATGAATTCCTTTTTAAACAGTCTTTAAAACGAGGTGTTACTTATGGTAGGGTTCCATTAAAAAATTTTGAGTAGCTAGCGCTGGGGTGATGAGGGTGCGATTTAATTAACCAATTAAATCGCACGGTTGTTTTTGCGATTTTCAAAATAAATGAGTATTTTCGGAAACGGGGAAATATTCCAGGTGGCTCGTTTTCGTTGGGACACTCTGTATGCACTTGCTCACCTCAATGTATTGAACACTGAAAACTGCTAACACTTGAAGATTTTAACTGCCCAAAGATTATTGAAAATAGTCTTGAGGTTAGGAAAATTAATGTTATTACGAATATGATGATTTTCTTAAATATACAACAGTTTAACAACGTATTGAACAGCAATTAAATCATTTTAGACCTTATTTATTATTGTACAGTTACTCCTGACATTGTACGATAGTTTCCTTGTGATAAAAAGAATTGACTTTAAATGTAACACCACAGCATCACTTAAAAAGACAGATTATTTCTCTTTATAATAGGGTGAGAGATTTTACATATTTGGGGGTCAAAGTCGAACAAAATGGAAGAGAGGGCGCGGAGATTAAGGAAAGAATATCAAAAGAAAGCAAATAGTACGGGATGGTGAGGGTTTTGTTGAAATCCAAATTTATCTCAACAGAAACCAAAGAAAGAGTATACAGAACAGTAATTCGAGCGACAGTAATATATGGACGTGAAACAGCGAGTTCTTAATTAATTAAAACAGAAGAAGAGAGGAGCGAACGATGGGAAAGGAATATGTTAAGGAATTTTTACGGAGGTATAAGAAACTGTTTATATCAATTTCCGGCAAAAATACAAGTCCTATGGCAAAGTTGTAGGTAAGAAAAATATCTACAACTTTTGTGTTTACATTTTTTTCACAGAACCTCAAAATTTATATAGCAAATTCAAAAGAGTTTTTGGTTTTTTATTTTTATCTTTTACAAAAAAATCTCCAAATTTGGTGAAAACTTACCTTTTTATGTCCCAAACACACTGTAATTTTTTTGATTTAAAATATTTATTTTATTTTGACTTTATATCGAAGAAGAACCCTAAATTTCAATCGAAAATTCTCACCAAGTGGGTGGGCTTTTTGTTTGTTGATGGTTAAAAAAATGTATACATTAGGTACTATGGTAAATCTTCTCAGAAAATTAAGTTAATAAAGTTAATATTTAATAAGACATTTACAATATTTTGAAAATGTTCTACAATCTCATTTAAATTATATGTGTAGATGCCTATTTATTGATATTTTAAGATTATACTTACATACCTGAGTGACCTACGGTAAATTTTAGCTTATCAAAAGGTATTTCATAATGAAGTGAGGAACAGGTTAGAAGGGTCTGGGCCTTACTACTTTCGAATTCGAGTTTCTTTCGTTTCTTTGCATTTTTTGAGAACATTTACCATATATATATTTTTCACACCATCAGAAAGTAGACATTTCAACGAACACCGACTTTTAAAAAAAGCAGATATTTTGACGTGACAATTTTCGGTTGAAAATTAGGGTGCTTTGGCGATAAAGTCAAAAAGGTGAAAAAATAAATATTTTAAACTATATTTTTCTTATCTACAACTTTGCCACTTAACTATTTTCCATAGGACTTGTAGTTTTGCCGGAAATCGAGATAAACCGTTTTTTACCCACAGAAGTCCATTAATCGTTTTTCATTATTCATCAACTTTTTTTTTTATTAAAATAAATAAAATTTTAACTTATATTTATTTGCTATTGGCAATAATGTTTCACCATGCTACTGGTTTCTTCAGACAACAAAGTAGAACTAAATGTCTAAAACTATTTCAAAGAAATATAGGGATGCAATTACAGAGCTATTAAGATGATTATTGAAATTATGAGATATTGAAACAGGTAGTAGGGAAATTCTACTATTTAGAAAGAAAAAAATATTGGAATTGAGGTGTTTAAATTAAATAAATTATGCCTGTAATGAGTTGATATAATTCTATTGAAAAGATTAAGTATTGGAGATGAATTGGTTTCTGTTTGATCACTTAAGAGGTATGGTGAATTTTTGTTTTTGTTAATTTCTAGTGACTCTAAAATATATAATTTTTTACTTTATAAATAAAAATAAAATTAACAAAAATAACAACTTTATTTATAAAGATAAAATTAACAAAAATAACAACTCGGATGTCTTTATGTTAACATGTGGTGGTTTCCCTAGTTTCTACTTCGGTCATACAGGAAGACCATTTAAGACAAGATGGGTTAAACATACCAAAGCTTTTGAGTGCCACAATTATAATAAGTCAACCTTTGCCGACCATTTTTTGAATGAAAATCGTGTATGTATACGTTCCAAGTATTACATTTACAACAAAAAAGTTAAAAATTATATCTTTTAGAGTCACTAGAAATTAACAAAAATAAAAATTCACCATACCTCTTAAATGATCAAACCCAAACCAATTCATCCCCATTACTTAATCTTTTCAATAGAATTATATAAACTCATTACATACCTAATTTATTTCATTTAAACACCTCAATTCCAATATTTTGTTCTTTCTTAATAGTGGTATTTCCCTCCTACCTGTTTCAATATCCCATAATTTCAATAATCCTCTTAATAGCTCTGTAATTGTATCCCTATATTTCTTTGTAATAGTTTTAGGCAATTTTTAGCATTTAGTTCTACTTTGTATTCTGAAGAAGCCAGTAACCTGGTGAAGCAATATTTGCAATAGCGAATAAATATAAATGAAAATTACTTAAGTGTGTTTATTTTAATAAAAAATTAAATTGAATTTTCACCAAGCAAAGGCAGAAACAATCATCAAATTCGTCAACGTCTGGTTTGACTTTTAGTCACAAAAATATATTGTTCTTTACATTCTGGTTCTATATAAACGGTATTATTACTTCCTCAATTCCCTTTTTAGTTATTCCACTTCTTGCAATTAATGTTCCCAATTACATGATATTCATTTTTGTACCTGTGAATTTGCTTTTCAACTGTTTCCTTATGCCTTTTGTTTATTTGTTATATTTTTTAATACTCCGATTTTTCTATTTATAATTTATAACATTGTTCAATAAACTTTCAGTCATTAAATTTTTCCACGAAGGAAGATCCATATGCATAAAGGATTTTCGATTTCAACTTGTACTTTCTACCGTCAGTAACTAAATCGTTCCCCAAAGAAAAACTTGTAGCCATAAAGGATACGTTCATGGGTTCGTTGTGAATTTTATGTAATAAGTAAACTTCACCATTTTTGACAATTCACATCAAAGGAACTATGAAATTGCACAGCTTCTCAGTGGTCTGTAAACATGATTAACAAAATTCAGAGAGATCAAAGGTATCACTATTATCCGCTAATTTTTAAAATACATTCTTGTTTTCAGAAGGATAGTTGCCACAATTTATACATTATATTTATTGATTTCTATTATCTACGTAAGGCAATCTAAACTTTGGTTTCAAAAATGTCACAACAATTCCAAAATTAATATCCGAAAATATTAAAAATACATATTTTTTTAATTTTCAAGTTGTTAAGGAATTGTATAACACCAAACTACAATATTCTTATTCAGTGAACTATTTAGTCATCTATACTATTATAAAATTATAAGTTTGTCTATTTGTTTGTTTGTTCAGGCATCACTTAACAACTACTTAACTGATTTTACTGAATCTTTTTTTGTTTTGAAGCCTATAGTTTGACTTAAAATCTGGTAGACATTTTATCTCTCTAAATTAACAGGAACGGTAGATATAGCGAAAAAACGTCTACCATGTTGCGTAATACAATTACTTAATTGGTTCCACCGCACGGACAAAATATTAGATACGGGCATGAGCTTAGATTTGTTCAAAATTCGGAATGTGCAAATGTAACGTGTTTCGATTTAACAAAAATCAACGGATATAATAAGCGCAATTTTACAGGGTGTTCTGTATATAGAAAACTTAGAGCGGAGTAGAATTACATCGATTTAAAAAATCTAAAAAATGTTATATTTCGTGTCCTATAAGCTGCTGGATATATAGATTGTGGTGGAAATAAGGGGGAGTGGAATTAGTTATACGGTCCAAAAAGATATATTGAGTGGGCCATAAACAGTTCCATATACCAAGTAGTTGAAGAAAGGTAGACTATTTATACAGTGAATAAAAAATCTTTAAAAAAAATGTGTTAGGTAAGCAGTTAGGATCTTTGAAATATGTTCATAAGATACTATAGTTATGAAATGGGTTGAAGAAATGTTGAAAGCCGTTGTTTATACAGGGTGTTTGAAATATAAGATGGAGTGGAATTATAGTTTATGTTGTGGTAAAAAACTTGTTTTATATCCACAAGTAGTTGCATATATAGGATGGTTGAAATATGTAGCGGAGTATAACTACAGCTACTACAGGTGGGTTTAAAATATATTATAAAGCAATGTTATGATCTACAAGCTGATCCATTTACCGGATGATTGAAGTATAGGGTGGGGTAGGATTCTAGGGATACAAGGTGGTACAAAAATGTTATATTTGGTGGCAAATAAGTAGTTGCATATAAAAGGTTTTTGAAATATAGGGTGGTGTACAGTTATAATTATACAGGGTGGGTAAAAAATGCTAGAAAAATTTTGTTATGTAGCAGTTGCATATATGGAGTCCCTGAAATATGGTGCGCAGTAAAGTTATAGTTATACAGTGTCATTCAAACAAGGTTAGAAAAATTTTGAAAAAAAAGAAGTGTGGTTTAAATGAAGTGTGGAGAGAAATTATACTTTAATATGTCTTGAAAAAATATGAGGAAAAATTGTGGAATAGCGTAGTCCATAAAAAGTTGCAAAGATAGGATAATTGTAGTATAGGGTTATTTAAGTAATGTTATATTTGTTGACCAATAAGCAGTAGCGTATACAGGGTAGTTGTAATACATACAAGGTGATTCAGAAACATGGTGAACAAAATTGTTATATTCGAAGCCCAATAAGCAGTTGCGGTTTTGGTGAAATATATTTGTCATTGACGGATTTATAGTTATACAGGGTGGTACAAAAAATGTTATACTGGGTGGTCGATAAGTAGTTGCAAATACAAGGTGGTTGAAATAGCGGGTGGAGTAGATTTATAGTTAAACAGGTTGGATAATATTTTTTTGTAGGATAGAACATAAGCTGTTGCATATATGCAATATCGGAAACATGGATCGAAGTAAAATTATAGTTCATACAGTGTGATTAATACAATGTTAGAAAAAGCTGCATATAAGGTGTGGTTGAAATACAAGGTGGAGACAAATTATATAGGATAGACCACAAACAGTTGCATTCTAATATGGAATATCGGAAATATGAGGAGAAGCAAGATTATAGTTTTAGAGTGTGTTTAACACAATGTTAGTAGAAGCTGCATATAAAGGTTGATTAAAATATAGAGTAAAGAGAAATTTTACTTTAAAAGGTGGTTCAAGAAATATCAGAATTAATTGTTATACAGCGTAGAGCATTAGCAGTTGCATAGCTGAAATATAGGGTAGAGAAGAGTTGTAGTCAGGTGTTCAAAAAGTTATATACGGTGACAAATAAACAGCAGCATATACAGGATGGTTGCAATATAGGGTGACGTAGAGGTACAGTTATTCAAGTTGATTCAAAAAATGTCGAATAAAATTGTTATATAGGGTGGCCCATAAGTGCTTGCAGTTAGGATGAAATATATTCGGAATTGGTGGATTTATAGTTAAGTAGGGTGGTTCAAACAAGTTAGATTTTTTTTATATAGGATAACCCATATGTTTCATGAGTTCATTCTTTTGCGAAGGCTTGAACATTCCGTACGCGGGTGAAACCGCGGGTAACGGCTAGTTATACATTTATGGTTGAAGGAAAATTTGAAATCAACGATAAACAGAATCAGTTTATCAGCATGTGCAACTTACGGCCAGGGGGCCGGATTCGAGGTATTGCATATAGGTCCTTGAAAAATAATAGGATTAATAGAAGACATTGAGGAACTCCAATTATGGCTGTAAATGAATCTGAAAAGAAGCCGTTATAATAGACGTACTCAGTTCTTGGATTTAAATAAGTTTTAAATACTTTTAAGGTTAAGAAGAAATCTCTGGTGGCAGATTTTATTAATGGCTTTGAAGTTAGTACAAATATCACTGGTGCGTTCCCGCAATTTGTTTAGTGTATTGTGTTCAATTTGATTGAATTACTTCATTGATATTTAAACTTCTGCACCTTTTCTAAAACATTACGTCGCGCTAATGCTAATTGTAACTGTTTTTTTTTGCGTGTAAAATATAGACAGTATTGACATTCGTGTGTCGGATCCCTAGCTATTTGGACGCTTGGGAGATTCGTGTTTGTTCTCCGAACTTTTCGGTCGCTTTGATTCCGTCTGAAGAGACGACGCTTATTGTTGTTTTTTGCGTTACGATATCGCGAGTTAGTAGCTTCGTTCGTAACGACCGCTAAACCGCTTTCATTTTGTTTCTTTTGTGTTTACAAAAGCGCATCATTTGTTGTTAAACCCGCATTTTTTTGTATGCTCAATCAATGAACATTACGTCGCTATTTTTTGTGTAACGTGTTGTCCAGACCAAGCTCTAAGAAACTGTTCCTGCTATTACGGGGCTAGCCTCAGAAGAAAGAAGAACCAAGAAAACACCAGAGCTTCCGGACGTAAAAGGTTAGTGATAACTTTTATTTGGTGATTCGTTTATGTGACCGCACGTGTTTATTGATTGTTCCGCTAAAGGTCCTTCGTCAATTATATACTTGCATTAAACCAGCATTGAACTAAAACCGCAACATCTAATTCATACATTTTTTTGAATATTCTCTATATGTAATGTTTATCGAACACATTACATAGAGAATATTCAAAAAAATGTATGAATTAGATGTTGCGGTTTTAGTTCAATGCTGGTTCAATGCAAGTATATAATTGACGAAGGACCTTTAGCGGAACAATCAATAAACACGTGCGGTCACATAAACGAATCACCAAATAAAAGTTATCACTAACCTTTTACGTCCGGAAGCTCTGGTGTTTTCTTGGTTCTTCTTTCTTCTGAGGCTAGCCCCGTAAAAGCAGGAACAGTTTCTTAGAGCTTCGTCTGGACAACACGTTACACAAAAAATAGCGACGTAATGTTCATTGATTGAGCATACAAAAAAATGCGGGTTTAACAACAAATGATTCGCTTTTGTAAACACAAAAGAAACAAATTGAAAGCGGTTTAGCGGTCGTTACGAACGAAGCTACTAACTCGCGAATCGTAACGCAAAAAACAACAATAAGCGTCGTCTCTTCAGACGGAATCAAAGCGACCGAAAAGTTCGGAGTACATTGCACGAATCTCCCAAGCGTCTTAACAGCTAGGGATCCGAAACACGAATGTCAATACTGTCTAATCACATTGTCCTCAGTTATCCAAGTTTTTCAAAACAACTAATTGTTGAACGAAGTTTCATGAATGAGTCCATGTTGGTGCATAGATATTTTTTTCTGAGGATTGATATAAGCGGTTGTAGAGACTACTCTCCAAAAAATATGAAAAAATTATTTCGAATAAAAATTGGACTATAGTTGTTAATAACAGCTCGATCACCCGACTTACTGGACAAATTTGGGTAAATTTCTATGATTGACTAAAAGCTGAAGTTGATATATTTAAGTCAATCATTCAGCAAAAATGCAAGGATTTTGTCCGGCAAGATGTTTCTTTAAATTTCCCTAAAAGGGAGTATAATGTATTTACGCCTTTTGTCAAACGCGACTTTTTGGAAAACTTTCGCAAACAAAAATGGTAGGCTCGTCAAAATGAAGCCACTTTCACTTCCAAATTATGTGGCAAGAAGTAGTTGGTAAGGGAAGTGTAATGTGAAGTAATTATAGTAAATCACTGACAAACTGTACTTCATTCTTTTCGTGGTTTGTAAAAAAAACGTCAAACAAAAAATTACACAGGCATTTTTACAGATCCTTTCGTAACGGCTTGAATACAAAGCGCATTGCATTAACATTAGTTAAAGCTATTGAAATGATTAAGCTATTTATAAATCTAATAGTATTAAACATATATTGAGTCAGAAAAAAGTTACTTGTATAAGGAAGGATACATTTAACGTAAAACCAAACTCTCAATTGATTTCACTGTGAATAGTCAAAACGTTAAACATTTGTGTAAGCGAGAAACTAAAAAAATTAAGGTTTCCTAAATACAAGCCGACTAAGAAGCAAAAAATGCCTAAAACAAATACTAGTAAAAGCAATATCAGCA
This sequence comes from Octodonta nipae, assembly GCA_034190945.1. Classification (NCBI taxonomy): domain Eukaryota; kingdom Metazoa; phylum Arthropoda; class Insecta; order Coleoptera; family Chrysomelidae; genus Octodonta; species Octodonta nipae. Next base: position 59,080,214 of record CM067218.1, on the reverse strand, counting down.
ACTAATTAGCAACAAATATAATGAAAATTGGTTGAAAATGCATCTGATAATTCGGAACATAAATATAGAAGTATTGAGAAACACCTTGATAACCAACCATCAGAAAAAAATCCTTTCTGATATTCTTGCAAAGAATATACTGAAATTAGTTATTAAATAAAATATAGACTCCGTAAAATTCGCGTAAAATTTTGAGTAAACTATAAATCATCTTTGGTTTTAACATTTTTGAGTAGTACTGACAAAAGTATATGAACGATGTAATTTTAAATCTAATTCACTTAATGAGAGGAATTAATAAAGTCAGCACTTGAATGTATATCCCTGGCACCAGCGTACGTGCTCCCTACAATTAACAAAACATTTTATTTTAAATATTATTCTGAATTTCATTAAACCTCAAGGAACATATTTAATTCTTTTTTCGTTACTGACTTTATTCTTACAAATATTTATTACAAGACATATTTTGCCACTACAAAAATCCATGGCATTTGATATCGTATATTTGTCACTCTTGATTAAAAAATGATAATGCATAGAAGAATAATTATGGGTTTAGATAAAAAATTATATCGAACAAATACTATATTGACGTTTAAGTTAATTCATTATTTATTATCGATAACGAATGACCTTAGAACTTTCAAGAAAGTGTTTTACTTTCCTATCATAACGGAGACCTTGTAGAAATATATTATTCATATAATTTTAAGCTAATTACATACCGGATAATACTACAATGAAGTAAATATTTATGTTGTTCTTACTTTAGTAAATAAAAATTAATCTTTGGCGATTATTTAATTGACAACCTGAAAAAAAAAGATTTTTTAAAGTAAAACAAGCGATTAAATTTATCGTAATTTTAAATTATACAATTTTGATTTTAGTCGCCAAGTGAACAGAAAGTTGCGTTAATAACTATTTATTTATTATACAATTCGCACGACTTCGTATGTACTATTATTTTATTGTTTCAATACGTAAAAAATCGTGCTTAAAATCTCGGTTTTCTAGTGCTGTTGATGATTATTCTATTATTATTCTAGATTGAAGAATAGGTTATTCACAGATTAAAAATTGGCTTATAGTCAAAGATATCACGACATTTTAAATTACATCGTTATTTTAGCAAGGCTAATTCACCCATATATAAGTTCTTCTATGGTCATAAACGAAATTACCTTCTCCTCCAACTTTCCGATTGAAAATTGTCAAAAAAAATTGTACTTCTGCTTAATTTTTTTAATGAAAATAAATGATAAATCGCAGTCGATGCCAAGGGAAAATGCAGCATATAAAAGGTGATTAAATGTCTTTTACAAGTTCTAGTCTACTAAATATTCTTTTTATCAAAATTGGTGCTTTGCCAGAATGCGAAGTGATCTATCTTTCAAAACATTTTCATAAATACAAAGTTGCCGGTTCTACTTAGAAACCGATGTCAACATTTATTGCGTTCTGGGATTTTATACTTTTGTCAGTACTTCTTACCGTTGTATTGTATTGAGAAAATGTTCGGAGTTTCTGATGTAAGAACTTGCTTATTCTACTCTTGGCTGCATGAATTTTTCCAATTTTTGAAGTGGGAGTTCACGTTGACAACCAATGACTACTAATATAAATGGACCTGGCACTTCCATATACGATCGAAAGAAAAATGGGTTGAAACATGAGACAAAAATAGAAAGAGACACAGATATATTTGTTTACAAATATTCGGGCTCCAACAGTGGCGTCCCGTCAGCATTACATTAAATAAATGTTCATGTTGTTCAGTATCAAAATAATACAACTATATAATCCAGTCGGTTGACCGGACCTATCCGAACATTTCAATAATTCAAATTTTTGTTTACGTGATTTAATTAGTAGTTGCTTTGTTTTTGTCCTCGTAGTCTATGAAAGAATATTTACATAATATACAGAGTGTGTGTGTGTGTGTGTGTGTGTGTGTGTGTGTGTTTAAATAACTCTGAAAATGAGTATCAACTTTAACATTGACTATATTAAAAACAATAATAAATCGTTTCAAAACAAATTAAAGTATTTACACGAAGTTTTAAAAGTGAAATTTATAATAAAAAGAAATTGTTGTGTGGATGTGATCGCATCAATACATTATTTTGTTTTCCTTGCATTGTTTATGGCGGGGAAACAATTTGGACGGAAACTGGAGTAAAGGATTAAAACGTTTCTTAGAAATACGATGTCTGAGGACTGACCTGACTAAATGCTCTTTCTGTGCTTAGTATTGAAAAAATTATATTCAGTCAATGCCAGAAAAAAGTCGACGAATATTTTAATTACTAAAAAATAAATGCAGTATTAGCAAAGCTATGGTTTATTTTGTTGAGTGTTAAAAATAAAAATTTGGTGTTAGGGTGCAAAACTGTGTTTTTACATTTTCAGCCCATTAGACTGTACTCCCATTTTAAATTGAAAACACATGCATAATTTATCCCAAATACTGGATACGTATTTATTTAATGATTTGTCCATTTGAGCTTGCAATGATTTGCCGTTTTCGTCCATTGTGCGTATGGGTATTTTGTACAAGAAGTACAACGTACTAAATTTTCAGCTAATTTGACTGTACCCACACTTGTTTTGAATATAACATACAAAACGAATGCAAATTGCAAACACAAATATTTGCTGTTTGTATGATACACATAACATTCAAGTGTTAATAATTTGGCACTTGACAATTCATTATCCAAAATGTAATTTGTTGATTGATCGCGAAAAATATTTTATTGTTACTGTACTTTCGAATCGTTGCTTAAGAGACTCGTTAGATTTCTTAATGAAGTTTTTCTTCATGTTACTATGGAATTTTCTATTTAATGTCAAGTCTTCTACACATGGAAACATGTAGCAGCTATTAGAATAATTGTTTAGTTTTGAAGGTACTTTGGAAAAGACGATAAAATCTATTGGCTAGTCATCTTACAGGCTGTTCGGTTTTGCATTCAGTTTTCTCTTCTTGCAATATCTGAAAAACAGTTCAGTCGAAATAGCTTGATTCAAAGTATAGTAAGAGTAATTTGTGGAAATTATGTTTCATTTGAGAAAAATTTTGTGGTAGGATAACTACGAGAAGGTCTACCTATGGTCTTGTTAACTATTCTACGTGTGTAATATATATGATATTGTACTCAAAATACTTGTTGACGTTCGCTGACGAAAATTTGTTTGATTTGTTCATGTGCTTTCTGATGAAATTTGCTTTTATTTATTTATATTTATTATTTTATAGTTTGGTGAAACTTGGCTGTTTAAATTTTGATATTCACATCTGACCCACGTTAATTTGTACTACATTAAGAGCTTCGATTTTAGTTTATATGTAAATTATTCTAGAATCACAATATGTTTTCCGTAGGCCCGTACGTTTGACTAGTCGATTTAAATAAAGTGCGTTAGTAAGTCATTATCTTTTTTAAGAATAACAGAACCGCTATATGTCATTTAAATGACAACTTAAAATATTTTCTGCATTTTATTGCTTTTGAAAAATTACAAAACATTATTTCGATTAGATTATTTCTCATTATCCGAAATTATTTTAGAATGTTGGTTATAATTGTTCAAACTATCTTCCCTGATAATTATTAAAGTCTGGGGCCTGTTTCATAATCAACTTGTAACTTATAGTTTTAAAACTTGTAGAATTTCGTTTCGCAATTCAACAAAATTATTCTACAAGTTACAACTTGTAAAATCAAAAATATTAGTATTCGACGATCACTAATATTTTGGATTTTAAGTTGTAACTTGTAAAATAATTTTGTTGGATTACGAAACAAAATTCTACTAGGTACAAAACTACAAGGTACAACTGAAACAGGCCTCTGGATTCATAAAAATAGATTTGAATTGTATAATAAATATTATATTATATAACACTCATCGGATTTTACCTAATAAAAAGTGTTGAATAGAGAATAAAAGTTTGTTTCAAATAAAGGATCTGTGAACTAGTTGTTCCTGAAACTCCTAAATATTGATATTCATTTCGAGATAAAATACTAATGTTTAAAATCTTAATGTTTAAGCTGCCATTAGATGTAAGTTAGTGTGAAAAGTTATTAAGATGGTAAAAATTAGTAGAAAGGCTGAAAAATATGACATCTGCAATTTTTTTTAATAATGCTAATTTAAGCGTTAAGTATGAAATTATTAGAGTGGTGAAAAATTAGTGAAATAGGGTGAACAATTATGGCACAAGTTAAATTGAATTTCCCTCATTTGGGCCCCCCAGCTTAAACTATCTAACTTGAACCCTTTGTATTTTTCAATATACCTATATCAAGTATAGTGTTATCTCCCCAAAAAAATTGTCACAATAATCTGGAAAATTTTGATACCATCACAAAAGACTTTATTGATCTCCTAACTTCAATATTAAGAAAACAGGGTGGTCCAATCTGTACAACATGGTTTCTCATATTTCGAAAATATTATTAAATATACAGGGTGTTTCAAAAAAAGTTACCTATCAAAGTTTATTTTCTTAATTGGAATACCTTATATTTGAGATTGAATCAAGGAGTATTTTGGTCTAAGATTAGATTTTTGTTTGTGGGCGTTCTTTGATTATGTTTTGTTCTCAGTTAAATTTACGTTTCATATCAGTGGCTTAGTAAACAGGCACAACTTCACTACTGTGATCAAAATCTGCATTTTGAAGGTGCGGAGAGGACATTTTCTCGTTCAACTGAATGTATTACAACGTTTATGGTTTCACTTAGCTGGTGCTCCACCACATAAAGAACATTGTACACACTATTCTTTAGTTTTGTTTGTTTTTACGTTGTTTTGCTTTTATGGTGTTTATTGTTTATTTTATGTGTTATGTTTTGTTGGTGCTGTAGTAATCATGACACAAAATTAAAAAATTTTAATTATTTATTTTTTAAAATTGCAGTTTGTTTTTGGTGTGATTCAGAATAAACCCGGATAACTCAAAAACTATTTGAGATTGGTATAGGATACCGTAATACCTCGGGTTATTAGATACAAATTTCAATTTGACTATAATTTAATTCAACTTTTTACCAACCTGTATAACTTTTTTAACAAGTATTTTTTTGTAATTCTGGAGGACATTCTTCATATCAAAAGCCTTTATTTAATGGGTCGCAAAAAATCTCATTTTTTTAAATTATGCTACAATTTTATAAATCCTTAAATATATCCAAAACTATTTGAGATAGTTATAGGACATATAACAGAGGCTTACCTTTATTTTACCTCTGCAATCCAAATTCGATCTCATATATAGGATATTCCATTTAAGAAAATATAACTTTGATAAGTATCTTTTTTGAAAACCCTGTATATTCAAAAATATCTTTGAAATAGGTCCACAAAGAATGTAAACAAATATACAAAACATTGCTGCAAAATACTTAAGCGTTCTCCTATGAGGGACCGTGTCTATAGCTTGGACTACCCTGTGTACACAAAAATCAACCAAAGCAGATAATAAGGTGATCGGGAAAGTGCTCTTCTTAAATCTCATTTTAAAAACAAAATGTACATACAGTTAAATAACACTATGCAAATATATACAAATCCAAATCATAAATAAAACACAAATAAAAATAAATCTATAGTCTTCTTGGAAACATAGGCACAGTTTTTATGTGAAAGTTCCAAAACTCATACAGGATTTTTCAAAGAAGAAAAATGTAAATACATCGCATGTAATAAATATAAACCTAAATAAATTAGTTCGACTTTTTCGATAAGGATGGATTATGAGTATCCGCATTTCTAACAATATCTGGTCCTTGATTCCTGTACTAACTTATCCAGTTTCTTCTCCGAGTTGACATGATATATGAATTTTTGCCAATTGTCAGCTGAAATTTTTGATATCTAACTGCTGTCACGTTTGAAATGTTCATTAGCTCAGGTCATTTACGAAATTATGTGACAAAATTAATAGTAGAACAAAACCGACATCAACGAGTTCTAATGATAAAACTTGACTAATTGACATAAAATTCAACATTTTTTATCGATGCCTTTTTGTTTTTTAACAAAAAAACAGCGAAAAAATAGGTAACAATTTAGTTTTTTACCGTTTACACAAAATCCACCGATAAAACCGTGTTTGCTACTATGGGCAGTGTTGAAGAGAAATGAAAAACCTACAAAATGAGCTACTATACGCTCAATTTGGTTAAATGGTTTCTTAGATAATGGAACCTTTACCCGAAATTCCAAAAAAATTAATAATCGCTTACATATTTTTTGATTTTATAGCTGAAGCGATAGATCTTCTCATACCCAATTCATGTTCTAAAAATAAATACTGTAGCCCCAGTAGTTTTTGCGAAATTTCAGTCAATTCTACAGAAAGCATATTTTTTTGATCGGCCATATTACCTCACCGGATGACCCTATCATTATGAATAAACCACCGTTGGAAAGTAGAAGAGTTGGTATAGAGACCCCTGATCTCACTTTTTGAAAATTTAAAGTATAAATACATATAAGTATTAAAAATAATTGGCCATTCCTTAAAAAAATATTTGGACGAGTCCATTCGAAAAATTGCTAAGGGGTGGTACTATAATCTTAAAGCAAATTTTAATTTTAAGCAGACACATATTTATATTTCTTGCATCATATGGATTTATGTAATAAATTTAGCAAAATGGAATACCTACACTCCATTTAGCCACAGATGATAATGACGGAGCAATCATCATATTACACTAAATGCGAAGGCTATCGCAAGCGATTTTTCCATTGGTAAATGTTTCAGTAAAAGATCAACACATACCTACCTATATATCTAAAGAAATTTGGCTTGTCAGTAATTAGTATTTATTAACAAAAAATTTACACGAATCTGAATTGAACAACATAAAAATTGCATTGTAAACTAATTGAAGAATAACATCTTATGTCTTCTATTGTTAACTATTATCAATTTGTATCAGCTTTTGATTTTTATATAATAATAAAATATGAAATTTACTGAAAGTGTAAACACAGGAACCTTCTATTATTTACTTATGTTTTAAAAAATCAGTGAATAGAGAAGGCAAATTTTCGTTTTTTATTTAAATTTAAAATAGCATATTAAAAATGATTGCTCCATCATTATCAACAGTGTCTGTCTAAATGGAATTTAGGTATTCCATTTTGCTAAATTTATTACATAAATTCATATTATGCAAGAAATATAAATATGTGTCTCCGTAAAACTTAAATTTGCATTAAGATTATTAGTTATAAAAATATAGCACCACCCCTTAGCAATTTTCCGAATGGACTCGTCCAAATATTTTTAAGGAATGGCCAAATATTTTCAATATAGTGTTTCAGCTATAAAATAAAAAAAATAAGTAAGCGATTATGTATTTTTTTGGAATTTCGGGTAAAGGTTCCATTATCTAAGAAACCATTTAACTAAATTGAGCGTATAGTAGCTCATTTTGTAGGTTTTTCATTTCTCTTCGACATTGCCCATAGTAGCAAACACGGTTTTATCGGTGAATTTTGTGTAAACGATAAAAAAACTAAATTGTTACCGATTTTTCGCTTTTTTTTGATAAGAAACAAAAACGCATCGATAAAAAATGTTGAATTTTATGTCAATTAGTCAAGTTTTATCATTGATGTCGGTTTTGTTCTACTATTAATTTTGTCACCAAAGGGTCTTTTTATCCGTAAATGACCTGAGCTACATGTACAAAAGCATCTTGTACATTTAACACAATTTTCAAATTAATTAAATTGCGTTTTAATTACACATGAGTGAAAGTTCACTTAGTGACCTATTAGTACAGAATTAACAATTCTTCTTGTTAGCTTGTATATGAAATATTTTTTGAAAATTTTGTTGGTGGTAGATAGCATCTCTCTGGTAGATAGTCACCGATTTAGAATACAAAACATAAATTTTTCGAATTTTTGTCTGTCTGTTTGAACACTCATCACGCAAAAACTACTGGGTGGATTTTGATAAAATTTGGTGTGGAGGATGAGTACCCGTGTTAATATACAGGGCTTTGATTTGAAAACTACCACCCAAAATAACTTTTAAAAGAAATAGTTAAAAAATCACGATAATCTATATTTACGGGGATACACATTTTACGCATATGGGTCACCCTGCAGTTTCAACCTCTAAACGGGGTTGAATATCACCAATTTAAATACAAAGGGGTATCATGTAATATTTCTTTTTAAAGGACTATTTTTTGCCAATCTTTTGACACATCATTTTTTTAAATCAGAATATTTTTTACAGAGTAATGCCATTTTAAACTTTGAAATTAAAATAATTATTATTTAGATTGTATTTACATCCCGACTTGACCATACAATGTATGGTATCACACTCCCTCTAAGGCACACATAGTGTGCCTTTAGGGGGGAAATTCACTAAACCCCAGATATCCTAGATATCAAAAGGGTTTAGCTCTGTGGGAGCCCTTGCCAGGTTTTCAGGCCCGTGGTTGGAGTCGTGGTGGCAGTTTCCCATGAATTTCCTGAGCGTCCGGGCCGTTCCTAACAGGACGGCTTTTTGCATTTGTTTGTAAAGATGTTCGTCCAGAACGAGGTATTTTAAATTGTTTAATAGATATTTTGGGACTAGTCCTGTCGTTGACATAACAATTGGTACAGTTCGTGTGTTGTTCATGTCCCACTGAGTCTTTATTTGAAATTCCAAATCTCTATATTTGGTTATTTTCTCAGCTTGCTTGATATTTATATATTTATTGTTAGGAATTGCTATGTCAATTAAAGTTGTTTTCCGAGAGACTTTATCTACCGAAACTATATCTGGTTTATTGTGAGCAACTGTCCGATCGGTCAGTATCGTGCGGTCCCAGTGCAGCTTGTAGTTATTATTTTCTAAAACAGATTCTGGTTTGTATTTATAGTATGGTAATCTTACCGACTGTGATAATTCAAGTTTCAGTACTAGTTCCTGGTGAAGTATTTTTGCCACAGCATCGTGTCGTTCTTTGTATTCAGTTGCAGCGAACGCTTGACAACCTCCCGTGATATGCTGGATAGATTCAGATGTTTGGCAACTGTACCTGCATCTGTCGTTGTTAATAGAAGGATCTTTAACGATGTACTTTAGGTAGTATTTACATTATTAATATTGTATTAGCGTTAGAATTACCTTGTACTTAAATTAGATATACTAAATGTCCGCCATTGTTGGTAAGACAATGGTAAAGTAGCAGTTCGAATTCCTCCCGCACTTTTTGAAGCATCTCTGTCGCTCACACTCCTCCACTATTCTACGTCTAAGTACAGAGTAATATCACGAGGTTGAGTTTTATACACCACAGTTTTTGGATGTCCCCATAAAAAAAGTCAAGGGGTGTTAGGTCGGGTGATCTTGCTGGCCATTTTAGAGCGCCCCTTCTTCCAATCCATTTATCTGGAAATGTCTCATTAAGCCAATTTCGTACATGCAAGGCATAATTTGGAGATGCTCCGTCCTGTTGAAAAAATAGTTTTTTTTTTCCTCTAGCAACAAAGTTCCATCTTGATCTATTTGGTTTTCTAAAGATTCGGTTATAAGGGGATTTATCACATTTTCTAAGTCAAAATACAATTCCCCAGTTAAAATTTCTGCCACCAATAACGGACCAATAATTTTACTTCCGAAAATTCCGGCCCGTACGTTGATTTTGAGAGGATGTTCGTTGTGCTCTTCCCGAAAAACTTGTGGATTGCTATTGCCCCAGTATCTACAATTATGTTTATTGACAAATCCATTTAAAAAAATCTTGCTTCGTCAGATAAATATTTTTAATAAAATTAGGCTCTGCATTTGCCCTTTTGAGTCATTAATTCGCAGAATTCTAACCTTCTGTCATGATCAAACTCAACAAGCTATTGTAAAAGGTGTATTTTGTAGGGAATTTATTTAGACGTTGTTAACTTGGAGACTTTTAGTTTGAGGATCCAAGGCAAAATGACCTAAAATCTCAACCTTCAGTTAAAATTTTACGATTCTTGGCAATTTTATTCCACACACTTCCAGTTTCTTGAAATTTATGAACTAAATCCAACACATACTGATGAACAATATTTCTATCGGGATGTCTCTGATGAAAAACATGAGCAAGTCTGCGTGTACAGCGTTGTTCTTCTATTAAAGATATTTTAAAAGGTATTTTGGGTGGCTAGTTTTGAAATCAAATCTAGCAATAAAAACCCTTTAAATATAGATTTTTTCTCTGTTTTGCTAAAAGTAATGATAGGAAGATAAAACTTTCAATGGAAAAGTAGAGTCCTGATCGGGGCATTTTCCGCCGAGAAAACCGATAAAAAGTAACAAACCAAAATTCTCCCACTTCACTGCATGTTCTGTAGACATTCCCCCTTATGATGTTTCTCTTTTATGTTAAACAACATGCATCTTTTATGCTCATTCATTCATGACTACAAATTTCTCAATGAACATAACAGGAGATGACCGTAACATGCATGTTGTTTAACACAAGGGAGATACATCATAAGGCTAAATATACCCCACAAGGAATCGATGAATGTATATGTATTAAAGTTCCGAAATGAGACACAACTATGTATTATACGACGGCCAAGTTTGTGTTTTACCCGTTCCATCAGATCTTCAAGATTTCAACACCTAAGGTATCTATATATAAATGGCAAAAACAAAACGATTAGGTACCATTTTCTCCTCTGTCTCTTAACCGATTTTCTCCATTTTTGTGTTGTTTAGTAGTTACTGACGACCTTCAGAGCAGAATACTAATATTAATTTATAATATTGGTTCATTCATTAAATAAAATATAATAAAAATTCATTATTTACGTCCATACTCTCAACGCTAAACAACTGACAGTCTCTTTGTATGATCTGTGACTGACAGTGCCGCCGCCGCCGCCAGACGGTCGAAACTCAAAACATTGTGTAATTATATATAGAGCGATGGTTAAATGATGTTATATTCTTAGGCCATGTATTTCTGGAAGTGGCATGCAAGCGTTGTTATTGTTTAGTGGTAAAATAGTCAATGTAGTAGATCGGTATCGATTTTTCGGATGCGTTGCAGCAACTTTCATATTAAATATTCTGTTTTTAATGTGAATTTAATTATTTGATTAATATATTATTATCACAACCTTCCCGAAGGTGTTGTTTAAAAATTGTCAGACAGCGGACAATAGAGAATGTATTAAATATTTAAGTTCTCCTAAGGTTGTTGGTCCTCTTTCTTTTTAATATTCCTGAACTTGATTGAAACCGCAAATGACGAAAACTTTTAGGTTGCAAAGAACAATCTTCCAATTATTATATCGAATATTTTGCCAGGAGCGGTTCCAGCCAAAAAAGGGGGTTCATTCATTTGTAAAAATTTGGAATACCGATATTTGATTACATTTTTATCTTCTTTTTATTTCAATAGATTTGTCAATATCAGTGAACAATTTTGGTCATTACATCTACTTCTCCGATTTCTCCACAACTCAGTTTCTTATAAAAATATACTTTTTACATTTTCATGAAATAGGGTCGAATTTCGACCACTGGGCGACCACTAGTCTTAATAATAAAGTTCAATAAAGTCAAGCATTAGATATAATGATCAACTAAAATATGTTTCATCATTGGAATAACTTCATAAATTATAATTGACTGGGGTACGAAAATCGTGGTTCACATTGTCCTTTTATAATAGAAGATTTTTTAGCCGACTTCCAAAAAGGAGGAAGTTATCATTTCGTCGTCATTTTTTTGAAGTGAAATCTTCTTAACGGGGGCCCACATTTACACATTTAATTTCAATAAATCTACACTGTTTTCTCTAAAACGGCTCAACCAATTTGAATATTTTAAATTGTATTCTACAAAGAGATGTTTCAGCTTGATTCCGTATAATTATCTATAACGTAAAACATATCGTTTTCCGAAAATCGTAAAAATATTTGCAAAAACACAGTAAACCTCAATGTAAATGTGGGAAGCTGAAGCTGGCGGCCAACAAACTCAGCGGCCAGCGCTTAGAACGAGGGACGTAATATGCGCGCCGCTCTATAGAAATAATGATTGAATGTGATCCTTTTAAATAGAACGGCGAACATTAAGCCATATTTTTGGTAAAGAATTAGAAATTTGAGATTATGAACCTGAATTATTTGCGAATGCATTGAAATCTTATATGCTTATTAACTTTGAATTTTTCTTATTGAAGATTTTACAGTGTGTACGTTTTCGTTGTATTGATTCATTATATCTGCTGGGAAAATCAAATCGCTGATCAGAGCCATTCGCGACCTATTTCGCTTCATTGAAAACGTTCTATCGTCGGTCTGCATGTAAATCTCAAATTTTCATCATTAATATCTAGCTTAAATGTCAAGATATGCCATGAAAGTATATCGTATAGGGTGTTTGTAACGATTTTCATTGCAGTCAAGTGAAATGACACAAAATATTCCATTATGTATCGATTAGGTGGGCCAAATAATAAAACAAATAAAAAAGTTAAAGAATATGTGGATATTGAAAAAAATACAAATTAGGGAGAAGGAAGAGATAAAAATACGTTAAAATAATCAATAGAATTGTACCTTAAATCAGATAAAAAAATATGTCAGAAAATAATTATTAATTGCATACGGTTTCTAAACGGTTTTTATTTTAAGCCAGTTGAAGTCGGTTCTTTTTAAAATATAAATTATATTAATTCTATAATTCAGTTGTATCATTTATATTCTTCAGACCCTATATACATTATTTTTCTTTGTATGAATAATATATACTAGTATAGTATTCATATACAAGTGATGTAGGTAACTCCTAGTACAGTGACAATGCATATTGTCAGGAGTATTCATCCGACCAAGCCCGTAGCCAGCGGGGGGTCTGGGGATTCCACCCCCCCCCCCCGAAATTTTGGAATTTTTGGTTTCGAGATTCAATTTTAACCAATTAATCATGTTTTTCATAAGAATAAATTTTATATTTATACGAATTTATATATCATGGAAATACATGAACAAAAATATACATTTTGCAGTCCTAATTAGCCCATCACCAATCAAAAAAAATTGTCCAAGAAGTGAACAGAACCCGAGTGTGAAAATAAAAACATTACAATATGTTTACTATAGTTTGTGAGTTTTAAATTTATTTAGATATTTATATATTGCAATATTTCAATAAATAAACGTTGTTGTTATAATTATCATTGTCATTAATTTCAACGAAGTCATTCCAGTAATAAAGTAATTTAGATAAAAATAATTATTAATACAACTATTTCGCTGGACATTTATATAGCTGCTATATATAATATATGATAAACATCTCTAAAATACTGAAATTGTTTATTGCCCTGATGATGACGTGAATACAATTATTTAGAAGGTTTTGTTTATTGAATTGGCAGTTCTGCTATTTATTACAGAAGTTAATAACTTAATTATTGATTCTGGAGAAGTATACAGAAAATTTTCCATACAAGAGACGCTTATTTTTAGTTCAAGCTGATTGGGATAATTCATTTCATCATGATGTGACAGTGTTAGTACATACCACTGATTCTCACATCCGTTAGACACATTAACTTCGAGCATTTTTCTAACCAGCTTTTACATTAGCCTAGTATCATTAAAGTATTTTAGCGTAAGATTAGTAAAAACAAATGAATAGAATCGTTTGTTCTGATTAACTGATTTAATGTACCCAAACCTACTAAGTATAGAATTAGGAAATTACCATATTAAGGCAGGGACGTTGTATGAAAGTCTCTATCTTAAGTTAAGAAACATGCAATTTTAAATTGTGGCTATTTATCATAAATTATCATAAATACTTAATGATTGCTTATAGTCATTAACAACTAATCATAATAATGCACCGGTCTGTCTACACCATGAGAAGCCGGGATGGACCAGCTAGTTTAACCATATAACACCAGTTGCTACCGGCATAATAATTCTTTGTGTGGCAACTTAAGGGTTTGCTAAATTCATATTTTTCTTCGAAAAAACTTGTTTCACTAAAGCGCCTTATTATGCGTTCCACAATGAGTCAGTAACATCTTTCTGAACTCGCTTTCCTGACCAATGTACTAAATAAGCCTTCATGAGATAATAAACCTCCATGGGTAAAACCAGGGTGTATTAAGGGGGTGGGCCAACGTCAATACCATTACATTGATTTTGCAGTGACACTAATGTTTAGTACTTCAGCGATTATGTGAAAGAGGGCGCTACCAATAACCGTTTTCACTTTGATTAATTTGTAGTCAGTTTCTGAGATAATTTCATTTATAGGAAAAAATCCCAATGCAACCGCAACTATTAATTCATAAAATTTCGAAATTCTATCAGCTATATTTGAGACTGAAAGCTATTTTTTGTTGTAAATTATCTGGGAAACTGTGAGTCATAGACATACGAAGTGATTATAAAAAATACCTTATATTTTTGAGTTTTAAACGTATTCATCCTAAAAATTGTGCAATTCAATTTACAATAACAAAGTTATAGTCAACCACTAGTATAACTGGAAGTGGCCAACAGTTTGAAATTAATTTAGTGAAAAAGAGCATTTTGGAAAACACCCTTAACAAAAAAATTTAAATCTCAAGAAGTAGCTGGGCGACCAAGGTTCGCTCATGATTTCAATGTTGCGCCAATTTGTTTATGACGTATGTACGTATCAAAAAATTATGAAAATCAATTTCATTTCTTTATTGCCGCTAAAAACGCTGATTTATCCACCAGAGAATGAAACAAATACAGACATACATCCCCCTTAAAAATCTAGTGAGTGTCATATAATTAGTATAACCCACAGCTCTTGTGGCCACAGAGGTGATCACCTCCCCCATTAGGAACATTAACTTGTAGCTAAAATTGATTGCTACTCATGAAAATCATGCTACACTGCAGTTGAATAAAATTGTTTTACACCACAAATCTAAAATTCAGTGGATTATCTGAATTAAATTTAAGTTGCTTAATTTTAATTAAACAGTGTAAAAGAATAGTAACTTGTTTAAAATTGTATAACCCCATGTAATGTCTTATTAAGTTGTCTATATGAACACAAACCTTGTACTTATTTATTACATTTCCTTTTCTCTATCAATTATATCTATAGTATTTGTTCTCACAATTTCAGTCATTATTTGGTCATGTTCAACCTAAAATTATAAACAATCACAACCTTTGTAATTATTTGGTGATTTAATTTAACTTGCCTATTTCGTGATTGTGCGTGCGTGCTTGCGTTCGTGCGTGCGTGCTTGAGTTCGTGCGTGCGTGCGCGTGGGTGTGTGGGTGCGTGTGTGTGTGTGCGTGCGCGTGTATTTTTTTTTTTTTTTTTTTTTTTTTTATCCGTACATTGCGTACTTAACTAGCACGTGCTAGCCGTCGTGCGGGACTCCCGATGCAATGACTTCAAAGCAAGAGTAAATCGTTGCATTGAAACCAGTATACCGTATACCCGCTAAAACCCTAACCTCTTTCTCCTACAACCATGGTCCCCTGCGCCACTCTTTGTCAATACTACTTCGCAAGGGTGGTTCATTGCAGATGTTAACTGCTCTTACATTGAAAGCCTCTAAAGCCTACTCCTCGAAGGTATTGCGGAGCTCTTTAAGGATAGTCTCCGCGTAATCTGATACCAAGTTCCAGGCTTGGGGGCCCTTCAGCATGGCTTCTACTATTTGTTCTGGAACGATATTAGTCTCCAGAATCCTCTCCACTTCAGCACGTTGATCCTGAAACCGGGGGCAGGAGAAGAACACGTGTTCTGCGTCCTCTATAACGTCCGTACAGTGTGGGCAGTTTGGGGAGTTTGCCCTCCTGAACCTGTGCAGGTATGCTCGAAAGCATCCATGTCCAGTCAGGAGTTGAGTGATGTAGAACCCAACCTCCCCATGCTGGCGGTTGACCCAACGACTGATGTTAGGTATCAATCGATATGTCCACCGGCCTTTAGTAGAGCTGTCCCACCTCTCCTGCCATTGCCCTAGACTCATGGCTCTTTCATCGCTGTTTCCTGTCGGTTGGTCTTTCTCTAACTTTCTGCGATAAAGCCGTCCCCTTTCTGCAGCCAGGATGTCGATTGGTAGGGTAGAGGCAATCACACTCACCGCCTCGTAAGACACAGTGCGGTAGGATGATGCCACTCGAATCGCTGAGAGCCGCTGGACTGATTTCATTTTCCGGCGGTACGATGGTAGCTCGAGCGATTTCTCCCATACCGGCGCCCCGTACAACAAAACAGAAGTAGTTACTGTTGCCAGTAGCTGTCTTCTTATCTGTCTAGGGCCTCCGACATTCGGCATTATTCTAGATAATGCCCCCTGTACCCCAGCTGCTTTCTTGCTGGCCGCGATTATGTGCTCTTTGAAGTTGAGCCGTGCGTCCAGGAGCACCCCCAAATAGCTGATGAAGGGCTGCGACTGTATGTAGGTGTCGCCTATTTTGAGGGTGATGGTTTCCCTTGCCTTTCGACTGCTAACAAGAAGTGTTTCGGTCTTTTGTTCTGCTAAACTCAAGTCCGCTGCGAGCATCCAATGCTGAATTGTGGCTATAGCGAATGAGAAGGTTGTTTGTATCTCCTCTATGTGCTTGCGCACTATGATCAATGCCACATCATCGGCGAATGCCACTAGCCTGACGCCCTCAGGCAGACCGAGCAGGAGCAGGTCGTTGTACATTACGTTCCATAAGAGGGGGCCAAGAACAGAGCCCTGAGGTACGCCTCCTGTGATCTTATAGTCTACTTGCCCATTTTCAGTTTGGTACAACAAGATGCGGTCCTTGAAATACGCTGAAACCATTCTGCGCAAGTACTGCGGAACTTCCATCCTGGCAAGAGCCTCCAAAATGCGGTCCCAGCGGGCCGAGTTAAAGGCGTTCTTGATATCCAGGGTGGCTATTAGACAGTACTTTTTTCCACCTCTTCTCCATCTCTTTCCCGAGATAGCCTCTCTGGCGATGTTGGTAACGAGTGTCACGGCATCGATGGTTCTGAACCCGAATTGGTTGGTGGAAAGTTTCGGCTCAACGTAGGGCTCCAGCCTATCTGCTATTATCCTTTCAAGGAGTTTTCCCGCAGAGTCCAACATACAGAGGGGACGATATGATGACGGTTCGTCGGGAGGTTTCTTTCCCCCTTTAGGGAGGAGCACAAGCCTCTGCTTTTTCCACTTAGTCGGGAAAACAGGCATCTCATACATGTGTAGAAACATGTCAGGCCTATTGGCTATGGCGCATTTTAGCGCGATGTTAGGTATGCCATCTGGACCGGGAGCCTTACCATTGCCGCGTGTATGTGTTTGTGTGTTTGTGTGTGTGTGTGTGTGTGTGTGTGTATGTGTGTGTGTACATTATCTGCCCCATGTTAAAGATTTATTTACTGTATTTTTTAAGTGAGTAATTGTTATAAAGCCTTCATTGAATATGCCTAGAATTAAAGAATTTGCAAATAGTTAACTAAGGGATATGATGTGTGTTTATGCACACATAAATTATAATTCAAGTGCTGCAGTTAGACGATATGCACAGTTATATCCAAATCGAAATGTGCCTACTCGTAAAATATTCCAACGACTATACATAAACTTAGTGGTAATAGGTTCGTTACACACCAAAAATTCTGAAGAGGATATTTTAGTTCGAATTCTGGTAAATCCTGTATTAAGTGCAAGCAGCTACTGGTGTAAGTAAATCGAGTATATCGCGAATTTTACGTACAGACAAATTGTATCGGCAATTAGTTAATGCATCGGTACATGAACCGTTTATTGCGCAACTACATCCATGTACCAGTCGGCAACGAAACCGCCTCATTAATGCGCATGGCTGCACCACCGATTCTTCCCTCATGCCGGTGATCGAAATTACCATACATTAACTGGTTGCGTATCAATCATCATGTCACTTGGAACACGAAACTGAACCCTTCACTAAACGGTTAATGTTTTGAAGGAACGCTATTTTTCTTGTGCGCAGGTACGCAACCGTTGTGTATTGGTTATCTAGGCTGAAGGAATGAACCTAAAAATCATCCAAAATCCAACGTTTCTTGAAAACATCCTATTTTCTAACGAATCTACATTCACACGCCGAGGAGTCTTCAATTGGAGGAATAACCACATTACTATTTTGATAATCCTCATAAGTATGGTGACGCTCATTTTCAGCATGAATTTTCCATTTATATCTGGTGTGGAATTATTGGCGATCACTTCATTGGTCCGTTTGAACTTCCGACGAGATTAAATGCATTACAGTATTTAGAATTTTTGGAAAACAATTTGGGTAATTTACTCGAAGAAGTTTCTCTTATTGCAAGGCAGCATATGTGGTTTATGCACGATGGCGCGCCGCCACATTATCCACTTATAGTCCAGCAATATTTACATGACTACTTTCCGCATCGTTGGATTGGACGCTTCTTACTCCAGAACTTAATCCTGTGGACTTTCAGGTATGAAATCTTTGGTGTACAGCAATGAAATTAATACACGAAACGAGCTTTTAGTGAAAATTCAGGAAGCGCGAATATTCTAGAAAATAACATTGGAAACTTTTTCAAGATAAGACGACATTTCATAAAAAGTGTAAAATGCATTGATGCTAGTGGTGGTCAATTTCAACATTTGAAGAAGTGAATCTATTTGTTTTTTTGTTTAAATAATTAAATTGAATGTTTTTGAAACCGTTAATGTTTTATCTAAATGACTAAGCGCCAGTCTTAAAATGGCAATATCTCGAAAGCTCCTTGAAATATGGATATTCAACAAGTATACTTTTTTTTATTGAAATTATGGCAGTTTCATTATTAATCGTCGAAACGCAAATTATACGGGGTGTTAAAAAAACAAACATGGATTTGCCTAATTCGACCTTCGTAACAAACACCCTGTAAGAGTACCATGAAAAATGATAACAAATTCTTGTTTATCGCCCTTGAAAACTATGCTGTAACAAATTTGAGTTCAATATATGCAGTCGTTTTTCAAATATCACAAACTTTCAAATACCAAATACCAACTTTAGGACCCTGTATATCGTTTACTACAAACATTTTACTAAACTAAGGCATGTTTGTGTTAATAGGTATATTTTCACCGCCTCTAACTGCAGTTATCGTATTGTCCATTAGTTATGGGACACACTATATATATATATATATATATATATATATATATATAACCACACATATACATGCACACATAGGCGCAAGTACATATGTACCCATATACAGATACCACTACATGTCAGATAAAAATAATACGTCTCAGAAAAAACAATGTAAAACCTAAAAAATAAGTGGAAAACAGAGAAGTCCTTAAATCGTGAAATCAAAAATATGAACAATTTAATATATATATATATATATATATATATATATATATATATATATATATATATATATATATATTCGCGGGCACCAAATGTGTTAGGTGGTTTGCGGGAAATCATCCGCGTAGTTGATAACTGATCCCGGGATGGTCATTTTACCATCGATCCCGGCAGGACACACAAATATATATATATATATATATATATATATATATATATATATATATATAGACTGATTGATTAGCTATGCCATTACCTAGGAGTAGCTAGAACCATAATTAAATGTAGACGTTGGTTTTGTGTTAAAAAGCTAATGACTATACTTAAAAACATGTATTTATTTTACCTCGATTCTATTACAGAAGTTGAATGTGTTACAATGACCAAGTGCAACCTATATATGGCGAGTTCACATTTGAAGTACCTATATCCACTTAATTTTACTTGCCACTTGCTATATTATAAAAAGAGAGAATTAAGTTATTATAAAAGTATTGGTCATGAGTGATCATTTGATATATTTGGTGTGACCTTTTTTGAAATTTTAACTTCAATATCCAACAAGTTACAATAGATAACATTAAGATTTTGTAAATCCGTTCTTTTATTTATGTTGTTGACTTGATTATTAATGCACACCATCTCTAGGAAGTTCCGTTTGAAAAGATTTTTTTCTTGTTCTAATAATGTTGCATTTTTAAAATCGGCAGTGTGATTGTTGTTGATGCAGTGTATTGCAAGAGCACAGCTTTCTTTGACAAGCCTGATATCACTTTTATGTGAAATTATTCTGCTGTTGAGGCTTCTAGATGTTTGCCCAACATAGGTAGCTTGACAGTCTTTGCAATTAATAGAGTACACTACATTTGATTTCTTTTCATTCGGTGTTTTGTCCTTTATTTTAGTAAATATGTTAGCAACAGTTTTCACTGATTTATAAGACACTAGCATATTGTTGTTGGTGTTAATAATTTTTGCAATTTTTGGTGAAATTAGTTGAATATATGGAATTGATACATGTATTAATGCAGTATTATTGGGGTTGATAAGAGTATTATTACTGGAAGCCGCCTGCTGTCGTGTACCCATATTTACATCCCGTGGAGAATTATAGATTAACCTTTTTAGAAAACCAGAAGGGTATGAATTTTCTATGAATAGTTGAAACAGGATATGTAAGTTCTTTTCCCTTAGAGAATGATGGCTAATTTGACATATCCTTCTTTTCGTCCCAGTAATCAAATTGATTTTCATCTTCATGGGATGATTTGAGTGGTAGTTTAGATATCTCCCGGAACTTAATGGTTTTCGGTACCAGTCGATTTTCAGGTAATTATCAGAGCCCCTTATTATTTTTGTATCTAAAAATGGAATACTGCAATTAATATCTTCTTCTTCTAAAGTGAACTGTAGATGACAGTTATAATTATTGAATGTTTGTAATAGATAATCTTTAGCATCTGCTGGGATGCAGCAAATTATGTCATGTACATATTTTTTTAAAAAAGGGATGTTAAAATTTAATTTGGGTAAGCAGTCATTGACTAAATCATCCATTACATATTGAGAAATTATGGGTGATAGTTTGAAGCCTATTGGAGACCCAAAAATCTGTTTGAAATATTGATTTTGAAAAGAAAATGCAGTTGTATCAAAAACGAACTTTGTGAGTTTGATAAAATTATTTTTGTTAATGCTAGTGTGGTCCAATGTTTATCAATACTATTTACGGCCATATCTACAGGAATGTTGGTGAAAAGCGAGATAACATCTAAGCTTACTAAGTTATAATTTTCAGGTATCAAATAGTCATTGAATGTGTTCCCAAAAACAAAAGAATCGTCTATATAAAATGGATTGTTTTTATTATAAGCCGTTGATAAACTAATAAGGAAGCAATCCCAGAATTGGGAGCATCAATTGAGGAAACTATTGGTCGTAATGAAAGAATTGGTTTGTGGATTTTTGGCAATGCATAAAATCTCGAACAAACTGTGTTATATATTGAATATTTTTTGCATAACATGTCATTTATCTGCCTGCTATTCTTAAGCTCAGGTAAAAGGCGAAAGGCCTTTTGTTGAGTTGTAGAAGTCGTATCTTTGTTAATAAGTTTATAGTATTTGTTATCGCTAAGAAGATTGTTGGCAAGTTCAATATAATAATCTTTCAGTATTGCAGTTGTGACATTTCTTTTATCTGAATTTACAATATAAATCTTAGGGTTGTTGTTTAAGAATCGTCTAGTTAAATTAAACCAATGATTAATATAGTTGAATTTGTTTGTATTATTGAAAAAATTAGTTAAATATTGGTAATTTTTGACGAGAAAATATTTTTTGTTTTGTTATCTTTCACATGCTGTAATGCAAACTCAATATCTGCAAAGTACCGTCTAATAGAAATGTCTGTGTTGGTAGGCAGTAAGCAAAATTTGGGCCCAAGTGATAATAAATTTATTTTACAAAAAAAACGTGTAGGTGGATCCAAATCTCTTCTGACATCACGTATGGCTTCCCTAAGTAGGGCACAACTAGCTTTCCATAAGAAAGTGCCCGCGAAAACTTAAAAACAAATATAGTGAATCTCTACGGGGAGAATACTTTTCATTTGTGTAAAACATTTGAGAAATTACGCGCGAAAAGAAGCAAACTTGTGCGATCTACATTTTTTACAACGATGCCGCGATGAAGGAGTTATTCCGAAAAACATGACGGTAAAGTTCTGGAAGAACAACAGAAAAACACAGAATATCTTATGGAAAGCTAGTTGTGCCCTACTTAGGGAAGCCATACGTGATGTCAGAAGAGATTTGGATGTTCTTAATACTAAACTCCTAGATATCCACCTACAGGTAGGCAATACACTCCAGCCGATAATATGGGATAAATTCGATGAGATTAGCGAATTTAGGGCCGAAACGAATGCAGAGTTAACAACAATGCAACAACAGGCAAAATTTAACAAATTGAAGCTCCAACAGAAGCCCAAAAACGAATTTGTCTCGGAAAATAACGGTCACAGTCTAACCTCACGGCAATTGGAAACGAATAAAACCGTTTATAACTTATCTTCGGTCCAATTGAACACTTCCTCGATCGGCGTGTTGGCTAAGGGATTCAATTACGCTATTGCTCCCTCTCACATACCAACAGAGAGCATAATATGTGGCGTGGAAACAGCAGTTTCAAAATTAGATGCGAACACCGCTGAAATAATTAGACAAGATGTGTCACATGTTCTAAGAAAGTCTAAACCACACAAAAGGAACCTATCTATAGAAGAAAAGGAGGCCTTGAAACAACAAGGACATGGTCATTCTACCTGCTGATAAAGGAAATGCGACTGTAATTTTAGATACAGCGGATTATTCAAACAAAATTCAAATATTGCTACAAGATCCAGCATATAAACCAATTACTACTGACCCAACAACTTATCTAGAGAAAACAACCAAGGCCAAAATCCAAGCAAGTAGGACCGACAAAAATCACCAACTGCAACTCATTCCGCGTGAAAAGTCATCGAGATGTCCGAAATTCTATGGGTTGCCAAAAGTACATAAAGAAGGTGCACCTTTGAGGCCAATAGTAAGCTCAGTTGGATCCCCAACACAACACCTAGCCAAATACCTAGCCCAACAACTTCAACCGTTTGCAGAGGGGGCAGACTCATATGTAAAAAATTCGACACATTTCATCGTAATTCTTAGAAAAACGGTCTTACAACCAGAGTGTCTTCTTGTAAGTTTTGACGTAGTGTCCCTTTTCACCAACATCCCTATCGACGAAGCCTTGGATATCATAATAGAAAAATACAAACCACCTCAACACCTTGTAGACTTAACAAGGCACTGTCTGATGAACACCTATTTTGTTTACGAGAACCAACGATACAAACAAGTGGAAGGAGCTCCAATGGGATCGCCACTCTCACCAGTTATAGCGAACCTTTTTATGGAGAACTTTGAGGAGTTGGCACTAAGAACAACAACGCTTAAACCCAGTTTGTGGTTGCGATATGTGGATGATACATTTGTGATTTGGCCTCATGGGAGGGAACACCTCAATACTTTTTTAGATCACCTTAATGGCATCCATCACAAAATAAAAGTTGCCATGGAGGTTGAAGCCAACAATCAACTGCCATTCCTTGATGTTCTCATAAATAGGAAGCAAGATGGAACCCTTGGCCATACAGTATATAGGAAAGCAACTCACACCAACAGATACCTTCATGCTAATTCTCATCACCACCCAGCCCAAATACAAGCCGTCGTCAAGACTTTAGTAACCAGATCACAAAGGCTAGCTGACCAGGATAACATCAAACAGGAAATGGACAGTTTAAAAACAGCTCTGAGACAAAACGGATTTACAGGCCGAAATATACAAAGAGCCCTAAAGTCAAAACCGAGACAAACAGACGAGGAGCATGAGACACCAATAACCAAGGCTTCTTTACCGTATGTCAAGGGGACCACGGACAGTATTGCAAGAATTTTACGGAGACACAATATCGATACTATTTTCAATACAGATAGAAAAATAAGCACGGTGTTGAGGACTTCGAAGACGAGGATCCCTTTAGAACAACAGGGAGTGTACGAGATTCCATGTGCAGACTGTCATAAAACCTATGTGGGGCACACTAATAGAAGAATTCAAGCTAGACGTGATGAACACCAGAACGCTGTAAGAAAGCAGGAAAAAACAACATCAATTGCGGAACACGCCACCACGATGTCACACCGAATAGACTTTGAGAACACCAGAGTACTGGCAAATATAGAACACCCGAAATCAAGACTCGTAAGAGAGGCAATTGAAATAGCGAAGAGACCTCACAGTCTAAACGCACGCAATGAAATTCAGAACTTATCGAATTGTTGGAAAATCCTATTAAACACCGTACCGGCCCGGACCCGTCCAATAACAACTCAACCGGAAATAACAAATCAGCAGGATGGAGCCGTGCCCACTGAGCGCCAAGGGCCAATCAGACGCAGCCGTTCACGGTGTCAACCGATAGGCGCCGAGCCGCGACTATATAACAGCGCGCTCGCTTCAGAAAATCTTAGTATTCGAGTAACTAGAAGCAAAAGCAGAAGGCTACGAGAATTATGCGAACCGACCTGAAGAGGGCAGATGTGACTCTGCCGAAACGTTGTCATTTTACCATCGATCCCGGCAGGGATCAGTTATCAACTACACTACGCGGATGAATTCCCGGAAACCACCTAAAACATTTAGTACCCGCGAAAACTTAAAAACAAATATATATATATATATTTGTTTTTAAGCACTAAATGTTTTATGTTATGAATTTCATTGCGTGCGTTTAGGCTGTGAGGCCTCTTCGCTATTTCAATTACCTCTCTTACGAGTCTTGATTTCGGGTGTTCTATATTTGCCAGTACCCTGGTGTTCTCAAAGTCTATTCGGTGTGACATCGTGGTGGCGTGTTCCGCAATGGATGTTGTTTTTTCCTGCTTCATTACAGCGTTCTGGTGTTCATCACGTCTAGCTTGAATTCTTCTATTAGTTTGCCCCACATAGGTTTTATGACAGTCTGCACATGGAATCTCGTACACTCCCTGTTGTTCTAAAGGGATCCTCGTCTTCGGAGTCCTCAACACCGTGCTTATTTTTCTGTCTGTATTGAAAATAGTATCGATATTGTGTCTCCGTAGAATTCTTGCAATACTGTCCGTGGTCCCCTTGACAAACTGTAAATAAGCCTTGCTTATTTTTGTCTCATGCTCCTCGTCTGTTTGTCTCGGTTTTGACTTTAGGGCTCTTTGTATATTTCGGTCTGTAAATCCGTTTTGTCTCAGAGCTGTTTTTAAAGACATCCGTATTTCCGGATACCTGGAAAGTAGCTAAAGTTTGTCCTATTTACAAGGCTCAAGATCAGAAAGATGTCACTAATTATAGACCTATATGTATACTGAACAATTTTGCCAAAGTTTTCGAGACCGTGCTTTATCGTCGGATATACCAATCAGTTAAGAATATATTATCTACTCAACAGCATGGATTTATGAATTCTAGATCAACAGTTAGCAACTTAGCTATATTTAGTCAATATCTTTGTGAGAAATTAGATAATAGAGGACAGGTGGACGTAGTCTATACGGACTTCTCGAAAGCTTTTGACAAAGTGAGTCATTCCAGACTTCTACGTAAATTAACTTGTTTGGGTTTCAGTGATAACTGTTTGGGACTTATAAGATCTTACTTGGATCAACGTAAACAATATGTATTTTACAATGGTTATTGTTCAGACGTTTAACTTGCAACAAGCGGAGTTCCCCAAGGATCAAACTTAGCACCACTATTATTTTTATTATTCATAAACGATTTATGCAATGTTTTAGAATGTAACAAATTACTGTTTGCGGATGATTTAAAAATATATATGTCGATCTCTTCCCCAGAGGACTGCATTAAATTACAAAAGCAGATTGATATGTTGCAAGACTGGTGTCTGAAGAATCAACGGTATTTGAATATATCTAAATGTAAGATCGTAACGTATTGTCGTAAAAATACACCGGTGAAACATCCATACTCAATTAAATATATTGTACTAGAGCGCACGAATACAATCAAAGATCTAGGAGTCCATTTTGACAATCAACTTATGTTTAATGATCATATTAATATCACCGTTAATTCTGCTTATCGTACTTATGGTTTTATATATAGGAACTGTAGAAATTTTGACAACCCTTCGGCACTATCTGCCTTATACATTAGCCTAGTAAGGTCAAAATTGGAGTACGGAGGCATCATTTGGAACCCAATATACACACAATGTGCAGATGGTATTGAGAAAGTGCAGAAAAAGTTCTTAAAATTCCTAAACTTTAAAGTAACGGGACACTATCCACCAAGAGGAAGCAACTATCTGAACTTGCTTCATAAGTTTGGCTTTGTGTCGTTGGCTAATCGTAGATGTCAAGCATCAGTTACATTTCTACATAAATTATTGAAAGGTAGTGTGGATTGTCCACAACTACTATCTCAAATTAATATTTTAGTCCCTAGATTGAATTCGAGACGAAGTGATACATTTTTATGTAAAACACCTAAAACCAATATATTATTAAAATCACCTTTGAATTTAATGTGCAGAAATGCAAACAAGATATCCAATATTTGTGACATTTTTACATGCAACTTACATGATTTGATAAAGACTTGTCATATTACATTTAATTAATATCTCATATTAAGAAAAAAGTTCTTTCACTAATTTTACATGTTGAGTCAAGCAGATATTTCTTAGTATGTTATTATCATCATTATCTTACTCTTATTAAATTATTATCATCATTATTTTACTCTTATTAAATTACTGCAATCAGAAAATATTATTGTTTTTTATCTTGTTTATACTTATTGTTATTAGGTCTGTTTATTATTACGACACTATGTATGTATGTTGGGGCTTTATTTCTTAAAACCCTTTTTTAAAAAACAACAGAATTTATTTGAAACACAACTATCACTACTCGTTACAAAAAAGGACTATTTTATAATGATTAATACAGCAAATGAACAGACCAAATATTGTGACTCTGAACAACGTTAAAAGTCTTAAGTTGAATTCAAAAGAGTGATGAAGATTAGGAATATTCTCCTATTTATAATCTCTGCTGGAAATGGGGAACTATGCAGAATCATCATTTATGCAGGTGCATCTAGTAATATAATATAGGTATTGTTTTAGTTTCTGCGTAATTCCTTTACAATGGATTATTGTTTTATTCTAGACATTAATCAGCATATTATTATTTATAAGTCATGAAAGGTGATATGTAACACTCCTCCCCCTCTTATTTAAAATTTGGTGTCTACATTTGACACAAATTTTTTAGATTTAAAATTGAAAAAATTACAAAATTCAAAATTAAAATTAGTAATATAATAACTTACAATTTGTTTAATTAGATTGCGGGTTCTTGCATTTCTATTATATTTTCATCTCGGATTGAAGATCTTCTTCGTGGTCTGAATCTTCTTAATAGGCTTCTGGATTGTCCTGGTTCTGCGTTTATTGTTGGGAATATAATTGCTGGGAACTACTTTCTACATCTTTTTCGACATTTGTAAATAATAAAAATTGAAATAATTAGTACAATTAATACGATACACAAAATTGTTAACCACTGCGTATGTCTTTGAGTAAAAGGTCTATTTATTATATCATCAAGTTCTTCGGAATAATGATCTAATTTATGTTCTGCAATATTAAGTTCATCAAGTTCGAGTTTTTGAATTTTTAAAGGCTTTAATTTAAACACATTTCGCGCACTTTTTGTTTCTTCGCAACATTCATAAGGAATGTTTGGAGTTTCGATGACTCTGGAATCTTCTGATTTGTAGTTTTTGCTTGACTGTATTCTGATTGAACCAACGTAACATATACAATGAGGTTGTAACTTCAGGATTGAATTTGTATTTATATTTATTGTTTTCGTTGTATCTTCTTTACATTGGATACTGATTGGTAAACGGGCGTTGGTGACGATTAACCATTCATTTTCAGATATATGTTGTACCTTGTAGTCTTCAATGTTAACTTCAATGGTTTGGCAATTTTCTGGTAGCTTTATGGATTTGATTACTTTTATTTCGCAGGGTGCGTGTTCATCGATTGGATATGCAATTAAGTTGTAACATATTTTTGTTTCTGATTCGATGCTTTTGCATTTTTCCAAATTATCAATTGTAATATAAAGATTATTATCTCTGCTAACAGCTATATACTTATATGTGTTTAAGATAAGGTAAGACAATTTGGTTTTTTGGTTAAAAATTGGTAAAGAGTAACATGTAGGAGTTTGTATTCTTCAGGCTCTACTAAAGGAATTGGTAAAATAAAGACGATTTTATTATCGGATTGATAAGCTTGAAGTTCAATTATATCAAGGTATTTTGGAATATTTTCTAGATTTGGCAACATTGGTAAAATATGTGTGCTTAAACTTGTGGAAATTAATCTTAATTGGAATATAAGATCTTCGGGTTGAATTACCGATGGATGGATGCTTTTGAGTCTTGCGAATGTGACTGAATCAATGATATCGTTAAGTTCATTTTCTATTAGAATGAATGACTTTAATAATTGTTCACATATATTTATAATTTGAAGCTTTGAATCATAAAAATTTTGGTTATCTGATATGTTAAAAATAGCGTTTTCTATTTTGTGAAGATTTTCATAAAATGTTTGCTCATCTATTTGTAATTTGCGTATTGTATAGTTAAAGTTTTTTATTACAGAATTAGTTACAGTGATTTGATTTTTCATTAAATTTTCTAGAGCTCTTTCGTCTTCTTCGACTTCATTTATGACTTTGTCGTAATATTCACCATCTGTACTATCTAGATTTCCCGTGATTGCTTTCCATACTGAGCCTATAAAATTAAAAGCTCCTCGTTTCGTACGAGTGTTATTTAAATTAAATTCTTTTGGGTCATAAGGGTTAATATCATTTTTAATTTCACTAAATTTTTGACTTATTGACATTATTATTTTATTTAACATTGTAATATGAGGTTTGACTTCAGTGTAAAATGCTATAAGTCTTGGAGTGTCTCTTTCAATTAATTGCTTTATGTGGTTTAAAATTGAAATATCATTTTTGAAGGAATCTAATAAAATTGTAATGTCTTTGACAACTAGTAATTTCCATTTTTCATTTGATACTTTTAAGTCTGATTCATAGTAGTACTGTATTCCTAAAGTGTTATTTAAAGTTGAAATTTTATAATTACTTGCTTGACTTACTGTGATTAGTACAGCAAGAATGATGATGTTTTTCATCTGAAAAGAAAGAAAATCTATTTTAAGATTGAGCTAACTTGACCTGAGTTAATTGTGTATTCTCTGTTCGTTTCTAAGTCTTTGATTTTTAAGGCATTATTTCCTAATATTTGTATCACTTTATAAGGACCATTCGATTTGTTACTTAGTTTATGTTTTATCTGTGACTCTTTTATGAATATAAAATCATTTACTTCAATATCTTTTGGTTTTGGTTTCGCTTTTTGATCATGACGTTCTTTAGATTTGAATTTTTTCAAAATTGTGTTTTCTCTCGCTACTTTATAAAAATATGAAATTTTATTATTTAGTTCACGTACATATTTCGAAACTAGTTCTTCTTGATTAAATAATTTTTCAGGTGGTCTTGAATTTGTGTGACCAAAAATTAGTTCGTATGGCGTATAACCATGGGTACTACTTATAGAATTATTGTAGCATATAACTGCATATGGGATGCATGTTAGTGGATGATCTCCCGGTTTTTCAGTAACTGTTGATCTTATCATTTCCAATAAGGTACTCATAAATCTTTCGATTGAACCATTGCTCTGTGGATGATTGACTGATGAAAATGTTAGTTTAATATTATAAAGAGTACATAGATCTCTCATTAATTGGTTATCGAATTCTCTACCTCTGTCACAATGTATTCTTAGCGGCGTACCGTAGTGCATAAAATATAATAATAGTGTATTGACAACATTTTTCGCGGATTTATTTTCAATTGGATAAGCTTGGGTAAATTTAGAAAATTCATCTCTTATCACAAGTACATAATTTTTCTCTGGTATTTCTAATATGTCGAGGTTAATGCGTTCAAACGGTGTTTTCGGCGTTTCCGTTATCACTAAGGGATTTGATAAATTTTTTCTACAAGCTTTGGATTTAATACATACTTCGCAATTTTTTATGAAATTTTCAACGTCTTTGGTTAAATTTTCCCACTGATATTTTCGTTTTATTCTTGTTACTGTTTCTTGGATACCTCTATGCATGTTTAGTTTACCTGTGTGATTTTCTTCGATAATTATATTTCTTTGTTCTTTTTCTGGGATTATAATGTTTGGGTTACAAGTTATAAATTCTATTTCATTATCGGAAAAAATGAAAGATAACATTTCCAAAATTGGTACATTTTTTAATTCTTCCATATAATATTTATCATTTTCTAACAATATCTCTTTATTGTAGTAAAGAATTTCAAAGATTGCTTGGTCAGGATTTAAATGTGGAACGATGATACTTTCGTTTAGGATTGCATTTTGATGTGAGGACGTTTATTCTGTGTTCTTCATACATTGTATTTAAGTCAATTAAATCATCAGCTATTTTAAATTGTGAATCAGTTAATTCGCCTGACTTTAAGAATGATATAATTCTTTTTTGATGTTTATCTAGAAATTTCTCATTAGTAAAATTACATTTAGAATAATCAATTAATGATTTTGATACGTGTAGTTTCTTAAAAATGTTATATTCTTCTAAGATTGTTTCATATCCGATTTCTGTATTTGGAGTATCCGGTCTTTCTTCGTTTTCTTCTTCTTCTTCTTCCTTTTTCACTGGGCTTCCGTAGAATATTTTTGAATAATCTCTGAGATGATTAATTCTTATTCGAGATAAGGCATCGGCATTGGTATTTTGTTTACCTGGTTTGTATATTATTTGATAATTATATTCTTCCAATTTCAATCTCCATCTTGCAAGTCTTGAACCTGGATCTTTTACATTGAATAACCATGTTATCGGGCGGTGATCGGTATATAGTTTGAAGGTTGTCCCGTAGACGAATTCCCGATATTTAGCAACTCCCCATACTATTGCTAGTAATTCTTTCTCGATTGTCGAGTATTTTTGTTCGTGAGCATTCAGAGTTCTAGATGCGTATGCTATAGGCAAATCTTTTCCTATTTTTCCTTGTGATAGTACTGCTCCTATCGCATAATTACTC
This sequence comes from Octodonta nipae, assembly GCA_034190945.1. NCBI lineage: Eukaryota > Metazoa > Arthropoda > Insecta > Coleoptera > Chrysomelidae > Octodonta > Octodonta nipae. The sequence continues at coordinate 59,049,064 of CM067218.1, read as the reverse complement.
GCGTCTGTAGTAATATTGAATTCTTTTTCGAAATCAGGATATTGTAAAATTGGATAATTTGTTAATGTTTGTTTCAATGTTTCAAATGATTTCATGCAATGTTCATCAAAATTAAATTTTATATCTTTCTTTAATAATTCGGTTAAAGGTTTGACTATTTTGGCAAAATCTTTTATAAACCTTCTATAGTATCCTGCTAAACCTAGGAAACTTTTCACGTCTTTTGCGTTTTTAGGTACTGGAAATTCTTTGACTGCTCTTATCTTTTCTGGATTGGGTTTTACACCTTCTTCTGTCACTATATGACCTAAGTATGCAACTTCTTTTTTTAAAAATTCACATTTATCGGGTTGCAATTTAAGATTTGAATTTCTTAGTCTTTCGAATAATTCTCTTAGTCTTTGTATGTGTTCTGTTAATGATGAAGCATAAGATATGATGTCATCCATGTATACAAGTGCTCGTTCGTTTTGTATGCCAGTTAAAATATTATCCATAACTCGTTGAAAGGTCGCGGGTGCATTCTTTAAACCAAATGGCATTCTCTTAAACTCATAATGACCATTTTCAACTGTGAACGCGGTTTTTTCTATATCTGTTGGATTAATCTCAATTTGATGAAAACCTGATGCCAGATCAAGGGTTGTAAAATAACAGCAATGTCCTAATTTGTCGAGTAAATCATTTATATTAGGCAACGGATATTTATCATCTACCGTGACTTCATTTAATTTGCGGTAATCTATGACCATTCTCCATTTCTGCTTACCACTAGCGTCTAACTTTTTGGGGACTACCCATACTGGAGATGACCAAGGTGAGGATGATGGTTGGATTATTCCTTGTTGTAACATTTGATTTACTTGGGTTTTTACCTCTTGTTTATGGACATAAGGGTATCTATATGACTTTGTTGCAATTGGTTTGGCTTGCCCGGTATCTATTTTATGTTTTACGGTATTTGTGAAAGTTAATTCATCATTTTCTAAATAAAATATATCACAATATTGTTTACATAAGGCGGTAATTGCTTCTTTTTCTTCAAAATTTAAATGTTCTAAACGCAAGGATTGTTCGACTCGTTGTTGTCTTGAATATAAGTTTTCTTTTTGTAGATTTAAAATTAATGTTTGATTCTTATTTACTGGACTATTTTCAATAAAAGGTTCAATTATTAATTCATCAAAAATTATTCTTTTCTTTTGTTCGCTTTTATTTAAAATTGACGTTAGAAATTCACCTTTTTCATTCGTTTTGATTACACAATTTGGCAATATGACATTTTCTTTTTCCTGTGAATGTAAAATTAGTTCAGCATTTTTTTCATTACAATTTAACTTGAATATTTGTTCTGTTCTTGGTTCTATAGTTATTTCATTGACAATTTCATTCTCTTTGTATAATGGCAAAGTTATATATTTGGTTATTAGTTTTCTATTTTTTAAATCAACTAAACACTCATATTGTTGTAAAAAATCTATACCCAATAAACCATCAAATTCTATATTTAAGTTATGTACGAATACTTCCATTTCATCATTTTTCAAAAAGAAATCAAAATTTATTGCTTTATTTATTTCAAAAAATTGGTTGGTTACACCTTGAATTCTTATGGGTTCTACGCTTTTTATTTTTTCTTGTTCAAATAAATTTGGTTTCAAAATTGATATACTTGCTCCGGTATCGATTCAATAGCGATATTTGCCGTCATGAGTTTTTATATAAAATAAATTATTTGAATTGCTTGTGTTTACGAATGCTGATCTTATTCTTGGCTTTCTAAATTCTGTGCTTGACTGGTTGGAATGAGATGAGTAGAAGTGCCAGTCTTCATTTCCACTCTTTGTTCGTTTAAATGAAATGTTTTTCTTGGAGGATTTTGCATGTTTCTTGTATTTGAAGAATTGCTTTGATAATTATTTTGGTTATAATTATTTTGGTTAGGTGGTCTTTGATAATAATTTTCTCTTTGATTTTGATTATTATTTTCATGTCTATTCACAAAGGTATGATTTGGATTGAAGTTTCTTTGATTTCCGAATTATATTGATAATTTCGGTTTTGATTATAGTATTTATCATTATTTTGTTTTTTGCGACATTCTGAAATTAAATGTCCCGACTTTTTGCAATAATTACATGTCTTTTTATTTTTACTTTGAAAGTTTGGGGAATTTACTTGTGGCTTTTTACTTTCTAGATACGTTAATTGATATTCGGTTTTTACTATATTTGCAGCTTCTGCGAGATTGCAAGGTCGCGATGCTCGTACGATTGCACCTAGCTTATGTTCGAGACCTACTAAAAGTGTCTGTAAAGCTACCTTGTCGACTAACGCTTGCTGTGCGGTTTTCTGTTCTCGGGTTAATGTTACTTGTTGATTTATCGCGGCGTATAATTTAGAATGATGTGCGTTTATGCGATGCACATAGTTTTGAGGATTTTCATTGTTTCCCTGTTTAATTTGTTGTAAGTCGTAGATTAGACTTGTTAAATCTCTAGAATCACCGAAGTGTGTTTTTAAAATAGTTTTGATTTGATCCCAATTTTTCAAGTCGCGTGAGTTTATTAGTTGAGATGCTCGTCCTTTTAGTTTGTTTTTTAAATGTACAGTTAAGAGATATATTTGTTGGTCTGTTGCTACGTCAAATGCTGCGTCACAAGAATTAATAAATGTATTTAATAATATTGAATCTCCATCATATTCTGGTATAATGTGACATAATTCACTTAACCTATATTCTATAAGATTTAAGTCTTCTTGGCTCATTTTTATTTGCTTAATTCCACCCCAATTTTAACGAAAAACTTCAAATTAAAATTGTTCAAGTTACTTCCGATATTCCCTCGAAAATAAACTCGCGGATCTCGATTCTGTCCGATTTTCGCTCGACTCCAAAATCTAACCCCTTTAATGGAATTGTTACAAATTTTTCACACGTATTTTATTTTTATTATTATTTTTTAACGACTTGGGAAAATAATTGGATTTAGGGAACAAATATATAGCAATTTTCACAGAATAATAATAAATCTTTACTCACTTTGATTTTCTGGAAGATGCTCTGTAGTGCGTGCGGTTCTTTCCGGTTGAAGGTTTGGAAACCACCAGATCTTCTTGGAATTTTCTGTTCTGTTTTTCTTGGATCACCAAAAATCTCTGTTTTTCCGATCCTACTGACTGCGCCAATTGTTGGGGCTTTATTTCTTAAAACTCTTTTTTAAAAACAACAGAATTTATTTGAAACACAACTATCACTACTCGTTACAAAAAAGGACTATTTTATAATGATTAATACAGCAAATGAACAGACCAAATATTGTGACTCTGAACAACGTTAAAAGTCTTAAGTTGAATTCAAAAGAGTGATGAAGATTAGGAATATTCTCCTATTTATAATCTCTGCTGGAAATGGGGAACTATGCAGAATCATCATTTATGCAGGTGCATCTAGTAATATAATATAGGTATTGTTTTAGTTTCTGCGTAATTCCTTTACAATGGATTATTGTTTTATTCTAGACATTAATCAGCATATTATTATTTATAAGTCATGAAAGGTGATATGTAACATGTATATGTATGTATATTTTTTACATTTTTATTTTAATTTAACTTTTCTATATTGTTAATATTTTTATATTATTATAATTAAGATTTATTTATTTTTGTTCTTTAATTTACTATTTTATTGTAGAATTATTTCATTGTAAAATTGCTCTGTAAATGGGAAACTGTTTGGCAATAAACGCTAAGGCACACAATGAGTGTCTTTAGGGGAAAATTCACTAAACCCCAGATATCCTAGATATCAAAAGGGTTCAGCTCTGTGGGAGCCCTTGCCAGGTTTTCAGGCCTGTGGTTGGAGTCGTGGCGGCAGTTTCCCATGAATTTCCTGACCGTCCGGGCTGTCCCTAACAAGACGGCTTTTTGCATTTGTTTGTAAAGATGTTCGTCCAGACCGAGGTATTTTAAGTTGTTTAATAGTTGTTTTGGGACTAGTCCTGTTGTTGACATTAAAATTGGTACAGTTCGTGTGTTGTTCCATGTTCCACTGAGTCTTTATTTGAAATTCCAAATCTCTATATTTGGTTATTTTCTCAGCCTGCTTGATATTTATATTATTGTTGTTGCTATGTCAATTAAAGTTGTTTTTCGAGAGACTTTATCTACCAAAACTATATCTGGTCTATTGTGAGCAACAGACCGATCGGTCAGTATCGTGCGGTCCCAGTACAGCTTGTAGTTGTTATTTTCTAAAACAGATTCTGGATTATATTTATAGTATGGTAATCTTACCGACTGTGATAATTCATGTTTCAGTGCTAGTTCCTGGTGAAGTATTTTTGCCACAGCATCGTGTCGTTCTTTGTATTCAGTTGCAGCAAACGCTTGACAACCTCCTGTGACATGCTGGATAGATTCAGATGTTTGGCAACCGTACCTGCATCCATCGTTGTTAATGGAAGGGTCTTTAACGATGTACTTTAGGTAGTTCTTAGTTGGAATTACTTGATCTTGGATTGCCAATATAAAGCCTTCCGTTTCAGGGGACATATGACCAGAGATCAACCAGTAGTTCGACGCTGCACTGTCGACATAATCTTGGACGCTATTATTATTATCCCGACTTGACCATACAATGTATGGCATCACACTTCCTCTAAGGCACTCTATGAGTGCCTTTAGGGGAAAATTCACTAAACCCCAGATAACCTAGATATCAAAAGGGTTTAGCTCTGTGGGAGCCCTTGCCAAGTTTTCAGGCCCTTGGTTGGAGTCGTGGCGGCAGTTTCCCATAAATTTTCTGACCGTCCGGGCTGTCCCTAACAAGACTGCTTTTTGCATTTGTTTGTAAAGATGTTCGTCCAGACCGAGGTATTTTAAATTGTTTAATAGATGTTTTGGGACTAGTCCTGTTGTTGACATAACAATTGGTACAGTTCGTGTGTTGTTCATGTTCCACTGCGTCTTTATTTGAAATTCCAAATCTCTATATTTGGTTATTTTCTCAGCCTGCTTGATATTTATATTATTGTTGTTGGGTATTGCTATGTCAATTAAAGTTGTTTTCCGAGAGACTTTATCTACCAAAACTATATCTGGTCTATTGTGAGCAACAGACTGATCGGTCAGTATCGTGCGGTCCCAGTACAGCTTGTAGTTGTTATTTTCTAAAATAGATTCTGGTTTATATTTATAGTATGGTAATCTTACCGACTGTGATAATTCATGTTTCAGTGCTAGTTCCTGGTGAAGTATTTTTGCCACAGCATCGTGTCGTTCTTTGTATTCAGTTGCAGCGAACGCTTGACAACCTCCTGTGATATGCTGGATAGATTCAGATGTTTGGCAACCGTACCTGCATCTATCGTTTTTAATGGAAGGGTCTTTAACGATGTACTTTAGGTAGTTCTTAGTTGGAATTACTTGATCTTGGATTGCCAATATAAAGCCTTCCGTTTCAGGGAACATATGACCAGAGATCAACCAGTAGTTCGACGCTGCACTGTCGACATAATCTTGGTTGACGTCATTTATATGTCTTCCATGAAGGGGCTTCTCTTTCCATTTCAGCAGTTTCTGATCTGTGCTCTGGTGGTGTAATTGGACATGTTGTTGTGTTAGTCGCAGTGGTGTTGAGTCATCAACCTGGCACATGACTCTATGTAGATCAGAAAATTCTGCGAGTTTCTGGAAATGACTACGCAAAATAGAAATTTGTTGATCTAATAGTTTACTTAGATCTGTCAATCCTCTTCCTCCTTCATACCGTGGCAAAGTTGTACGTTCGACAGAGCTCTTTGGATGGTGATTTTGAGCTTTTGTTAGTAAAACTCGAACTTTTCAGTTGTAATTGTTCAATGTCAGTCTTGCACCAATTAACTATACCGAAAGAGTAACTGAGCACTGAACACGCATAGGTGTTAATAGCCTGAAACAGATTTTTACTGTTTAGTTTGGTTTTCAACAGTCGTCTTACCCTTCTATAAAACTCTGCTGTTAGGTCCTTTTTCATAGTCATGTGATCAATACGTTGAGCCTGCTTTATTCCAAGGTATTTATAAGTATGACCTTCCCCCCATAGATTCAATTGAGGTGCCATCTCCCATTTCGAAGTGCCCCTGCTGTATTTTGCCTTTAACTATATTAATAATTCGGCATTTGTCTAGGCCAAATTTCATATGGATGTCATTAGAGAACCCTTCTACTATTTTAAGCATATCATGCAGCTGTTGTTTTGTAGCTGCCATCAACTTTAAGTCGTCCATGTATAACAAATGGTTTATCTTTAATGCTTGTACGTTGTTGTGTTTGAGACTGAACCCAAAATTAGTTGAGTTCAGTTTGTTTGAGAGAGGGTTCATGGCAAGGCAGAACCACAGCGGGCTAAGAGAGTCTCCCTGGAATATACCCCTTCTGATTGGAATAGGGTCAGTTTGTATCGAACAGTTGGCTTCATTCAGTGAGATTTTGGTTTGCCAGGTGGCCATGGCATGTTCTAAAAAGTTAATAATACAATTATTCACTTTATAGAGTTTCAGCACCTTAATGAGCCAATCATGTGGAACTGAATCAAAGGCCTTTTTGTAGTCCACATATGCCATGTAGAGATTTCGTCGTTTGGCGTGGGCTTGATTGCAGACAATGGAATCAATTATCAGTTGTTCTTTGCAACCCATCGAATTTTTCGCGCATCCCTTCTGTTGTTGAGTAATTATGTTGTTCAGTTCACAATGTTTGAAAATGCGATGATTAATGCACGATGTTATGAGTTTGTATAACGTTGGAAGGCAAGTGATTGGTCGGTACTTTGCTGGGTCCTGTGCACATAGGTTGTCCTTTGGTAAGAGGTATGTAGCACCGTGCGTAAGGAAACTAGGCATCTTGTGTGGGTGGGTAATTACGTCATTTATAAGGGCTGTTAGTGTTTCGTGGGTTGAGTACAGTTTCTTTATCCAGTAATTTTGTACACCATCTGGTCCTGGTGCTTTCCAGTTATGGAGGTTCTTCATTATGTTGGATGTATCTTCCGTTGTAAATGGTTGGTGTTGCATGGCCTCACAGTTCTGAGATGCAGCCTCCTCCTCATTAATCCAGCTGGCTCTGGAGTTATAGGAGATTGTTGTGGAAAGCTGTGTTTTCCAGAATTCCTCGATGTCTGTTTTACTGGGGTAACTAGGGGCTTCATTATTATTGTTGTTGTTAAGTTTTCTATAAAACCCCTTTTCTGATTGTCGGAAGAGTGTGTTGTCTAGTTTCCGTTGGTTACTGGTTTTGTACCTTCTCAATCGACTTGTGTAGATGGAGAGCTTTTGTCGTAGACTGTCCAGACACTGCTGAGATGTGATGTTTTCTCCATCCCACTGGGAGTGTATTCGGTTATTGTCCATGATAGTCTTGACAAGCCTTTCTATTCTGTTGTTCCTGACTCCTCGTTGGTACTCGGTCAGTCTTTCCGAAGAGAATTGATTTTCCCTTCAAGTCTTCTTTGCCAAGGTGGTATTCGAGGGGTTTGTCTGAATTGGGGAGGGTCTTGCTTTGGTCCTACTGCGACCCCAATTGTTCTGCAGATGGAAGTTGCAGCACAGTAGATGATTGTGTGTAGCGACTCTAACGTATTAGCACCTAAAACATAGTTTGGCAAGATAAATTTGTTCATAGCCTGCAAGACGATACCCAGTTTCTTAGATGATCTTAGTTTGGGAAGAGCTGGTCTAGTCAGTGGATCTGTTCCACTATACTCTCTAAGAGCTCCTTCCATTTCTGCTTGGATCTTCTCAAGCAGGTCAGCGTTGGTTGGCTGTTCTTGCTGTAGTTCTTGAGTCTCGTCCGCTCTTTGTGCCAAAGGTGTTTCAGGCTCTGGATCGATTGTATTTCGACCAAATAGTTCGCGCTCCACTTCGCTCTTTATTATGTCCAGTTGTTCAGGCGAAATAAGGCCATTTCTCAAGATGACACGATATTGATCTGCGACTCTCTGTTCAGTAACTTGAAGCTCTGGGTACTCACGACAGAACTCTTGATAGAGTATTTGGCGATATCCAGTCTTGTCCTGGCCAAGGTTCGTAATTCTGTAAAACGTGCGCGTTATAAATTCATTCATGGCGCCAGTCCATTTCATACGCTGTCTTTTCAGTCCCGCTTGAGTAAGCGCTGGCTGTTGATCCTGCGCAACACTTTCTGCGGGTGGAGTTCTCGTTCTCGTTTGACTCTGTTGGTGATGGTCACGTTGTTGTTGTGACTGTATTGGTGACTGTTGTTGTGGTTCTTCTGGTTCTTGGGCTGTAACTCTTTGGACGGCAGGGACCCGCCTCCTCAGCACCCTGCCACCGACGTCCCGCATGCTGTCATGTCCAGCGCCGGCTCCAGACATGCCCTGGCGATCCCCAGGCAGCGGCTCTTTTCCGAGGCATCTACTCCTTAGCTCCATTTTCATGGGTGGTGTCACCAATTGACCCTGGTGACCCAGGTAACTCGGACCCGTGGGGTTGTCACTTCCCAGATGGAATGATTTAAACCAGACCATACCGTGCGGGTTGTGGAGAAGGAAGGAAAGCTAGGTAGTAGGTGAGCGGACAGCTGCCCCTTTAGTCGCCTCATACGACAGGCGGTGGATACCGTGGTGCTATTCTAATCCGGCCACCACACGGTTATTATTATTATTATTAAACTGTTCATTTCCTGTTTGATGTTATCCTGGTCAGCTAGTCTTTGTGATCTGGTAACTAAAGTCTTGACGACTGCTTGTAGTTGGGCTGGGTGGTGATGAGAATTAGCGTGAAGGTATCTGTTGGTGTGAGTTGCTTTCCTATATACTGTATGGCCAAGGGTTCCATCTTCCTTCCTATTTATGAGAACGTCAAGGAACGGCAGTTGATTGCTGGCTTCAACCTCCATGGTAAATTTTATTTTGTGATGGTTGCCATTAATGTGGTCTAAAAAAGTATTGAGGTGTTCCCTCCCATGAGGCCAAATCACAAATGTATCACCACATATCGCAACCATAAACTGGGTTTAAGAGTTGTTGTTCTCAGTGCCAACTCATCAAAGTTCTCCATAAAAAGGTTTGCTATAACTGGTGAGAGTGGCGATCCCATTGGAGCTCCTTCCACTTGTTTGTATCGTTGGTTCTCGTAAACAAAATAGGTGTTCGTCAGACAGTGCCTTGTTAAGTCTACGAAGTGTTGAGGTGGTTTGTATTTTTCTATTATGATATCCAAGGCTTCGTCGATAGGGATGTTGGTGAACAGGGACACTACGTCAAAACTTACAAGAAGAAGAAGGATGTAAGACCGTTTTCTAAGTATTTCGATGAAATGTGTCGAATTTTTCACATATGAGTCTACCTCCTCTGCAAACGGTTGAAGTTGTTGGGCTAGGTATTTGGCTAGGTGTTGTGTTGGGGATTCAACTGAGCTTACTATTGGCCTCAAAGGTGCACCTTCTTTATGTACTTTTGGCAACCCATAGAATTTCGGACATCTCGATGACTTTTCACGCGGAATGAGTTGCAGTTGGAGATTTTTGTCGGTCCTACTTGCTTGGATTTTGGCCTTGGTTGTTTTCTCTAGATAAGTTGTTGGGTCAGTAGTAATTTGTTTATATGCTGGATCTTGTAGCAATATTTGAATTTTGTTTGAATAATCCGCTGTATCTAAAATTACAGTCGCATTTCCTTTATCAGCAGGTAGAATGACAATGTCCTTGTTGAGGCGCAGTTGTTTCAAGGCCTCCTTTTCTTCTATAGATAGGTTCCTTTTGGGTGGTTTAGACTTTCTTAGAACATGTGACACATCTTGTCTAATTATTTCAGCAGTGTTCGCATCTAATTTTGAAACTGCTGTTTCCACGACACATAGTATGCTCTCTTTGGGAAGTGAGAGGGAGCAATAACGTAATTGAATCCCTTAGCCAACACGCCAATCGAGGAAGAGTTCAATTGGACCGAAGATAAGTTATAAACGGTTTTATTCGTTTCCAATTGCCGGGAGGTTAGACTGTGACCGTTGTTTTCCGAGAAAAAATCGATTTTGGGCTTCTGTTGGAGCTTCAATTTGTTAAATTTTGTCTGTTGTTGCATTGTTGTCAACTCTGCATTCGTTTTGGCCCTAAATTCGCTAATTTCATCGAATTTATCCCATATTATCGGGTGGAGTGTATTGCTTACCTGTAGGTGGATATCTAAGAGTTTAGTATTAAGAACATCCAAATCTCTTCTGACATCACGTATGACTTCCCTAAGTAGGGCACAACTAGCTTTCCATAAGATATTGTGTGTTTTTCTGTTGTTCTTCCAGAACTTTACCGTCATGTTTTTCGGAATAACTCCTTCATCGCGGCATCGTTGTAAAAAATGTAGATCGCACAAAAGTTTGCTTCTTTTCGCGCGTAGTTTCTTAAATGTTTTACACAAATGAAAAGTATTCTCCCCGTAGAGATTCACTATATTTGTTTTTAAGTTTTTGCGGGCACTAAATGTTTTAGGTGGTTTCCGGGAATTCATCCGCGTAGTTGATAACTGATCCCTGCCGGGATCGATGGTAAAATGACGAAGTTTCGGCAGAGTCACATCTGCCCTCTTCAGGTCGGTTCGCATAATTCTCGTAGCCTTCTGCTTTCGTTTCTAGTTACTCGAATACTAAGATTTTCTGAAGCGCTCGCGCTGTTATATAGCCGCGACTATATTACAACGATGCCGCGATGAAGGAGTTATTCCGAAAAACATGACGGTAAAGTTCTGGAAGAACAACAGAAAAACACAGAATATCTTATGGAAAGCTAGTTGTGCCCTACTTAGGGAAGCCATACGTGATGTCAGAAGATATTTGGATGTTCTTAATACTAAACTCCTAGATATCCACCTACAGGTAAGCAATACACTCCACCAGATAATATGGGATAAATTCGATGAGATTAGCGATTTTAGGGCGGAAACCAATGCAGAGTTAACAACAATGCAACAACAGGCAAAATTTAACAAATTGAAGCTCCAACAGAAGCCCAAAAACGAATTTTTCTCGGAAAATAACGGTCACAGTCTAACCTCACGGCAATTGGAAACGAATAAAACCGTTTATAACTTATCTTCGGTCCAATTGAACTCTTCCTCGATTGGCGTGTTGGCTAAGGGATTCAATTACGCTATTGCTCCCTCTCACATACCAACAGAGAGTATAATATGTGGCGTGGAAACAGCAGTTTCAAAATTAGATGCGAACACCGCTGAAATAATTAGACAAGATGTGTCACATGTTCTAAGAAAGTCTAAACCACCCAAAAGGAACCTATCTATAGAAGAAAATGAGGCCTTGAAACAACTTCGCCTCAACAAGGACATTGTCATTCTACCTGCTGATAAAGGAAATGCGACTGTTATTTTAGATACAGCGGATTATTCAAACAAAATTCAAACATTGCTACAAGATCCAGCATATAAACAAATTACTACTGACCCAACAACTTACTTGGAGAAAACAACGAAGGCCAAAATCCAAGCAAGTAGGATCGACAAAAATCTCCAACTGCAACTCATTCCGCTTGAAAAGTCATCGAGATGTCCGAAATTCTGTGGGTTGCCAAAAGTACATAAAGAAGGTGCACCTTTGAGGCCATTAGTAAGCTCAGTTGGATCCCTAACACAACACCTAGCCAAATACCTAGCCCAACAACTTCAACCGTTTGCAGAGGAGGCAGACTCATATGTGAAAAATTCGACACATTTCATCGAAATACTTAGAAAAACGGTCTTACATCCAGAGTGTCTTCTTGTAAGTTTTGACGTAGTGTCCCTGTTCACCAACATCCCTATCGACGAAGCCTTGGATATCATAATAGAAAAATACAAACCACCTCAACACCTTGTAGACTTAACAAGGCACTGTCTGATGAACACCTATTTTGTTTACGAGAACCAACGATACAAACAAGTGGAAGGAGCTCCAATGGGATCGCCACTCTCACCAGTTATAGCAAACCTTTTTATGGAGAACTTTGAGGAGTTGGCACTGAGAACAACAGCTCTTAACCCACTTTATGGTTGCGATATGTGGATGATACATTTGTGATTTGGCCTCATGGGAGGGAACACCTCAATACTTTTTTAGACCACCTTAATGGCATCCATCACAAAATAAAATTTACCATGGAGGTTGAAGCCAACAATCAACTGCCGTTCCTTGACGTTCTCATAAATAGTAAGGAAGATGGAACCCTTGGCCATACAGTATATAGGAAAGCAACTAACACCAACAGATACCTACATGCTAATTCTCATCACCACCCAGCCCAACTACAAGCCGTCGTCAAGACTTTAGTAACCAGATCACAAAGACTAGCTGACCAGGATAACATCAAACAGGAAATGGAGAGTTTAAAACAGCTCTGAGACAAAACGGATTTACAGACCGAAATATACAAAGAGCCTTAAAGTCAAAACCGAGACAAACAGACGAGGAGCATGAGACACCAATAACCAAGGCTTATTTACCGTATGTCAAGGGGACCACGGACAGTATTGCAAGAATTCTACGGAGACACAATATCGATACTATTTTCAATACAGACAGAAAAATAAGCACGGTGTTGAGGACTCCGAAGACGAGGATCCCTTTAGAACAACAGGGAGTGTACGAAATTCCATGTGCAGACTGTCACAAAACCTATGTGGGGCAAACTAATACAAGAATTCAAGCTAGACGTGATGAACACCAGAACGCTGTAAGAAAGCAGGAAAAAAACATCTCTTGCGGAACACGCCACCACGATGTCACACCGAATAGACTTTGAGAACACCAGGGCACTGGCAAATATAGAACACCCGAAATAAAGACTCGTAAGAGAGGCAATTGAAATAGCGAAGAGGCCTCACAGTCTAAACGCACGCAATGAAAATCAGAACTTATCGAATTGTTGGAAAATTTATTAAACACCGTACCGGCCCGGACCCGTCCAATAACAATTCAACCGGAAATAACAAATCAGCAGGCGGGAGGCGTGCCCACTGAGCGCCCAGGGCCAATCACACGCAGCCGTTCACGGTGCCAACCAATAGGCGCCGAGCGCTTCTGAAAATCTTAGCATTCGAGTAACTAGAAGCGAAAGCAGAAGGCTACGAGAATTATGCGAACCGACCTGAAGAGGGCAGATGTGACTCTGCCGAAACGTCGTCATTTTACCATCGATCCCGGCAGGGATACGCGGATGAATTCCGGAAACCACCTAAAACATATGTATATATATATATATATATATATATATATATATATATATATATATATATATATATATATATATATTATATATATGTTTTAAAGTTCTCGCGGGCACTAAATGTGTTAGGTGCTTTCCGGGAATTGTAACGGAAGGCTAGAATGCAATGCAAAGTATATCACTCGTCACATACATAACGATCTGAAACGGCATGAACGCCCGGTCAGAAAGCAACCGGCCAGCGTCCCCGGTAAGAACGTTCTCACCGGTAAGAAAGAGACATGGATTACGTGCAAACTCCATATATCGGCACACACAGCCCGGTTGCAACCCGGCCCCGGCGATTTTATCACGGTTGTCCTACAACTGTGAAATGACTAAAATATTTTAGTGAAAAAGAGTATCCTCCATACTCCGATTTAACATTAATGATTGCAGTGAAACGTACATATAAACTTGTTTTGTAATTAGGCGCTCAAATTTGAAAAATCATTCTTGGCTATAAAATCTTTGTGAAAACACCCTGCATATATAACACCAAAATTAATATATCATTCAGTTTGCGGTTTAGATATATGCATTTGAGTGCAAAAGAGAAAAAACTTGTATACACTTTAATTACATTTTTCCTTGATTAACATTATCTATAATTGGAAAAGATACTACAAACGGCGGTATTTAACTAAATAATCATACATTATGAAGTAATGACCGATACTTAATTAAACCATAATTGTTTTTGTAAAAACAGTTGAACCTAACAAAACATAAAGCTAATTAAACTGGAAGCTACCTTCAGCAAATTGACCAGAGTATTTTCATAATAACTTAATTACATGACAAATTAATCACCTTCTCACTACAATATACCATAATATTTGTAGACAATATAATATAAATGCAAGGAATATTAGAGGAATTAAATCAAATTTGAAATTAGAATATAACAAAATAGGGTACAAAAGTGACAAAATTATAAATTTAACACCAAAATATATTTTTTAACCGACTTCCAAAAAAAAGGAGGTTAACAATTCTTATCAAAAATTTCATCAAAATAACATACCGGACATTTCTTCATAATTATTTCAATTCCAACGTAATAGTGCGGGAATTTTAGGCACTGGAAGTTTTAATTGCGAATTTGAAAATTTTCTATGTACATCTCAAGCATATAGGTAGTAAAGCATAGTATTTTCGGCTCCTTAAATCAATAAGTACCAACCTCGTCTTGTTTGTATACCAGGCAAATACCTATTTAAATGAAAATTTTTCCATTTTGCGAAGACAGTGCTTTTGGTTGTCACATTCTCCCGGCCTAATAGAAAATTCAGTGACAACACATGTCAAACTGCTCTTTGGTGCGTTTATACACAGGATGATTAGTTACAGCAAACAAAATCACAAAGTAAAGTGATAGATAGAAAGAGTTGCATTTATATGATGATTGAAATATAGGTAAGGCCCTTTAGCCGTATATACAGGATGGTTGGAATATAGGGTGGAGTGGACGTTTGGTGGTATAAAAATGTTGGAAAATATGTGAAATTAAAATTATATAGTGTGATTAAAAAACTGTTATATGATATGGACGTAAACAAATCATATACAGGATGATTGAAATATATGTTGAAGTTGAATTATATTTATACAGTGTTATTAAAAAAATATTTACTTTATAGCCCATAAGAAGTTGCATAAAGTGTGGAGATGAATTAATGTTACACAGGACGATAATATAAAATGTTAAAAATGAAATAATTTATGGGGTAGCCCACAAGGAGTTATATAGTATGGTTGAAATATGGGACGGATTTGACTCCATAAATATGGGATGGATTCTCCTCCGTCCTATAATTTACAGAAGGCAGCTACAAATTTATGCAGTCGTATGTACAGGATGGTTAGTACATAGGGTGGAATGGAATTATCTATAGGTACACAGAGTTGTCAAAAAAAGTTGAAGAAAGGTTACATGGCGTGGTCCATAAGGCATAAATATTTTTGGGCTTATTAAGTCAACGCGTACTAGTACATTTTGTTCGTAAAACATTTACCTGTCAATTAAATGAAAATGTGTCATTGTGTAATGTAGAGGCTTTCGATGTTACCTGGTCCTGTCTATTAAGGTTATACATACAAAATGAAAAATAAAGAATGAAAAAAACTAACTGAGTTCAAAAAAACTAAAAAGTTATATACATAAATATAATATATTATATATATATATATATATATATTGATGATTTAATTATTCCGTTGTACATCCGTTCGTCTGTATTCGTTTGAAAGATCACTTGACGTTTCGCCAAAATCATATTTGCTTTCTCAAAGAGATACTAAGTAAAAAGAGAAAGCCAAATATGATTTTGCGAAACGTCAAGTGATCTTTCAAACGAATACAGACGAACGGATGTACACCGGAATAAATCATCAACCACATATTTCCATCCGTAAAACAGTATACACAAACATATAACTAAAAAGCTAAAAATATTATAACAAAATACAACTCTAGCAAATAAATAAACATTCAATGTTGTTAGGTACCTATCCAGGCAGTAAAAAATGTAAACATTAAAAGTGCTCATTCTGTACAAATTAATTACCTACCAATCTTGTATATTTTTGAAGTCGGTGCCAAGCAACAACAAGTTTGATGAAGTAGTAGATAAGTACGCAATGAAGGATTTTAGATTTGCTTGGCACCGAGTTCAAAAATATACAATATTGGTAGGTAATTAATTTGTACAGAATGAGCATCTTTTAATGTTTACATTTTTTACTTCCTGGATAGGTACCTAACAACATTGAATGTGTTATTTATTTGCTAGAGTTGTATTTTGTTTATAATTATTTTTTAGCTTTTTAGTTATAGGTTGAAGTCGGTTATATATTTTTTAAATGTTTTATTATAACTAAGTATAGTCTATTCAACATGCCAGATACAAGTTTTTAAGTAGGTACCAATTAATGATAGTTATTACTTTTCCCGCATGTGGTAAATTAAAGCTTCCGTCATAACATGCAGGAACAGTTAATAATAATATACTATCCATGTAAATCTAAAAAAATATTATACTAGCGGTTACCCGCGGCGTCACCCGCATATAGCAAGTGGCGAGTAAAATTATATGGATATATGTAATTCAAATGTGAACTCGCCATATATAGGTTGCACTTGGTCATTGTAACACATTCAACTTCTGTAATCGAATCGAGGTAAATAAATACATGTTTTTAAGTATAGTCATTAGCTTTTAACACAAAACCAACTTCTACATTTAATTATGGTTCTAGCTACTCCTAGGTAATGGCATAGCTAATCAATCATATCTATATATATATATATACTATATATATATATATAATATATATGTAATTGAGTTCTGGTGAAACGGCTCTAACGATTTTGATGAAATTTCCCATTTGGAAGTTTCGATGGATAGAAATCGATTGGCGCGAGGGTCTCATGTTTAGGAAAAACGTTTTACTGAGAAATTAAATTATTAAAAAATTATTGACTATTTGTGACAATCAAGGCGCTGTTTTGTAATTTTAGCATGTTCAATACAGGCTGATGTGGGAACCTACGTAAGAGTCAGACTCTCCTTGTAAAAATTCTTTCAATACAGGGTGATTTGGTGAGTTATTTAAGAGTGAAACTGCTCTTATAAACATTCTTTCAATACAAATTCTATTTGTATGTGTAACATATTTTTCTACCATTATACTTTATAGCGGACATTTCAAGTTTTCAACGTGAAAACATTGGCACGGTTGGTTATTTTTTGGATGAGTAAGACCTTATGAGTTCGCATGTTAATTTGATTCATGTAATCTGAATTGGTTGTGTAAAATTATAATTATATGGGGTAGTTCAAAATATGTTCGATGTCCATAAGAGTTGATATGCAGGATGGTTAAAATATAGCGTCGAAAGGAATTATAATATGGTTTGAAAAAAACAAGAAAAATATTTGTATAGTGTACCCATCTGTAGTTGGGAAATTAATGATAGCTGACATAAAGGACGGAGTAAAATATTGTGTTATGCTTGTCGTTAAAAAATATCTCAATAAAATGTTATATCTATAGCGTAGCTCATTAGCATATTTTGCATTTACAGAGTTATTGCAATATAGGATGTACTGGAAATTATTAATAATACATAATGGTTAAAAAAATCTTATAATGGGTGGCCATAAGTCTTGGCATATACAGGGTAGTTCCAACAATATAGTTTATTATGTGTATTAATAATATATATTGTCCTGCCGG
>CM067218.1:58667180-59031471 GCA_034190945.1 Octodonta nipae | reverse complement strand
AACAATAGAAAAAGAAACGATCACCGCCAGAGTACTCTACTTGCTTTGTTGATTGCTCTGCTGACCGCTGCCTAGGATTGGTCTGTATTTTGAGTGACTTGACACGCACTGCCTTTTTGTAACTGCCTTTTTGTATATTAGCTGTGTCTAATTTCACGACCGGTCGGATTTTTCACTTAAACTAAAAACCAATGAAAAAGTAGACTAATTGAGTATTAGTTCTACTATGAGCGAGCGAGAATTTATGTACCGTCCAGTACGATAGCTAAATATCTCTGGCAAGACTGGATGCGCGTAAAAATAAACAAAAATACCACAAAATAGATTTAGAATTACAATGCTTAAACAAAATCTTGCCCAAAATAAATGTACAATACTTTACAACTAAAAAATAATTAATCCTCAACATAGTGGACATAATTTTGAGAAAGATCTTTGTAAAGACCCAGAGGCTGTACGCACTCTACCCACTCTCGAGTTCCCGTTAGAGCCCGGGTGGAAGTCTTCAACTCTCCCTAACTGCCATTTGATAAGTCCTAAATCGCCAAGATGTAAAGACTGCAACGTGTCATTCCATTTTTGACGTTGCCGCAGCGTTTGTAAATATTCGTTATGCCAACATTTCCAAAAAACTTATTGTATTTTCTGGAGCAACTGCCATCTTTTCAACCTACGAGTATTACAAGCAACGAGTTACTCAGAGACTTGTAAACGGCCTCCCACTCCGAAGTAATTATCACTATCAATGAATAGGTTGAGTTTTCTAAGACTTTTGGATAAGCCTAGTTTATTTTCTATTTTTTTTTCAAGTATATCTGAAAATTCGAGATGTTGTACTCTTTTGACTAACTCTAGTGAACTGAAATGAGTTAATAACTTAGAATTAGGGTTTTGCAATTGTATATAAATAAATAAATAAAGCTTTATTTTCCAACAGTACAAAATATTAACAGGACATATTAAAGAATCCATAAAAAAAACACCTAGCAAAAAGTAGTAAAATATAACAAAAAAAAAAACAAATACACGATAACTGAGATATCAAAAATTAAGTTACAAAGTAAACTAAAAATTATAAACTAAATAAAGCGTTGGCCCTACCCAAAATAACAGACAAAGAGTCTACATGAATATCACATTCCCTACAAATGAGGTTGAAGTTTTGTGTCATACAAAAAACAGGAGAGTTTATGCCTAAGTTAGTTTTGTAAGGATTATGCCTAAAAACCACTGGATCTTTGAGAAAAACCGAAGGTACATAGAAATTTAGCTATGATAACAAGTTCACTGCGTCTATTTTATTATGTAGAAGCTTATAATCTTAATATATATAAATCTCGTGTCACAATGTTTGTCCTCAATGGACTCCTAAACCACTTAACCGATTATATTAAAATTCGCACATCATGTGCAGTTCGATCTAACTTGAGAGATAGGATAGTTTAAATCTCAAATTATAGTCGCAATTTTAATTTATTGCTAATTATTTGTCTGTTATTATTTCACAGTCACAATTATCTGTTAACTCCAAATGATTCTAAGAGATGTCGATACCTTTCGACTGGGTCGAGTAAGTAATCAATAGATGGCGCTGCTACGGGAAATCTACGAACGTGTCATATAAGCTACATTTTAACAGCATAATTACCACGTGTTGTTGACGCTATCAAATTAATTAAATTTATTTTGTAGTGAATGAAATACCGTATAATTCAATTATTTCCACTTTTTAAATTTTTGGTGTTAGCATAGCCAGCCACGTGTTACTTAGACTGAAGTGTAAATTGAATTCATCTTATAATGAAGATAATACAGTGAAATTAATCCTGTTTTTTACTTATTTGTGCTTCATTGATCAAAACTTTATAATTTAATTTGAATATATGTATGTAAGTATTATCTCATAATTATAAAATTTAATTAAAATGTCAATGCAAAAATGATACACAATTTCCTACACTTTTTCAATAGTTGTACAAATATTTTTTTTTATTATTTTTATTTAACCTCTATTAAAAAATATTTAGCACTTATTATTTCAATGTGCTATGATAACAAGTTTTTCAGATTTTTTTTCTTATATTTAAACCATTAAATTAGTATTTCAATTCTTATTGAAATTATTATTCAAACTCTATAATTTAAATATGTACATGTCAGTATTATCACATAATTACAAAAGTTACTTAGAATGATTTTCAATTTTTTTTCTAATATTTAAACGATTAATTTATTATTTTCAGTCAAATGCCACCGAAAAAATCTAACCTCAACAACGCGAGCAGCAAAGGGTCACGACGCAAACGTGTTGAAAGAGCTCAGCAATTAACAGAACAAATCGAAACAAGAAATGCAGCTCAAAGAATCAGGACTGCAGAAAGTCGTGCACAAGAATCTCAAGAACAGCATGACGAACGTCTGCAACAGAATATTACGAGAACAAGAGCGGCACGAGAACGAAACATAGCTACAGTACGAGTACTAGATCGACAAAGGCAACGGATCAGCCGCTCATTAACACGTGCATCATTCGTTCGGCTTGCCTTTGAATATGCACCAGATATTAACTACTCAGCGCATTCAAAAATTGCTATCGGTGGAATGGATAAAGTATGTCAATATTGTCAGGCATTGAAATTTCGGAATGAAGCAGCCGGCATGTGCTGCGCATCAGGAAAAGTTGTGCTGTCACCTCTACCCGCTCCGCCGGAGCCTTTATTATCTTCTTACTGGCAATTCAGATGATTCCAAATTATTTTTGCGTAAGATACGCAAATTTAATTCTTGCTTCCAAATGACGTCATTTGGGGCAACTAAAATTTGCGATCGTGCATCCGATGGACGTAATTTTGAAACTACATTCAAAATTCAAGGCCAGGTGTACCATAAAATCGGATCACTGATGCCAATGCCTGATAACAATCCAAAATTTCTTCAAATTTATTTTATGGGCGATTGTGAAGAGCGCGTGACGACTCGCTGCCTGTATAATTTTATTGAACAAGCAGAGGAAAGAGCAATTGTGATATTATTGGAAAATTTTTTAGAAGATCACAATCAACTAATTCAATTGATCAAAAGAGTTTCGCCACGACTGCAAAAAGACAATTATCAAATCGTCATAAAAGCCGACAAAGTACCATTAGGTGAACATGCTGGTAGATTCAACGCTCCAACTGTTGATGAGGTTGCTGTTATCATGGTTGGTGATCCAGTTGACAAAAGATCTATAAAAATTACACGGCGAGACAACACTGTCAGTACGATTTCGGATCTACACCGTTCATATGACGCACTACAAAATCCATTGATATTTGGCACGGACAAGATGAATATCACCTTAATATCAAACAGTATGATCCAAATACCGGTAAATTTGACAATTATCTATTTACTTTCTTACTGTATGTATAGATTTTAATTTCGTATTGCATTTTATTTTTTATTTTTTTAGGTGATTACAGAAATAATAAAGTTAGCTCAATGAACTACTACGCACACCGAATAATGGTTAGACAACATCAAGACAATTATATCCTTCGATATCGTCAGCTGTTCCATCAATACATTGTTGATATGTATGCTAAGGTCGAAAGCGAACGCTTGCGATTCCTTCGATTCAACCAGGCAAAACTACGATCGGAAGAATATATTCACTTACGAGATGCTGTTGCTGGAAACATCGATGGAAATTTAAATCCCAATGACATTGGTAATGCTTTCATTTTACCTTCAAGCTACATCGGCAGTCCACGGAACATGCAGGAATACATACAAGATGCGATGACTTACGTACGTCATTACGGCCGACCGGATTTATTTATTACATTCACATGTAATCCGAATTGGGAAGAGATACAAACTTTACTATTGCCAGGACAACAAGCCATTCATCGTCATGATTTAACTGCACGTGTGTTTAAACAAAAATTGAAATCCTTAATTGATTTTATTGTTAAATATTCAATTTTTGGTATCACACGTTGTTGGCTGTATACGATAGAGTGGCAAAAGCGAGGTTTGCCTCATGCCCACATTTTGGTTTGGCTTAAAGATAGAATCCGTCCTGAAGAAATCGATCAAATAATTTCAGCCGAAATTCCAGACCCATTAATTGATCAAGAATTATTTGATATTGTCACCAAACACATGATCCATGGGCCATGCAGTGCTTTCAACATGACGTCACCGTGTATGGAAAATGGAAAATGTAAAAAAACTTCCCAAAGCCGCATACGAATGACACGATCACGGATATTGATGGTTATCCAATGTATCGCCGCAGAAAACTGAGAATGGTGGCCACACATTTACAATGCGACTGCCGAACTTTCCAAATCAAGTTGAGTTTGATAATCAGTGGGTGGTACCATACTCACCACTACTTTCAAAAACTTACAAAGCTCATATCAATGTTGAGCTTTGCAGTTCTGTTAAATCAATTAAGTATATTTGTAAATATGTAAACAAAGGCAGTGATTTGGCCATATTTGAAGTACAAAACATAAATAAAAATGACGAAATAGCACGATACCAAATGGGCAGATACATTAGCAGCAATGAAGCTATTTGGCATATTCTCAGCTTTCCCATCCACGAAAGAGATCCTGCTGTCCAACATCTGGCAATACATCTTGAAAACGGTCAACGTGTATACTTCACTGAAGAAAATGTTCTCCAAAGAGCGTTCGAAGCTCCGAAAACGACTCTAACTGAATTTTTTACATTGTGTCAAAAACCTGATGTTTTTGGCCAATTCGCGAAGACATTGGTGTATGGTGATGTTCCACGTTATTTCACATGGAACAAATCCAGTAAAAAATGGGAGCCACGGAAACAAGGAAAACCACATCCTTCCATTACAGGCATATTCAAAGCTAAGACATTGGGGAGACTTTACACGGTACATCCAAAGCAACGTGAGTGCTTCTATTTACGTTTGTTATTGGTGAATGTTCCCGGACCAACGTCTTTTGAATTTTTACGAACAGTTAATGGTCGAGTATTCAATACATACCAGGATGCATGTCGTGAACTGCAATTGTTAGAAGACGATAACCATTGGGACTTAACGCTTGCTGATGCTGCGTTGACATCAACACCGAATAACATTCGTCAGTTGTTTGCAATTATTTTGACGACATGTTATCCCTCGCAAGCACAAACTTTATGGGAAAAATATAAAAATTTTATGACAGAAGACATCTTGCACCGAATTAGACAAACAAATCAATGCGAAAACATAGATTATACACCAGAGATATACAATGAAGCATTGGTCTTGATCGAGGATTTATGTGTTCTTATTTCAAATTTACCACTTAATCATTATGGTATGCCATCACCTAATCGTCCAGCCACCGACTTAGTCAATACCGATTTACAACGAGAAAATCAATATGACCATGGAAGTTTAGCAACAATTATCATGAACAGTGAACCATTACTGACAGCAGAACAAAAAATTATTTATGATCGGATTATGCTGGCTGTTGCTGCTGAACAAGGCGGTTTTTTTTTCTTGGATGCACCCGGTGGAACCGGTAAGACATTTTTAATATCGTTGATTCTTGCCAAAATACGGTCGCAACAAAAAATCGCATTAGCAGTAGCATCGTCAGGCATTGCGGCTACTTTACTGGATGGTGGGCGAACAGCACATTCAACATTCAAGCTGCCATTGGACGTTCATAATAAACCAGATGCAATGTGTAACATCAAAAAGAATAGTAGATTAGCTGCAGTGTTGCGGAAAAGTTCTATAATAATTTGGGATGAGTGCACAATGGCACACAAATATTCACTTGAAGCATTAAACAGAACTATGCAAGATTTAAACAACAATAATAAACTTTTCGGTGGTGCTATCTTACTTTTGTCTGGTGACTTCCGGCAGACCTTACCGGTTATACCTCGCTCTACTTTCGCGGATGAGATTAATGCATGTTTGAAACAATCATTCTTATGGCGAAGTGTTGAAACACTTCGATTGACCATAAATATGCGAGTACAATTGCAAAATGATCCATCAGCACAAATATTTCTGAACAACTACTAGATATTGGGAACGGTAAAATAGAACTGCAACCAAATACGCAATGCATTAAACTACCAGACAATTTTTGCACTGTTGTTCAGGATAAAAATGAATTGATTCAGAGTATTTCCCGGATATACAGAATAATTATTTGAATCATGAATGGCTTAGTCAACGGGCGATTTTGGCAGCCAAAAACGTTGATGTTGACGAAATTAACTTCCAGATACAACAGTTTTTACCAGGCGATCTGATGTCTTTTAAATCAATCGATACTGTTGTTGATGAAAATGAAAGTGTAAATTTTCCGATTGAATTTTTAAATTCATTAGATATCCCTGGAATGCCACCACATAATCTTCGATTAAAGATTGGTTCCCCTATTATTCTCCTCCGTAATTTGAATCCACCTCAATTATGTAACGGTACGCGTTTGGTCATCAAAAAGATCACCGGAAACATTCTTGAAGCAACCATTTTGGCTGGAAGTTTAAAGGAAAAGTGGTCCTGCTGCCACGTATTCCGATGATACCATCAGATTCTACCATACCCTTCAAAAGGCTACAGTTTCCAATTCGTTTAGCTTTCGCCATGTCTATAAATAAATCTCAAGGTCAAACAATGTCCATTTGTGTTTAGATTTGGAAAATCCATGTTTTCTCATGGGCAACTATATGTTGCGTGTTCACGTGTTGGGAAACCGTCGAATCTATTTGTGTTAGCTAAAGACAGGTTAACCAAAAACATTGTGCACCGATTGGTGTTAAATTAAATTGAAATTGAAAGTATTATAATTTTTCAAAAAAAAATATTAATGTTTAAAAGTTTAAGACTGTCTGCCTAGCCTACCTCATTCATGAGTTTAAGCGTCACATGTTATTTACTGTATGATACTGTAATATACTTATATTTGTTATAAAATTAAATGGAAATAATAAATCTGATAAATTTTTATTTTGTATCTATTGATTTATGCTTAATATCAAGTGTAAGAACATTTAATTAATTGTGTTCAACGTACTTCCCCTTCAAATCTCAATCCAATGAATTTGTATACCAACATCAACATTTTCGTCTTTGTTCGTAAATAATTTCATTGTACTAAAGGGTTATAGTAGTAGAAAGTCAAATAAGGAGATCACCATATTTTTTTACAAATACCATCTGTGTGAAAAAGCATAGTGGACTCCGTGACTGATGTTCTCTTATTGTTCCTCTTAGATTGTTTACTATAATGTAATATAACAAAAACTTTAGCCACAGCAACGCGTGGCCGGGTCAGCTAGTATACAATATTTCCACATTAAATCTATTACACATAAGTTGCTCATTAACTCCTCTATTGGGATAAACTCCATCAATTTTAAAACATAGAGGCATATTCTAGCCTGGAGCGTGCGAAAGAATAATAAAGTACTTTCAGAGCATCTATACTACGAAACGATTTACAGTTCCTGACAATAAAGCCAAATGTTTTACAAGCTTCGGCAATTTTAAGGTAGATGTGTTCGTAAAAATTCAACCTAGTATCAAACCACAAAACAAGATCCTTAATTAAAGTCGTTCGTGGAAGGCAATAATCTTTTACCATATAATTAAAATCTAGGCAAGCTTTCTTTTTGGTAAAAGACATTATTTTGCACTTAGAGACATTTAAATGTAGATTATTCTGCAAGCACCAGTCACTAACAACATTAAGATTCTCTTGTAGAAAATAGGAATCATCAATACCTGTAATCTCAACAAAGATTTTTAAATCGTCAGCATATTCGATGCGGGTTTAAAAGGGGCGGCCCATCATCGCGGCAGTGAGTTAGTGCGGCGAAGAGCTTATGTTGTATTATATTTGTGATATTCGAATCAGCTGTTGTCTATATTTGATGTAAATAAAAGTTTCTAGAAAGTGAGAGTGAAAATTAGTTTTACAATTTTAATTGAAACCATGAAGTTTATAACAAATTTGGTGATCAGAAGTGCGGGATTAAGTGAAGTTAAAATCATAATTTGATTTATGGAAACCCGAAAAATAGAAAAAGAAAAAATGGACGAGACTACCAAAAAAATATTCAAACAGGTTACAGATGGACTAGACGAAAAAATAGCTCAGATCCTGGAAAAACGTGACAAGAAGGAGAAACAACATCAAGACGAAATTCAACAAAGGTTAGTAAAATCTTTGATGAAAACCGTAAAATAGAATTAGAAAATCTTGTCACTACGATAAAAAGCGAACAACAAAATCTTGTTTCTACAATGAAAAGCGAATAGCAAAATCTAGTTTCAGCGATGAAAAGTGAACAACAAAATTTAATTGAGGGATTATTCTCGAAATTTGTAGAAAAACAAGATCAAACTGAATTGACGAGACAAAATGAATTTAAAATATTAGAAGAAAAAATACAACTGCAATTTGAACAATTAATGCAAATAGTAGCGCAAGTTAATGAAATAGTTAATGAAAGATTTCAAATAGTTGAGTCAGACATAAAAGAGCTAAATGATGACATTAGGACCATAAAAAATACCGTGGATACTCTTGAAACAAGAGTAGATGGCCTCGATTCCATCCAAAGCCAGGTAAAATTTGAAATCAGTTCAATTCAAGACACAGTTCAAGACCAAATCAGTTAAACAAACAGTACAAAGTGAAGTACAAGATAAAATCAGTGCCATCCAAAATAAAGTAGAAACAGAAATGCAACAGGACTTACAGCGAGGAAAATACCTGAACACCGTGAGTACCAAAGATTCCTTTAGTAAACCACCCACATTTGATGGCAGCTCATCTTGGCCCATGTATAAAAGTCAATTTGAAGGCATGGCTACAGCTAATGGATGGGATATCCAAGAAAAATCTACGTCTCTTGTAATTAATTTCCTTAACAGGTCCGGCCTTAGAACTCCTCCAAAGCATTCCAATCAATGAACAAGGCTCAATCCCTGAGCCAAATATACCAGGTGCAACTAAGCGGAAAAACGCAAAAATCTGGTGAAAGCCTCCCAGAATTCGAAGCAGAGATTAGACAGTTAGTACACTTGTCCTACCCAGAGGAAACGAAAGACCAGTTGGCCACACAGATTTTCATAAACGGTATCAGAGATGTGGAAGTACAACGAAATCTAGGACTAAGTGGCGTCCAGAATAGTAATGAAGCTTTACTTCGGGCTTTGGAAGTAGAGGCCGTCATGAACATGTCCAAGCCGAGGGTCCGAGCAGTTTCTTTAACAAGAAGAGTTAGAGTCACCATTTCAAACGCTGCTGGCTGGTCTGAACAAAATATTAGAACGGTCACAAAGAACTGGCACCAGAGGGGCATGTTACCGCTGTGGACGGGCAGGACACTTTCAACGTGATTGTCGAGTGAGACTACCTGAACGATCACCGACCAGGGGTAACCAACAGAACAGCCATATGTTCAGGTACCGTCAGCCAGTCAGCATAACAGGGCGAATGCTGACTGACCCTCCACCAGCCCCCAAAACACTATCCAACCGGGGATTTTGCAGAGATAGCAGCAGCCTAGTCATCAGAGGCACCATCAATGGCCGAACAATTACCATCACTATCAACACCGGCGCCGCTGTGTCCATTGCCAAGTCCAGAGTCTTGAGGGCTTCGAAAATCCGGCCAATCAACAACAACATCCAGCTCAGAACAGTCACCGGCGAGTCCATGTCAATACAGGGTGAGGCAGATGTCGTGCTACAGATAGCGGACAACATGATCCGGCATACGGTTCTGGTAGCGAATATTGAGGATGATTTTATACTGGGTATGGACCTAATCAGCCAGCATGGATTTGTGTTCGACCCGAGATATGATGTTCTTCGATTCCTAAATGAGGAATTTGTATTGATACGGCCCGTTAACAGCTCATCGACCTCCATAAAAACTGTAGCAAGATCCTCAGCAAGAATTCCCGGTCGAACGGAACAGATTATTCATGGGCAGCTAGACAGCAATCCTGGGAGCTGCGTTGGAATGGTGGAGCCCGTACACTCAGCTCATGACTACTTAGTTGGACGGGCTATAGTTAGAACCGGACGAGATATACCAATCAGAGTCCTGAATTTGTCCGACAACGACATCAGAATTGCCAATGGTCAAGAGATAGCTTGTTTCGAGCCAGTAGAGACCATCATCAATTGCGAAGAAGAGTACCAGACGTCGGTGAAGGAGAATTACTAAAACAGTTTGCTGACCACTTGACACACCTGACATCAGACGAACAGAAAAAAGCCAAGCAGTTTATCACGAAGCACAGGTCGTACCCAACATCATCCAGCACCGAATAGATACCGATAAGCTCAACCCATCAGAATACCACCTAGGCGACTACCATTGGGGCAACAACAGGCAGTCGAGGAAAACATCGAGTCCATGTTACAAAATGGAGTTATTGAGCCATCCATCAGATAATGGTCCGCTCCTGTCGTGCTAGTTAAAAAGAAAGATGGAACCACCCGATTTTGCGTGGATTACAGAAAGCTAAATGACGTCACCAAGAAAGACAGCCATCCACTACCCCGAATTGATGACACTCTGACCACACTAGCAGGCTCCCGTTGGTTCTCCACACTAGACCTAAAGAGCGTTCTCCACTAGTAAAGGG
This sequence comes from Octodonta nipae, assembly GCA_034190945.1. NCBI lineage: Eukaryota > Metazoa > Arthropoda > Insecta > Coleoptera > Chrysomelidae > Octodonta > Octodonta nipae. Next base: position 59,020,821 of record CM067218.1, on the reverse strand, counting down.
CTGTTTCAGTTCACGGTCATGCTCTTTGGGTTATGTAATGCTCACGCAACATTCGAGAGGCTAATGGAGTATGTCCTGAGCGGGTTAACATGGAGGACGTGTTTAGTATACCTCGGCGACATTCTGGTCATGCGTTAGACATTCGACGACCATCTGAAGAACCTGGGCGAAGTTTTCTCCAGAACTAATAACGCCAACTTGAGACTCAACCCGAAGAAGTGTTCCTTGTTCCAAAAAGAAGTAGAGTTTTTGGGCCATGTCGTTTCCGAGTCAGGAATCGGCACCAACGATGACAAGATAGAAGCCATCCGTGATTGGCCAGTCCCAAGAGACAAGCATGCACTCCGAAGCTTCTTGGGGCTCTGTTCCTACTACAGGCGGTTTGTTGAGGGATTTGCCACCATTGCGGCGCCTCTACATCGGCAGACCACTGAGAAAGAGACCTTCCGTTGGAATCAGGATTGCGAGACATCATTCAGACGACTGAAGGTAGCACTATGTTCCAGCCCAATCCTAGCCTTTCCTACACAGTTCGGCAAGTTCATTTTAGACACCGACGCCAGCAACACAGGTTTGGGGGCCGTCCTATCCCAGGTGCAAGATGGTGAAGAGAGGGTGATCGAGTACTACAGCCGTTGATTCTCGAAACCGGAAAGAAATTATTGTGTCACCAGAAAAGAACTTCTTGCAATAATAAGGCCTGTAGACCATTTCCACAAATACCCCTATGGTCGTCATTTCTTAATCCGAATAGATCATGCCGCCCTCAAATGGCTGCTGGAGATGAAGACACCGGAAGACAACTGCCAGGTGGATGGAGAAATTACAGCAATACGATTTCAAGATGGAACACCGTACCGGCCGTTCGCACAATAATGCCGATGTCCTATCCAGAAGACCCTGTAGAGCAGAATGCGGACATTGTCTGAATACAGAACAGCGAGAGGGTATCTCCATCAGACAGATCCGAGTGCAGGTTAATGAAGACTGAACAACGGATCAGTGCATCCAGGACCAAATGGCTGATCCAGACATCGAACCAATCTTGTCACTCAAAACGAGAGGGGCGCCAAGGCCACGATGGGACGAGGTAGCTAGATACTTGGGCGTGCTGAAATAATTATGGGCCCAATGGGACTCTAAGAATAGAGAATGGAATACTCAAGCGAGTTTGGGAAAGCACTGATGGCCGAGAAACCAAGTCCCTACTGGTAGTTTTACTTCGAAGACGTCAGAGCTTGGTGCCGGAAATGTGACACCTGTGCAGCCAGTAAGGGCCCGAAGACCCGGACCAAAGGCAGAATGCAACAGTACAATGTGAGCGTCCCATTTGAGAGAATTGCCGTCGATGTCGCCGGTCCATTTCCCGAGTCTGAGAGGGGGAACAAATACATTCTGGTCGCAATGGATTACTTCAGCAAATGGCCTGAGGCATATGCGATACACAACCAAGAGGCAACCACGGTAGCGATGGTGCTAGTAGAACAACTATTCAGCAGGTTTGGCGTCCCGATGGAACTACATCAGACCAGAGGCGTAACTTCGAATCGAATATATTCCAGAAGGTCTGCACGATGTTGGGGATCAGGAACACGAGAACGACACCATTGCACCCACAGTCAGACGGAATGACGGACAGATTCAACAGGACCTTGGAACAACACCTATCCAAGGTCGTCAGCAATAACCAGCGTGATTCCCCTAATCCTGTTGGCATATCGCTCAGCCGTACATAATAGTACAGGCCTGACTCCAGCTAGGGTCCTATTCGGAAAAGAGCTGCGATTACCCTGCGATTTGGCTTTTGGCTCCCCCGAAAAACCTTGCCAAGACATCAACGATTATGCCGACCAGCTCCGACATAACATGCTGGCAATATACGAATCAGCCCGAACGCAGATGTTGGCCACTAGTGACCGGATGAAGACGCGATACGACCTCAAGGCAAATGCAGTCGGGTTCCAAGAGAGGGACAAAGTCTGGCTATACAACCCCCAATTTCGCAAGGGTTAATCTCCAAAGCTTACACCCGCCTGGGATGGTCCGTACGAGGTCGTCAAGAGGCTTAATGACGTCGTCTACCGGATCCGTCGAAACCCTAGGGCTAAGTTGAAGGTGGTCCATTTAGATCGACCCGCTCCCTACCATGGAGAGGATGTTTCTGACCGGGACGATCAGAGTTAAAGGGGGGCGGTGTAACGAAATTTACCTAAGCCGTCCCTGGTTTCATTCCAGTACGACATCGATCGCTATTAGGACAAAAAAATTAATCTCGAAATAGCTCGGCAACTGTAGAATTGATAATGGATTGTACGAAAGGGTTCGATGCGGGTTTTAAAAGGAGCGGCACATCATCGCTGCAGTGAGTTAGTGCGGCCAAGAGCTTATGTTGTATTATATTTGTGATATTCGAATCAGCTGTTGTGTATATTTGACGTAAATAAAAGTTTCTAGAAAGTGAGAGTGAAAATTAATTACGATTTTACGATTTTAATTGAACCCACAAAGTTTATAACAATATAATAAATTGTTACACTTTAGCCTACTTGTTAAGTTATCAATGAAAAGAAGAAACAGCAGAGGTCCCAGATTTGACCCCTGAGGAACCCCTGATGTAGCAACGTATTGGTTTGATTTAAATTAATTATAGAAAACAGATTGGATTCTGTTGTCAAAATAAGAATTTGAAAAAGTAATGAGTTGACTACCCAATCCAAATTTAGCCAATTTACCAAGTAGAATACCGTGATCCAATTTATCAAAGGCCTTTGCAAAGTCGGTATAAATAACATCCACTTGACCTTTATTATCTAGATAATAGTAACGTTGGTAACAGTAGATCTTTTTTTCAGAAATCCGTGCTGCGAATCAGAAATTTGATGACATATGTAAGGATAAATGAGATCGTACAAACTCGTCTCAAAAATCTTGGAAAAGTTCGACAATATAGATATTGGCCTATAGTTCTCGATAGCAGATTTGTCTCCTGATTTAAATACCGGAGTAGTTAAACAAAGCGGTTTCTGGACCGGAAGTGGGCATAAAGGTAACCAGTCATCGAGTTCTCGCCGGGAGCTGCTGCCGAGCTGTTGGTAGTTGTTGTTTGGATAAGAAGAAGACATTGGGAAGAAGAAGAAGACATTGGGGGTGGTCGTAGGGGTGCGCGAAAGACATTTGGGTGTGTCGCAGAGGTGCGCGCCATCTGTTGTTAATAAATGAAAGCCATTGTATTGTGGGTTGCGTGTGTTGCAGAGGTGCGCGCCCTTTGTTGTTAATTGAAAGCCATTGTATTGTGGGTTGCAGGGGTGCACGCCATCTGTTGTTGGTTGTGGTGGTTAGAGAGAAAAAAAGCTAAATACTTGGCCGGGTATCGAACGCGGCTTGCCTGATTACAAAGTCAGGTACCCAGCGAGCTGCGCTAATGCGATTAATCGAGAAATGTTTATTTGAAAAGGTGTAGTACATGCCCGTTGCGCGGGCGCGTGTTTTTGGGCGTTGTTCGGTTAGATATTTGGGGGCTGGATGGGGGGATATGGTATTTTGTTGTCTATAAAAAAATTTAAAATCTTGGTATTTTGTTGTCTGTAAAAAAAATTGAAATCTTTTACAAACGTCTGCATGCGCGAGAACGTCCACTCCTTCGAGTCTATAGTTTTCGTAAGCGACCGCCTACCTGCGCAAGAACGGCAACTCCTTCGAGTCTCTGATTTTGTCGGATGATTCAAGGCCGAGCGTAATAATTTTGATGATGAATCAAGAATTTGATGTTATGGTTTCTAGTAGTCTGCTAATAATTTTTAGAATAAAGTAACGAAAGAGGTGCAAGATGAGCATAGTGTCTCACCAACTACTGTTGAATGCAGATCGATAAAAATGACTTTACTTAAATCAAGCTTTATAATATTCACATTAATTTTGAAAAATGTCTTGTATGTTAATATACCTTATGGAACCAAGGACATGGCTGTATGCCCTTCAGGGAACTGTTTGAACCGCTCCAACTGTACATTGATGGCTCGAGATAGATTAAACGATGGACGGCTGCCTGTATATTTTGCTCGCCTGTCAAACACAAGAAAAATTTCAAACTGAAGCTGATATTTTCTGATGACACTGAAGGTGACACTGACTGGATTTCAGCAGCTTCTTGCCAAGATGAAAAAACTTTACTATCGAACAGCTCAATGACTATACGTGATGCCAACCTACAAGAGGAGCTCCACAAAGTGCTAATTCTTATTTGTGTAACACTCTCTACAATTACAATATTATTACTTAAATTAATTGTGAAATGTATAAGGAGAAGAATGAATAATTAAAACACATAGTTATATACAATGTTTTATTTATGCAAAACACTATTTAGAAGCCAATAATAAACTACATCAACATTTTCTTTTGCACATCGTACTGGATCATTGCAGCGGCAGTAAAAATGCATGGAGAGTCAGAAGGTTTCAGTTCAACAGCGCCATTGAAGTTTTCCAGTTTTCTTAAATTGTGAATCTTCAGCTCTTCAAATAACTTGGTAAATAAAAAGTCATATTTCTGATGGCCTCGTACATATATGTGCGTGCATTTGGTTAGGAAAATTCTCAAAATGTCGTTCATAGTATTCAATTCGTAGTGGCCATCAGAGTAGTGGAGTCCATGTAGCCGTTTTTCCAAATATCGTACTTGCCTTTTGTCTGCTGCTGATAGATAGTTAAACGTTTTGGGTGGTTTAAACAAAAACACACCTGTGCGTTTACGTGTCTTGATTACCAATTCTTTGGGAACAAATCTTCCCTCGATTTCGAAACCTTGAATGTCGACAATTGCAATTTCCATGGTGAACCGTTGAAAAGCTGTACCGAAACTGATTTTCTAAACAGCTGAGTGATCTAATAAAAGCTTCGAACAATTTCGCTGAGTGGGAGAAATTCCATTAGGCAATCGTGGATAATTATGCAGAAGGCTCGGGTCTTATCGGGAAATCCCGTCTGGCTTTCAATATCCAAGCGAATATCTACAGTCGAGGATTTCATGGTGTCCTCACGTCGGGAGCAATCGATGACGAATAGGGTGTGCGTCTTGAATGCAACATAATCCAGTAGAGGGTGTTTGCCGCCGCCAAAGCTGGGATAAAAGTCCGTATACCTTTTGTACGCCTCATCGTACTCACTCTTTGAAAAATCTAAATCAAATCTCTCCATAGGCCAAAATTCGCTGTTTAAATTTAGACGAATATTGGAAATGTGAATATTATCAAATTCCGTGGGATCTTCTTTGATGTTGCTGTGGCGATCCGTTTGGAAGGCTAAGATAACGTAACGAGGGCTTTCCAGTGCGGCACACGTCTTCACAGCCCAAATTTCACGAGTAGCACCTGTTTTGAGAGCAGGCAACTCATTTAGCTCCCATTTACGAAACGGTAAAATTATACTGGAATCCGCTTTGACGGCTTGTAGTAAATCCAATTTAACGTCATCGTTTGGAAAAATGTGACGGACTTTGAGTTCGATGTTGTTTATTGTCACTTTGCCCTTGGTTGCAGCATCCGTGATTATAAGGCAATCATCATCGCTACGGCTTCGCACCAGACGAATTGTTTGTTTACCACACATCACCTGCTTGTAGTCGTTGAAGATGGAAAACAAATGTCCCAATGGAATGTACATGTGAAAAGTTTTATCGGCGGCATTCATATACGCTTTATGTGGAAAATTCCACCCGGCTATGAATAGGTCCTTTGAACTGTTGGGGTCGTAGCACAAGTATCCACGAAATGTACTCACGCGACCAGGGTCTCTTACGGTTTCAATTTCCTTGCCGCACAACTCGTACGAAACGCTGTCGAAGAAGAAAGCTCCAGCATTTGGTAACCAACAATCTGTTTGATTGACGGTGATTTCAACGATATCATTGTTGCCGAATGACTTGACGTATGGATAGTAGGTTCGCAACTCCTCGCGTCTTACGCTATCATCAAAATTTGGTTTGCGGAAGATATCGAACATTTGAGGAGTTGACATGGTAGCTGAGCGTTTGTAGAAACAATCTGTTTGAGAGCGTGAGTGATCTCTTGAGAGTTTTCATAGAAACTGATGGTGGACGAGGAGCGGTTGACTCTTATATGGTTCTTCATCAAATAAAAGTCGACCCATTATTATTGTAGTTGTTTCAGCTCAAGTCGAATGATGATTTATTCACCACGAAAATTCACAAGTTCAGAGTCTTGATTCAAAATTTGCAATGTGAGGTTATGTATTTCGCTTCTGTTAATCGGCAAATAGATTAAATGCAGGATCAACTGCAACGGCAAACTCGTAAATGGTATGTGAAGGAGTGTTGTTGTAGAAGGCTCCCGATGTGATGTTGCTATCGAGATGAATCGTTCTAACTTTTATAATGTTCACTGGTAAATCGGAACTGTGAACTTGATTGCGTGGTAGCAGCTGTTTAGAGAAGCCCACAATATCACCGATGCTGTCTTGCGGATGAAAGTCCACAGCGTACTTGCTGCTGAAAAGCTCACACTTGAGAGTATTGTTGTTGGGTTTCAATGAGAAAATATTCTCAACGTCCTTTGCCAAATGAATGCCAAGTGCCTTTCTAATATAAGCTTCGATGTCACCAATTTCGTATGAACCTTCGGGCAAGTCGATGAATGTTTGCGTGTTGTGATCGTCAAACAGGTAGATCTTGTCACCTCTCTCAATGTTTGGGATGCTGTTGTACGAGTGAAAACTCAATAAAGCTAGTCCGTAGTTGTAGTAGGGATCCAACTGAATAGGTGGTTGAAAATCAATCGACAGTATTGGACTGCGACCTTTCAATGTGATGATCACAGACATGACTGAAAATTGGATGCTTGTTAGCTGCTAATATAGGTAAAGGTAAAACAACAATAATGCAAAATATTTATTTTTTATTATAGAGAAATTTTAAGCATAAATGGCCACAATTTGATTGATTGTACGTCTGATAAGAGTCATTGTTGTAGAGGATTTTCACTCCATTGCCAAAGTAGTTGGCTAATTCTCGGGGTGGTTTCAAACATCCAAAGCTATCAAAGTACTGAACGGTGTTTCCATTTCGCACATAAGCTACCCAATGCGTACCGTGATGACTGCTGGTATCCAAATTAACGATGGCAGACTCCTTTGTTTGTGAATGTTTAGGTAAGGCGTCTCGCATAAATACTCCCCTAAAGTGGGGGATCTTCAAATGTTTGGCATAATGCTCAAGCTCGTGATTGTAAAGTGCTCGATTGGGTAGCTTTATTGGGAGTTTTTTTGCTTCTTTAAGTAAAGCCCGAAGCCGTTGCGGGACTTTTTAAGAAAAATACCGCTTCCTTTCTTCGCAAGCTCTTCCATGGCTTGATTATGGCGCTGGTCCTCCTCCAACTTCTTGCGGGCGTTCTTTGCATCTATAACGGCTTTGGCTACTCCACTGGCACCCCCGGCAAGAGCTCCAAGTGCTGACAACCCCGCAAATAGGGGTATAAGTGGGAGAGAACCACCAATTTTCGACTCAACAGGAATGACTCGAGGTACACGGATTTTCTTGCAACCACCTGCCTTCTTAATGACTGCTCGGGCTGCTCTCAACGCCAATAACGATGTCTTACGGACATCACTTCCAGATCCGGTAATAGCTCTCTTGATTGGTAGAACCACATTCTGTCGAAAAGATTTTTTTCCACATCGTTTTTTGATTCCAAGCCCCATCTTGCGTTCAGCCTTCATGCCTGTAGTTATAAGCCAAGAAGCTGCTTTTTCTCAAAGTGAAGCCTCCTTTGACTTGAATCTCTCCCAGGCTCGATTTTCCAACTCGTAATCAGCCTTATGACGATCCGCCAAAGGCTTGTATTTACTGTAGGCGATATCGTGCGCTCGACAAGCAGCGTCTGTCTTATTGATTCCTTGCTGACCCTTGGAGAGACGGTCTAGAAGTTTTGTACCGGGTCCACAAAACTGATAACCAGGTAGATGTAGTTCAAATGGTAATTTATTGATTGCGCTATTCAGTAGACTACCTCCTTTGGGAGTTAGCATGATACTGATTGAAACTGAGAGAGACTGCTGTATTTAATTAGTATCCGCAATAAGGATGATGTCAGTATATCGTAAGATGTATATGAAGCAACAAGATGTCCAACTGCCTATCGAAAATTTGGACTTTGTCGAAGAATCACCATCATCAGCAAGTCGACACGGACAGTTGTTACCAAATTCCCTCCCTATCTATTCCAAGTCACTCTACCAACCAAAGTACAAGACGTTCTCAAGCTGGTTAAAGGTGTATCGTATTTTCCCTTTAAAGACAACGAAGAAGTAATTGATCCGAGTGAGGCACGCGAATGTTCAGTATTCATTTTCGATGGGAAGGCACAGGAATATCGATTCAATATATTTATGCCAAACATATAGCAAAATACCTAAGCAACTGATTCGAGACAATTGCAACGTAATTGTCATATTCAGACAAGATGAGGTACGTGTCTCCCGACATGTTCGGAATGCTGGCAAAATCGTTTTGGCTTTATTACAATAGCTAAGGACTTCAACTTGAATGATGGCCGCTACCGTAAAGGATTCGATAAATATATAAAGGTTCAATAAAGATGATTGCTGTTAGTTGATAAAAATGTCTTCATTGAGTAGCAACATTGCTGCCACTGCTTGAAAGAAAAAGATCAAGCAATTGGCACGTTCTATTCGCAAGAAATATCTTAGTCTGAAGCTGGGAAAGTCGGAACATGATGAAACATTGAATAAACTTTTTAGACCGGTAATGACACCGCTACAAGATATTGCCTCAACTACGGCAAAAGTTCTCACTAAGATACCAACACAGACCATTAAACGTGAAGTAATTAAACAAGAAGTGCAGCAGCTGCCACCAGTCAAAAAACATGAGTTGGAAGAGACACAATACCTCGATGAAGAACCAATCGCTGAAACTAGTATACATACCAAGATGATGATGATGAGGTGGAGAACGAAACCTTTTACGAGGATCCCGGTAATCTCTCTAAAGAAGCAATAGAGGACTACATGGATCAGTATCCTCCAGTTGCACACAAATATCTTGAAGACTATATCACTAAAAGCGATGATATTGACAACATATATGGACCTATATATGACGCTGCAAGTTCCAAATGGTTTCTTGGGCAAAAGGAAATCAATTTCAGTCGTAGTACAGGTCACATTATCGTTGATGGGTTACAGTTTCGAGGTACTCCAGGGTTATATCAACTAATATTTTACAAGTCACCTGATTATGCACCCGATGATTTAGAAGCATACAGAAAAGTGTTGGTAATGACATCAGCACACAAGAATGCAGCAGGTCGTTTGAAAGCTTCAAGTCTATATAAATATACTGAAATTATAAAGCCAATGTTTCCTCCTTTGACAAAGAAGCAACGTTTTGCTGGAACTGGTATGAAGTTAACTTACAATAACAAGCCTATGGAATACGTCTACTGGGATGATCCCAACGAATTGGTTGAACGGTTGAAACTACTGATTGCATCCAAGGAAGCAGGCAACACCTCTCACGACAACGAAATAATTGCCATTTTAAATGAACTTAAGGAAGCTAATATTATACGAGATAAATAAATTTCGAAATTGAAAGTGTATATTATTCCTTATCCTATGGCAAACATATCAGTTTCATGATGACTTTAAACAAGTTTGGGCGTAGTGAAAATTACGAATGTCGAAGTACCGACGAAGGCCATGGATGCCGCCAACAAGCAGTACGTTGATAAGAAAATAGCAAACGGACTTCAGCAACTACATAGTGATTTTCAAATAGCTTTCAGCAACTACACTGGTGAAGTTCAGCAAACCTTATCTATGTTTAAGCAAAACGAAAAGGTTAGCGAGGAACGTGGAGCTCAAAACTTTGCTGCAATGAATACTCGCATGTTGAAAACCGAACAAGCTATGGAAACCCAACTACAAAATATATCGCTTCTCATTTCAAAATTCAATATATTAGAAGCTCAGTTGGAATCTGCCCCGAAAGAATATAAGGAAACCATCACAAAATTTGAAGCCTCGTTTAATGACAACCGTATATTACAGGACAAACGTATAAATGATCTGGAACTTTCTCTGAAACAAGCTCTTAAAGGTGTTGATGCAGCAGAAGTATTAAATATTGTTCGAAAGGATAAGGCTAAAGATCTTTCTGATCTAACTGAACTTAGAGACAAGATGACAAACGTAGTTCCTGACCTATACCGAGACATGCAAAAACTACATGATGATATTGCAAATCAAATGTTGGACCAAAATCAAAAACTTGAAGCAATCGCAGACAGTATTGCTGCAATTAAAAAGCATCATTAGGGTCAATAAAAACATGCCTTTGTCTATTTTTAAGCAGTATACAAGATGGCTCCTATAGCGAAACATTCCAAAGAAAAAGTTCAAGTCGTTAAGGAACTACATAGACCTGTGAGACGAAAGTTTCCTCGCCGACGTGTAATAATCAAAGGTTTCGATGACTCCTGGCAGTCTGACCTCGCACAAATGGATATCTCTATGCAAAATCCAATCGTAATTTCAAGTTCTTCCTCGTGGTGATTGATTGCTTTTCAAAGTACGTGTGGACGAGACCGCTGAAAACGAAATCCGGTGAAGAGGTAACTCGTGCCTTTGAGAGTATTCTCAAGGAAGGACGACACCCGAAAAATCTCCAAACCGACCAGGGTAAGGAATACTACAGGAATAGTTGCTTTCAGAAACTAATGAAGTCAAACGGAATCAATCATTATAGTACATTTAGTGGACTGAAAGCCGTAATAGCAGAACGAGTAATTAGAACTCTGAAAGAACGGCTCTACAAGTACTTTAGTTTGAACGGCACCTACAAATGGATAGATATTCTACAGGAAATCGTTAAGGACTACAACCATCAAAAACATTCCAAGACAAAAATGAGACCTGCGGACATTAATAGGAAAAACGCTCGAGATATTAAAGTATACAATAACCTGAAAATTGCTGGGCCAAGAAAACTGAAAGTCGGAGATGTTGTGCGAATAAGTAAAACCAAGCACGTTTTTGATAAAGGTTACCACATCACCAGACCTATCAGACATAAAAGCAAAGTGACATTTGAGAGCAGACTTGAGACGTTCAAAGACTGGTCTATTGCCTTGAAGCAGACACCCACCGAGCTTGTCAACGCCGGCTTCTTTTAAACGGGCTACGGTGACAGGATCACTTGTCATTGCTGTGGCTTAGAGCTCAAGAATCTCTTACCTTATGATGATATTACAGAGCTTCACAAAAAGGGATCAGCTAAATGTTTATTGCTTAGAGACTACTCACCAAATCCCCACACTGACTCTAATCATAATACTTGTAAAATTTGCTTAACTAATGAAATGACAATTGTTTTTATGCCATGCAGACACTTTGCTAGTTGCTTTGATTGTTCACTGAAAATAGATTATTGCTGCATATGTAGAAGGAAAATTGCAGGTAATTTAAAAATATATGTATGCTAAAAAATAAAAAACAAAGTTACCAATATGCTGTTTTATTTAAAATAAATAAACATAGAGTAATAACATAACTACATCAAATATTACTTATACATATATCTTGAAAGTAAAAATGAATTTAGAGGCTGTAGTGGCCGCAGGGTAAAGTATCATATGAGTCTTTTAACAGATAGCGCTTGTCATCAAAAGGACTGAGGGCGATTTTTGTCTGCTCTACACTAAATATGTTATGAGCATATGATCTAATACAGCGTTGGGAAGCATTAGTTTGCTTGTTTTCTTGCAAACAAGAGAGGTAATCATCAAACGTAATACTATTTTTAACTACATTGTATTTTACACCTTTTGACTTTTTGATGCATTTTCCCCCTAGGATTAGATAGGTGTACATTTTCGAATGGAGGCCTACAAAATGTGAAATAATGTAGCATTTAGCCTCATCCTTCATTAAACCAAGCACCTTTTTATTAACTAGTAGGATGTTGTAGATATTATCGGGGGGATAGTCTGATGTGTCGAAACGATGGAGATTGGGTTTGACGAGCTCCTCATATATATCATCAGAAATTATTTCAAGCAAAAATGAATCAGTATCGATGTATAGAAGTTTGACTAGATGACGAGGGTACTTTTTATAAATGAAATCATAGAGGAAGTCATACATTAGGATTTTTGAAAGTTCCAGAATTGCGCACCCGATATACAGAGGTTTATTGAAGAGCAAATCAGTTTTGTTTAACTCAATTGCAATCAACTCATCATCGAATATGGTGCGACTGTGAAATGCTGGGGAAGCAATAAGATTTTTAGCACCGTATCGACCTGCCCAATGGTTGACTAGTTTAACGATACGATGCTTTCTAATATTCTCCATAGTTTTACCGAAGACTGCGTTATTCATCAATTTGAACAAATTCTTCTCAAAATCGTTAGTTGCCTGAGCTCTTAGGGAAGTATTTAGATCGATATAGGACTTGAGACTGTTTGAATTTTAACACCCGGTGAATGTGTTTGAGAATGATACCATTCTCAAGAGCTTGTTTCAGATTTCTATAGTGAATATTATATTTTTCCTTGTCATGCAAGGTAGTCATGAGTTTGGGAAGTTTAGAGCCGGGAGGGGTGCGGTGCTCCGGACAGAAGGGAAGGTCTTTATGATGATCATGCAAATGCTTGGGATACTCCAGATCAACTTCCAAAAAATAACCAATGTCTGAATCATCGGGAATTTGAGTGACATCGATGTTGGTATCAGCAGACCATTGGAATCCCCCGTAGGGTAAGGGTTGACTTTGACTATATCTATATAAATTATTAGCGTCTACGTGGTAAATGAATTTGGAGGGTTTACTAGAATTATAATTGGGCATATACTTGTTATTCGCCTCGGAAAACCTATTAGAACATTGGGAAATACCTCCACGTATTCCACGTTCAATGAACATTAGCATGTCAACATTTTGAAGAATTTCCAATTGGCAACTTGTGTACTTGAGCATACACTGCCAAGAATATCCAGGTAGAGTGTAACAATGGGCTGGATCTAAGCCATATGTTTGATGGGCCCTATCAGGAAAATTTTCAAACACGTCAGTTAAAAGAAGAATGTCTACTTTCATGTACAACTCCATGTAGTTGCTAATGGTTTGACATTCAAAGGAATCCCATAATTTTAGCATGTTCGTAATCAGCTTGAGAAACGTTCTGGTCATTCAATTTATTATAAAAATTCTCTATAGACGGTAATTGGGTTTCACTTAATTTTTCCAATGAATCAACATAATCATAAGGAAAGATTCCCTTTCGTTTTAGCATCTTTAGTTTCGCTAACGACACATGATTGAAGATTGAAGTTAAATTAACAAATTGATCGGATTTTAAAGTGAATGCCAGCTCATCCAAAGAAGATCCCAGAAATTTAAATGAGTCGATAAATCTAAATTTTATTTTTGTGTCCTTATCATGTTTAGTAAAGGCAATATACTTCTCTTTATTGATTGGTACAAGAGTTATTTGATCATGCTTGGCGAGATCCCTAATTATAAAGTGGGAGTCGTATCCACTTAGGTTGTGGAACACTACTGGAACTATGAAGGACTCACGGTACCTGAGGTTACAATAATTATGTGAATAGCCTCTAAATGCACCGGAAAGGTGAGAGTGTTCTCTAACGATTTTATCTTGAGGTAAAAAGGGCTTCTCACAGATATGACATGTGCTAGATGCATGTTAGTTTGGACTGCACGAACTTTGCCAAGTTTGCCATTTCAGTGGTGAACCACTCCATACAGTTAGAGCCCGTGAAGCCTATAGTACGAGAAAGAGTCATCATAGGAACATTTGAAATAATAACCAGCACATATGGCTGAATGCTGCTGATATTTATGAGTTTTGGTGGAAGTAGTATCGGAAATTTGCAAAAGTATCGACTCAAAATCTGCATAAACAATAAAAGGAAGCCTTTCCTTGAATGAAAAATTATTAAACTCAACTACCGCTTTCTTAGGAAAAGATATTTTGCAATTATTTACATTTTTACAATATTCAATGTGGCTGTCAAGGCTGCTGGAGTTACTAAAATAATTTAGACAACGATCGCATATTAATTAGACAAAAATTATATTTTATTTCCACGTCGTTTACTGTTAATTCTACATTTTCGAAATCATTGACTTTAGGAACATATTTATTTTGAATCATTAAGAGATTGACATGTTTGTCTAATTTACATTTAGTGATTCGAGCTGGAACTGTTTGATAATACTCATTATCTTTTGTTTTTATCAATTCTAAGGCATGTATATACATTAATAGAAATATTATTAAGTTTCTCGAACTTAGTAATTTGCTGTAAAGTCATAGGAAATGTCAAACCAGTTAGATTTAATACAGTAGATGGCTCGGGGTAAGCTGATGTTCTATCAGAATGATTTGTTGTAGGGTACAAATAAGCAATAACGCTGTATAAAAAAACAAAGATCATCATCATAGTTCTTAATATTGATTACAGCATGTTTCTTAGAAATTGATTCTGGTAATCTTATGAAAGATGAGGCTCCATTTCCAATTTCAAATTTATTTATGTATATTTCCAAGTTTAGAACTTTATACAAACTCCAACCTGATGCCTTTTCGTGAAATTCCTCTAATTTACGTAAAATTTCGTTCCGAATGTGTTCATAGAACCACCCATTCAAATCTGTACCCCTATCTATTATCGCGTTTTTCGTATTAAAATATTTATATTCCATAATTTCCTCCATTCCAGATTTCTTTATGAATTCACCACAAAAAGTCGTATTTACTTTAAGAGTAGGCATTGTTTTCAAAGTATTATTTATGCGCGCCTTAAAAAGGAAAAATGCATAATCTAAAAATTTAAAAATATTGATATGAATGAGATTAATGATTACTCCTATTCGAACACATGAGCAAAACGCTGATTCTATATCATATCATTTAACGCGATCACTTCTTTTAGACTTCTCACCAATTCCCCCACCCCTTTTGATGTTAGAATAATTTTTCAAATCATTTCTAAATCTTTTTATATGACTAATTTGAGATTGAAGCTTATTCAAAGTTCCTATATGTAAATCTGATTCCCGAATAGCTCTGTTACATAAAATTAATTGTTTTTTACTTAATTTCAGCCAGTTAGATATTTGCTCTGGAGAGCAACGTTTATATTTGATGCTAATCTAATCGCTATAGCCTCTGAATTCATTTTGACTCGTATAACAATATAATAAACTATTACAAACGTGAGAAATATCAATGGAATATTAACAGTAAAAGTATAACTGAAGCATGCAAAATTTAAAATAAAAACTTACAACTAAATTTTTTTATATTCACTCCGTAGAAATTTGAAAAAGCACTCGGGGTTGTAGTTTGCCTCCAAGTTGCTGCAGCCCGATGAATTCGATGTGAAACTTTCCACCGCCAAATTTGTCTAGGTGTGGTTTATATACCTGAGTGACCCGTTTCGGCAGGAAAATTACGTGGTCCTCTAATTCAAGTAAGATGGTTTCACCGTATCTTGGGTTGACCAGTTTGGCTGCCAGAATTCGATACTTCTGGTTAAGCTGCAAGTCTTGAATTTTTATTGCCGGCTTGTTGTCAATCTCTGCGGAGGAAACTGCATTAAGTTCTTTCAAAAAATCCATTTTCTATAACAAAAATAAAATACTATGAACTTGGTTGCGTCTAAACTCTAATAATTTTTGAACGACAGGCACAACATATTGGAAGCAAATTACCAAAAATTTAGAAATAGAACAATGAAACTTTTAAGAAGAGCAGACGAAACTACCTGATTCGAAAAACAAAACTACAAATTTTTTAAAGTCACATACAAAATATTAGAAGCAAATTAACAAAAGTTGGAAGTTGAACATTGAATTGAAAAGCAGCCCCTATGAACTTGGTTGCGTCTAAACTCTAATAATTTCAAATATTTTGAAGGGCAGTCACAAAATACTAAAAGCAAATTAACATAAATGAAATTAAGTAAATACTCACATAATGTTTTTTGAACAACACACACTATCACTAGAAACACTTAAGAAGTAATCTCTTTGAAAGTTGAATTAGCAGTTAATTTAACACAGCACAAACACAATCACTGTAGTTGATATGTGATCTCTTTGAGAGTCGAATTAACAATGAAATAAAAATTCGCAATTATTTTATTTATCATCATCGAACTACGTCATTTGCGTATAACGAAATTTCCGTTAGTTCTAGAAAAACAACTAATTAATGCTTATCATATGGGAACTTCCTGCAAACGTTTATTGCTGCAAACAACATGATAACCTTATCAAACCACAGCTTCCTGTAAATTTATTTAGCTCGGTTTCATTTCGCGTAAACAAGATATCACAGTTTCCTTTCACTACGGTCATCATTTCCGTTGTGGTTTCGATATCTAAAATACCAGATATAATGTGAATTTATTATCAGGAATTTTTAAATAATTACGGATTCATGATTTATATTATTTTTCGATTTTATTAACATTACTTTTAAATAAATACAGACACATGATTTGAGAATTTATTATCAGGAATTTTTAAATACATTTATGATTTTATTGCCATGAATTTTTAAATAAATACAGATTTTTATTCATCTCTCAAGACGTAAAAAATTCCTGGTTCCACCAGAAGTAAACTAATCGTATCTGGGAACCCTCCTATTGCTGGGCGCTGAGTTCCACCTCCTCCACGGGCGAACTGAGCCTCTATGAAATCAGTACGACCGCCCATACCTGCACGTTTCATTTGGGGTGGTCCTATATCTATTTCAACCCTATTTGATAATCGATGGCTGAAAAGCAAGTATTTCCAAACGGACATTTGGGTTTGCTTTTTCGGAAATACCTACATCGTATTTTCTTCATTTTTTCCTTTTTCTCAGCTATATAACGATCTGTTTCCGCTTTCTGGTAATAAACCTCAGATTGATAGACATAAGGAGACACAATAGGGCATTCTGGACAGCCTCTGCGAATGTTCAATTCAAAGTCTTTATTTTGATTTTTTTTACGCATGGGAAGCAGAAACAATGGTTACAATTTGGCAATAGCCCAAAATTATTAGTGATCTCTTCCAAACATATTCCAGACATTTTATTCATAGTGAATTGAATAAGACTGCACCTATAGTCACAAAAATCTAATATTTGTAGTGTTTGCTGTCGTCACACACTCACGACAATAAGTTAAAAGAATTTATTTATTTTATTCAGTCCTGAGTTGAAGCTGTAACAATCCAGTCATGAATTTGGAAAGTTTACTTGATGACAAGAAAGATTTAATATGAGTGCAGTGTCAACGAGAACTATACAACCGAAAGATTTAACTGGAAAGCTAAATCCCAAAAATGGATGTTACGTGGTACCAGACGTTTTAACAACTGTGATTACCTACAACGGCCGCACTTGCAAATATGCGGCAGTACCAGAAATTTTAACAATTAATATTACCGATACCGAGACCACTCTCAAAATTGGTGAAACAATTATACATTTAACGGTGGAGAGTTACACGGTGCTTAAAAAATACTTGGAATTTGCATATGGTTGCCATAACGATCCTTCACATGGAAAGGATGAACCTGACACTGTATGGGATGATTGCCAGCTTTGTTCTGATGGTATTTCTTTGGATTTGACTATGTGGTTGGATGATGGCGGCCTTACTATATATTGTACAAAAACAAAACAAAATATAGCTTTAATTATTAAGGATGCTCTGAAAATTCATAATATACTATATGCTAATAAACATATTTAAACAGTTGTCTAGTTTTAATATATCCATTATTTTCACCTTAATTAAATTTCAGACGCTTGAAACAAATTTTCCAAGTATCAATATTTTTACGCTCGGCCTTGAATCATCCGACAAAATCAGAGACTCGAAGGAGTTGCCGTTCTTGCGCAGGTAGGCGCTCGCTTACGAAAACTATAGAAACGAAGGAGTGGACGTTCTCGCGCATGCAGGCGTTCAATGCCTTGAATCATCCGACAAAATCAGAGACTCGAAGGAGTTGCCGTTCTTGCGCAGGTAGGCGGTCGCTGACGACAACTATAGACTCGAAGGAGTGGACGTTCTCGCGCATGCAGACGTTTGTAAAAGATTTTAAATTTTTTTACAGACAACAAAATACCATATCCCCCCATCCAGCCCCCAAATATCTAACCGAACAACGCCCAAAAACACGCGCCCGCGCAACGGGCATGAACTATACCTTTTCAAATAAACATTTCTCGATTAACCGCATTAGCGCAGCTCGCTGGGTACCTGACTTTGTAATCAGGCAAGCCGCGTTCGATACCCGGCCAAGTATTTAGCTTTTTTTCTCTCTAACCACCACAACCAACAACAGATGGCGTGCACCCCTGCAACCCACAATACAATGGCTTTCAATTATTAATAACAGATGGCGCGCACCTCTGCAACACACGCAACCCACAATACAATGGCTTTCATTTATTAACAACAGATGGCAGGCACCTCTGCGACACACCCAAATGTCTTTCGCGCACCCCCACGACCACCCCCAATGTCTTCTTCTTCCCAATGTCTTCTTCTTATCCAAACAACAACTACCAACAGCTCGGCAGCAGCTCCCGGCGAGAACTCGATGACTGGTTACCTTTATGCCCACTTCCGGTCCAGAAACCGCTTTGTTTAACTACTTACCGGACATATTTTAGCTGATTTCCAAGTAGAGTAATATAACTATTTTTATAACTGTGGTAATTTGTCTTTTCACCACTGCTCTTAAATGTTTGAATTCCTCGAAACAAGTGATATTATGAGACTGCTTAAATTTCTTATGCAATCTAGCCTTTCTTTTGATATTTTTGATTATTTCAGAGGTAAACCACTTAGGAAATATACGTTTGTGTGAATTAAACCGCCGAACATGCGCATCAAAGATATTATATAAAGTGGTATAAAAAGCTTCTAAGCAAGCATCTACGTCCAATCTACACAAGAAAGATAGTTATATAGCGAAGCAAAGTCTGCTTTCCTAAAGTTATATGAATTAGGACATGGATTAGACCGAAAGTTAAAATAAGGTTCTGGAATCTAAAAGATAATATCTAATGCTGGATGATCAGTATCTTCGGGAACTAACGGATTACAACCATGTGAGATAGTAATATTAACTAAATCGGAGCAAACCAAATCCAATAACCTCAACATGGAACTTCTAACATCGTTAAACTGGTGGAAATTGTAAATTGCTAAAAAGTTATTCATAATTGAAGACTTTCTGTTATTTGGATCGTGATGTACAAAGGCAGGTATATTAAAATCACCTAAAATAATTGTCTAATAAACGTTGTTTGTGGCATATTCTTGATTATTTTTATGTTTCTTTGGGGAATAACACCACAATAGAAATAAAACTACGTATATCGCAGGAATACCAAACGTTTCAAAGTCTATTCTGACTTCGTTGTCAATGGCTTTATATTTATTGATGTAGATTGTAAAATGAAATCAAATTTTTAGAATACATTAATAATATACACCCAAATATTGAATTTACGACTGAAATAGAAACAAATAATCAAATTAATTATTTAGACTTGACAATTACCAGAATAAATAACAAACATACATTTGCAATTTATCACAAGCCTACATATTCGGACATAGTCATTCATAGTAGTTCTTATCATCCTTACCAACAAAAAATGTCTGCATTTTATAGTATGATCCATAGATTAATCAATGTACCTTTGACGCCGTTAAATTTCGAAAAAGAATTAAACATCGTTAAACAAATATCAGTAAACAACGGTTTTGATCACCATCTCATCGGTAACTTAGTAAAAAAGAAAATGTTCCATAAGGCTCTAAATTTAATTTATCCTATTGATAAAAAACCTTATGATTTTTTCAAAACTTTAACTTACTTGGGCGAAACAAGTAATAAAGTTAAATCATTTTTAGAAAAACAAGACATAAATATCAGTTATAAAACTTCAAATAATTTATCCAGATATATTAAGAATAATAAATCAAGAGTAGATAGCAATTGTAAATCCGGGGTATACAAACTTAATTGCGGCAATTGTGACAAGCTATATATCGGGAGGACATTTAGAAATTTTAATACTCGTATTAGAGAACACAAAAGAAGTTATTCCACACAAGACAATAAATCTAATTATGCACGTCATTTAGTAGAGGATAATCACAACTTTAACGATACTATAAATATATTACATTTGGAAAATAACCCCAGTAAAATTAATCTATTAGAATCCCTAGAAATTAACAGGTATAAATATTCAGGTAGACATGACCGAAAAACTAATTATTGATCTGGCAGACAATGCAAATGATATTCTTAATTCTATAACTTTTGCTGGTCTAAAAATTATCCATACCTCAATTTTAACATTTCATTACTGGCTTCCAGGAAATTTCAGAGTTAAAAAACGACGATTCCCTTACTGTATATTCGGATAAAAGACGGAAGTGCGTGTAAACCTTAGAACGATCGACATAAATTATTTTCCGAAAAACCTTAGAAAATGTCACGTGATCTTTGTTATTATTCCTGAATATGATGGGAATCCGCTTTGATTATTCAAGCGACCTATCTAGAATAATTTAAGACCTGCAAAAATGTAGCAGCTTCCAAACGAGTCCCGATTAGCTCTCCCAACCCGACTTCAAACAAAAGAAGCAAAAAAGCACCCGGCTGCTAAAAAACAAAACGTATCTACCAAAGAAAAAGATGCGCAACTTTTTTTAGGGACACGCAACCAACAGCATAATTAAAAAACAACCAAATCTTAAATTCCTGGAAAACGCTTTCCCATAAGCCCCGCATTTTTAGTTAATATTCAAAAAACCGTTTTTAATCAATGACACTTCTAACACTTACAAACTGGTAGTCGACACAGGAGCAGGCTTATCAATATTCAAACCCAAAACTTTTCACATCGATCTCCTGGAAATGTTGTGATACAAAGTATCACTAACTAAAAAAATCTCATAAACAAATCCACTTTATTTCCATTTAATCTAACAGATCCACACAAAGTATATATGTGAAATTTAGACATCGAATTCGAATACCATGCCATGTAATTGTAAAAGTGCAGTGATACATGCCCAAGGGTATCATTTTAGAAACCAACGTATGGTTATGGTTGCGGAACATCGCATCACAATCAGGTGTCCTAATATTAGTGCAAATACTTTAAACTGTTACCATCATTCCTTATTAAAATTACAGAGTGAATGCAGTGCTTTTGTTGGAATAACTGAAGTAAGTAGAAGCATCCAGGCCCGTCCACATATTTAGATCAGAGCATAGCGGCGCGTTCGTTTGCAAAATTGTTTTAATTTATAATTTTTTTTTTAAATGTCCGGGAGGTCTTTTGATTATAAAAGTGTAAGATGACACTTGATATATTTAAATAATAAAAAATTGTTTAAACAACGAAAAACTATATAGCCAAAAAATGCATTTTTTGCCATTAATTTTTTTATATTCTTTACAGTATTTCGAATGAAAAAAGTCCTCACACCCATCATCGTATCTCCAACCCATTTTTTGTTATGGATTTTTTTTAATTAGAAATCGCCAAAATTCCTAATTTTCTTGAATTAAATAATATACCTTAAAAATTTAAATACTATAATTTTAATTTTTTTATCAAAAATTTCAACTATATTAAACAAAATAGCCTAAATAAATTTTAAAAATTCTCTTTAGGTTCTATGTTCTTTTACATTATAACAATATGCTTCCTACGCGCATGCACTTTTGAGAGAGGAGTATCTTTATCTCACTCTCATCTCGCTGTATAAGATGAGTAAGAGAAAGGCAGACGAGGATTTTTCCACGTTTTGAATCCTGTTTAATGGTGGATTCGTTTTACGGTGGATTGTTCTATGTTTGGAGCCATGTTCTAACTAAGAATTTTTAAAGTTAGAATTTTCTACGTTTTGGGGCTGTTATTTTCGAGATGGGATTTTGAAGTTATTGTTTGGTATGGAACCGATTTAACCGTTTAGATGGAATTCAACTGATGTCCAGTCGGTGATGAATTAGTTGGAGATATTTGGCTTTGAGTTTCCATGATCAAGAACACAGTACAGATAATCATGTCAATATCATAAGAGATAGTAAATTTCAGAAACGTTTAATAAGGTACGGTTTTAATTTGTTGACAGATTATACCATTATCCATTTCAAGCAAATCATCCAGTGTGAATTACATCATAACCGCATACTATTTTTTGCTTTTTAAGGTATGTTCACTTAAAGGTTTTCAATCAAATGGCCCCCTGAATAAATTAAAATTTTGTGTTTTACTATCTTTTACCCATGCCCATATGTTCCCCGATGAACAGTAGCCGCCTGGCACATGTAAACAAATCAAGGTAGGTTTTATGTTGATTTTTGAGTTTTCCAAATTTAGAATACCAGGTTAGTGTTGTAAGGTATCAATTGCATAAATGTTCTTTACAAACACATATGCTGTTCCTTGAAAATCATTTGTAAATATTTTTCATTGTACTTTTAGTCATTCTGCAACACTAAAGACAGATAACTGATCTATTATTTTTTAAAGTTTAATAGAATTAAAGTTATACAGGGTAGTTCAAAAATGTTGTGTTAGGTAGCACATACTTAGTTGTGTATACAAAGTGGTTGGAATAAGGTGAAGTAAAACTATAATTATACAGGGTGGATCAAAAAACTTAAAAAATGGTTAAAAAAGGATATGCAGTAAGGATATTTGAGTTATAGGGCGGAGAGTTCTAAAAATGTTAGAAGCAGTTGCATATACAGGATGATTGAAATATAAGGTGGAGTGGAATTATAGTTATATAAGGTGGTTTAAAAAATGTTACATGTAAAGGTAAATGTTTATAGTTGACATATGAGGCGACGTAAAATTATAGGTATTACAGGGTGGTTTAAACAATAGAAAAAGTTAATAGGGTGGAGAAGATTAATACTTATACAGGGCGGTTGCAACGGCGTGTAGAGTTGAATTATAGTTGTACAGTGTGATTCAGAAAATGATAGACAAATAATTTATAATAAAGGTGCAGAAGTTTAAAAATCAATGAAGTAATTCAATCAAATTTAAACAATACACTAAACAAATTGCGGGGACGCAACATTCCGCCAGCCTTGAATTACTTATTTCAAAACTAAGGGTCCACTGGCAGTGGACAGAGCTTTACAAGAGGTCGCTTCAAAGTACCACTTGCAGTTCTAACTGTAGCAACGCGTACAACACCATCACCTCCAGGATGTACGTCAATAATGCGCCCTAATGGCCAATTCAAAGGAGGGGAAGTGTCTTGCTTCAAAATAACAAGAGTACCTGGCTTAACAACCTCTGAGGGATCAGTCCATTTGCTTCGTTGATGAAGACTGTAAATATTCTTGCGACCAACGTTTCCAGAATGCCTGATGCAATCGACGCAGTAACTACCATCTGTTGAGACGATTAGATGGGACAGATAAGAAATCAGATTCAGGAGGTGCTGTTAAAGGTTCCATTGTAAGAAACATTCCAGGACTCAAGGCGGTAAGATCCGCTGGATCGTTGCTACAAGGGGTTATAGGTCGCGAGTTTGAAACTGCTTCGACCTGTGCAAATACAGTAGAAAGTTCTTCGTAGGTTAGGAATTGATCTCCAACGACACGTCTTAAGTTTAACGGATTTAATTCCGCCCTCCCATAGTTCTCCAAAGTGAGGAGCCGAAGGGGGATTGAAATGCCAAGAAATGGTTTCTCGTGCAGCAGTAGCTCTAAAAGCTTTCAAGATCTGCTTGTGAGCACACACAAAAGTAGTACCACAATCACCATAGATATGGCTACATCGACCACGACGTGCAATGAATCGTCGCAAAGCTGCCAAGAACGCATCAGCAGACAAATCTGATACGAGTACTAGATGAACAGCTTTCGTTGCAAAGCATTTAAACAGGCACAGATAAGCCTTTAAAGTTTTCGACCCTCTAGTTTTAGCCATAGTTATAGTGAAGGGACCAGCAAAATCTACTCCAACATGAGAAAATGGTTTCAATTGTGAAACGCGGGAAATGGGCAAATTTCCAATGAAGGGTTGGTAAGCAGAAGGATTAAGCTTCCAACAAGAAACACATTTAGAAATGACACTACGAATTACTTTCTTTGCAGATAGAATCCAAAATCGTTGCTGCAAAAGAAATTGAACAGTTTGGATTCCTGCGTGAAGATTGGTGACATGACAATCTTCTACAATTAGATTAGTCAAACAACTTTTACTTGGTAGCAGTGCGGAAAATTTAGTATCAAACGGCAATGGAGCATTAGCCAATCTACTACCAACTCAACAGTTCCCTGTTCATCAAGAAACGGCGAAAGTTTACGAAGCGATTTGGGCAAAAGTTTTCGTTCTCGAAGAACGGAAATCTCTTTAGAAAAATATTGATCTTTGAACATATCGAACAATGAGAAGCTGAGCCTGATATAACTCAGCAGCCAAAAATGATCCAGAGCCCCTACGGTCTGGATTGCGAGCGTTATCAACAAAGCGACAAATATGAGCTATAATGCGGGTAATGCGATTAATAGAAGAATATTCTTCTAACAAAGTACCAAATAAATTTGGTGAAGCGGTGACTTGAAGCGCCACTATACGGGCTTCAGTCATAACTAGCGGTGACATGCTTGAGTCTGAGCAAGCATGTGGCAAACAAGCGGTAATCAACAATTGTGGGCCTTTCCACCAAAGTGTATTGCCTAATAACTCTGATGGTAAAGTGCCGCGGGAACCCAAGTCAGCGGGGTTATCACAAGATTGAATGTAAAACCAATGTGAAGAAGGAAATTTTCCTGAATGTAAGCAACTCGATTACTGACAAATGTCCAATGGTGCGGGGAAGAACTAAGCCATGAAAGGACTACCGTGGAATCTGACCAGCAACGAATCACCTTGAACAACAAACGACTATTGAATTGCTCATAAACATAATGAAGCACACAGTTCCAATCTGGGAAGTGACAAAGTTTTCAAAGGGGCAACTTTCGATTTAGACAACACAAAAAAACTTTGACGAAATCAAGATGCGGTTTCGAAGCAGAAGCATCACCAAATGCGTGAAGTTCACAACTAGAAAAGTTTTCTATAGCAAGCAGGTGAAGCAAAAATAAATTCTGTAAGGTCAACAAAATAGCGATTATGTCTTGCTGCAACTTGGGACTGATAAACAAACAATAATTCAAAGATAACCGATGAGGTATCGTAGCGGATGCATTAAACACTAACGAAGTTTGGTTGTGCTACTATCAGGTTTCAAAACACAATGATGCGATATGTAGTAACAATCAGAAGCAGTAGATGGATCAGGAACCAACTCCATATGATCAAGCTCTAAATACTCTTTGCGAAAATCTCTGGTTGCTTTAGAAGACGTCTTTCTAAAGAGTAGAAACGTTGTACGGCGAGATTATACATTCCATCAAAAGCAGGAAGTGTATTTCGAAAAGGAAGGGGCACAACGAATCTACCTGAATCCAGTCTCCTGCATCCCTCGGAAAATATTTTTTCATCAGGGGACTGAACCAGTGCGGTAGGAACATCTACAAGTGTCCAGAACCTTTGGAGTGAATCATCTAATGATACTACATCTTCAATTTGACAAAAAAGCGAACTTGGGTTTATGACTGAGTGAGAGTTAACAGAACTCGAAGACACTCTACCCATAAGGATGTAAGCAAACACAGTGTTAATAGCACCAGGAACACCTTCCTTTCCCAGAAGACGTCCATCCAACAAAATTTGAGAGAATATTCGACACCTAACAAAAGGTCAATAGCGCCTGGGCTATTGAAACCAGGATCAGCAAGTTTCAAATTGGTTAGATATGCCATTTTAGCCATATTAATGGGCGCAACAGGCATATCATTGCAAATGCGTGGTAAAACAATAGTATCAAAAACAAAATTGCACTCACGCTTTACTATAGAGCGAAGAGAGCCCTCAGCAGAGGTACTCTGCATAGAACCTAGCCCGTTGAGTTGAATCGAAGCGGGCATAGGTCGAAAGCCAAGGCGTTTCACAGCCTTGCGCGCAATGAATGATGTCATGCTACCAGAATCTAGCAGATATCGCAAAGTTTGATAAGAACCGTGCTTATCTAATACCTCTACTAAAGCGGTAGATAACAACACACTTGAATTGTATGAGAAAAGTGAACTATGACAAGAAGTCTACGGTAGAGAAGTTTCGGGACTTTCAACAGTATTAATGGTACTGGATCCACCAGATGTGGAAGCCAGGTTTGCGGGGGAGCACTAGATTCAGACCGAATGCCTGAATCACCACGATTTACAAAATGAAGCAATGCGTGATGGCGTTGTTTGCAGTTGCGGCAAGTGGATAAAGATTTACAGCGATTCGACTGATGAGAATCGCCTAAGCAATTAAAACAAAGTCTAAAATCTTTAACAAACTTAAACCGCGCGGATACTGATTTGTTCAAGAATTCAGAACATTTGTAAATCGCATGATCGGATTTACAAACTAAACAATTTCTATTCTTAGTGACAAACAACGATGTATTGAAATGGGAAGAACGTTGCTTTGAATTAAATGGTAACCTTTTGTCAACACTTCGCTTTGCCTTGCGGGATAATTCAACATGTTCAAAGGCATCGCAATGCTTCGACAAAAAATCAAAAACTTCCGAGCGGATCGGAAAGTCATCTTAAGCGGTCACAGTACCATGGTAAAGTTCAAACTTAGCGG
Source organism: Octodonta nipae (assembly GCA_034190945.1). Classification (NCBI taxonomy): domain Eukaryota; kingdom Metazoa; phylum Arthropoda; class Insecta; order Coleoptera; family Chrysomelidae; genus Octodonta; species Octodonta nipae. Next base: position 58,994,006 of record CM067218.1, on the reverse strand, counting down.
CTAAATTCTTTGGAACTCGTTTCAACATCATCTGAACGATACAAAAATCCCACTGATTTACTGGTAAACCCAAATTCTTCAGTGCTTCCAAATTATCACTGAAGTCATCCAATAACTGCCGAACCTCTGAAGGGCTATCTGAAGTTAGTTGGGGGAATTGTTCTAAAGCTGACCAATGAGACTCCGCGATTAAACGAGTTCGCTTGAATTTTTTCAAAAGTGTTTCATAAGCACTCATGTAATTGTTTTGTGTTAGTTTAAAATTCTTAATAGCCTCAAAAGCAGGCCCTTTTAAAGCTAACTGCAAATATTTGAACTTCTGCATAGATAGCAATGAGTTTTTCATTATTGTGAATTAATGAATCAAACAAATCGATAAAAGTACCAAATTCCAATATGTCTCCACTAAATGAAGGCAAATCAATTCGCGGCAAAGCAACACTTTCCTGTTCCCAAGCTATATTTTGTGGCGTAGAATTCTGAACAGATTTCAATTTAGCAAAAATAGACCTAATTGAATAAAACAATTTTTCAAATTTATTGCGTATGTCATCCTCAAAGTCAAAATCATCGTTGGCTTCTGAAATTAAACCTACAATGGAATTGTGATGTTTAAAAAATTCTAAATGGATTGAATCAACCATATCAATCATGCAAAAAAACAATTCAACGTCGTCACCTCTTAAGCCTTTCTCGGCAGCAAAATAAATATCTTCTAATCTTTTAAACTCCGATTGTCGATGATTTTTAAATTTACGTAAATTTTCAGCGGTTTTTGACATCTTAACAATAGATTAAAACTTTTTACTGTTGAAGTAGAAAATATCTGACCAAATGTCAAATAAATTCAAAACAATTTAGCAAAATAACCAAACAAACGAAACCAGCTCTTGCAAGTTTTTTAACGCCGCAAAAAGTATGCGAAATCTATTTCCAACGGAATGTATGAATATCCCGAACTTGCTTTCTCTTTTAACAAATAAAGATACGCGGTTTTCAACAATAATTGCAACGAAAAATCAATGGTTTGATCGATAAACTTTGCACGGAATTAACTCAAATTGCATCCGGCTCGGAGTTGGACCAACTTATGGAATGTCTTCGATGGCACATTACATATAATATCTAACAAAATGTATGAATTAGGTGTTGCGGTTTTAGTTAAATGCTGGTTCAATGCAAGTATGTAATTGACGAAGGACCTTTAGCGGAATAATCAATAAAACACGTGCCGTCGCGTAAATGAATCACCACATAAAAGTTAATCACTGACCTTTTACGTCGAAGCTCTGCAGGTGGTGTTTTCTTGGTTCTTCTTTCTTCAGAGGGTAGCCCCGCAACAGCAGGAACTGATTTTAGAGCTTCGTCTGGACAACACGTTACACAAAAAATAGCGACGTAATGTTCATTGATTGAGCAAACAGAAATGCGGGTTTAACAACAAATGATGCGCTTTTGTAAACACAAAAGAAACAAAATCAAAGCGGTTTAGCGGTTGTTACGACCAGAAGCGTCCAAATATTGGAAGTCAGTACACGAATCACGAATACTGTCTTTATTTTACACGCAAAAAACACTTAAAATTAGCATTAGCGCGCGGTAGGTTTTGGAAAAGATGCAGAAGCTTACACTAAACAAATTGCGGGGACGCAACAAATGTATTTGTTTATAGCAATTATTTAAACAATAATGGTGAAAAAATTGAAACAATATTTTTATATAGCCTTTAAAAAATTAAATAATCCAGAAATAAAAAAACATTTTTTTCATTTGTTAATTTTCAAATGTTAATAACAAAGTAAAAAATCAAAATTTAAAAATTAAAAAAACGGTAATCTATTTGTAAGGCTATTAAGAATAGCTTAACTGAGTGGAAATTCTGGGGTTTTAGTTAAATAATTATTGTTTATTCATGTATCCTATAAAAGCACATACATTTTTGTATTTCTTAATATTCATATTTTATGTTTAAATAATTTTTTGTTGTTGCTAGGCCGGAACTTTTTTTTAGTAAATTTCGTGTTCTTTTTTCATATTTTGAAAATTTTCAATATTTTTTGAGATATTCAAAAAAAGCCGAACCCCTACTTTTTTATTCACTTAATTGTTTATAACTTTTGCAATTTTTTTCAGCGTCTTTTCGGATTTTTCCTTAAACATTCTACATAAAATTATGAATCGAATGGCACCAGTTACGTAATTTTCGGAGAATATTCAAAGATTTTAGAAAAAATCGTACATGTGAACCAGACTACGGGCTAACAATAATCGTAATGATTACTTTGTTAATGTTGTATTCTCTGACGAAGCGACATTCTACCTGACACCCTCACTGGCTGGAGGAGAGTCACACTTAATAACCTCAAAAACTAAATGTAGTGGCGAGATTGTCCCAATGGTGGTACGGGAGTACCTATTAGAGGATACATAATCGCCCTTTCTTTCTTAAGAGAAAATTTAAATGCCAAAATTCCTGCATTAATTTCAAATGCCATTTGGGATCAGCATGATGGAGATCCGCCACATTAAGGAGTTAACGCGCGTCAATACCTAAATGTAATATTTCCACAACTGTGGATACGTCGAAAGGAGCAAATTTAACGCCCACCGCGAACCTTTAGACTTTTTCCTTTGGATATATTTAATATCTGTTGCGTGCAGATCCTCACCTCAATCCGTAGAACATCTGCAATGTCGAATTAGGAATAAAAACTCAATCTTCATTGAAAAATATTGTAAAAATCTATTTAAAAAATCTACCAGCGATGTTATACCTCAAAAGTGTTCAAAATCGAAGAGTAGAATAAAAATACTAAAAAATATATTCTCGTCTTTTTTCAACAGAGCTTTTATTTTAACCAGGATTAAGGTGTCCCCCCTCTATAACCAAAATTTTACATTTATTCAGGTACAATAAAATTTAAAAACGCATTTTTACTTCCGGCTTTTATGGTTATATTACATTTAAGTGGTCGGGCTGCAATATTTTTATACAGAATCAACACCAACTGTTCACTTACTTCATCGGATTGACAGCTCTCAACAAGGCTATACGTGCGAAAGCTACTGTGAAATGTCATGAGGTTCGGATACTTTTTACAACGTAATACAATTTAGCGTGGGTTTCTAAATCACTAAAAAAGGCATATTTTCGTCAGATAGCCTTTTTTTTGGTAGAAACTGATCATCAGGATCGTCATGTATTTCTGTATAATAATTTAATTGAGCTGCCTATGGAATTATCTAATCCATTGTTGACATCATAGTATAATTTAATTTAATCTGGGTTTGATGCTAAACTCTACATGTCAAACGCAAGGTTAAATTTATAAACAAAAAGTTATTTTACTCAGTCTTATGGTAGAAACCAATCTTCAGTTTGTCTTTTGGTACAAGTGATTTTAGCTACCTATGGAAATTTCAAAGAGTAATTGGACAATCTGTATGTCTTTAAATCCTGTGCATGATAGAAAATTCCTAGAGTAAATAGAAAAATATTTGTATTGCATATATTTTGACTCTTTTAATATAGCTATCTACAATTAATTTATATGATATAATCAATAATTATCACCTTTTAAACAAAATAATCATTAATTATGTTGCAAACTTGATACAATTTGAATATGAATACATTTTACAAAATTATAAAATTCTTAACCTTGGATTGTTTCTCTTGTCTGTTCTACGAAGTAGGGGGAGGTGGAGCTGTTAATAGTGTATTTACATCTATTCCTGTTGGTGGAGGAGAGGGACAACTACTTGGAGACCCTGAGAGCGGAGGTGGTCCCAATGGTTGTTCCTAAAAAAAATACAAAAAGTAAATACAGGGTGTAAATATTTTGAGTGAAAAGTTTTTGAGGATCAATACTTCAGGTAAAAACAAATAAGAAATAAATTAGTTTTGCTAAAAGAAATAAAAAATTTAGCCTTTTAAACACTGAATAATAGACTATTTCCTCCTTTAAAATGCTTGCAAAGATACATATGTATGTACACGTTTAATAACTACATTAACGAAGAAAATTATTATTTAAACTCAAAATATTCTGTTATAATTTGTCGTTCTCCGAACACATGTGGCAACATGGCATATAAACATGCCTTGCTACATTTTTACTTTATCGACAGCTGACTGTTACGATTGTGTTTGCAGTATCAGTTCTTGTGAGAAAATTAATACCTAAGTGAAAGTGATTTGCGTGATATTTGATGTAGACTATGTGATTTGATTTTCATTGCATTGTCAGTTCGAGTACAACAGAATTAAGTTGTGACAAATAGTGGCAGATTATATGATTAGGGAAAGAGCTGATATGTTATTAATTTACGGGGAAAGCAGAAGTAATGGCAATGTTGAATTTTGAACATTTACTATGAAGAATCCGTTTATTCTGCTGAACTCTACCATGATGACATATCCTGTAAGTATATGGATATTTATTTGTCTAACAGTTTAAAGGCAAGTTTGCAACTCCTTCGTGTTAAATATGCGGCTAAAAAAACATTATCCGAACAATTTCATTTGAATTCAAAGGAGTTAAAATAGCCAGTTCCGGTTTTCGAGGTCATCAACTGTTCCGTATTTTGAATCACAGAATAAATCTGTGGAGAAAATAGGCAGTTCCCTAAAAATACAACTTCCGGTCTGAATCACACTAGACAGATCGTGCATACCTTCTTTTTTGGTAGACTCGGCTTTTTTAATGAATTTTTCATATACAGTGTGGAACAGCCAAATGGAATAAATGATAACTGATCCCTGTTGGGATCGATGGTAAAATGACGACGTTTCTGCAGAGTCACATCTGCCCTCTTCAGGTCGGTTCGCATAATTCTCGTAGCATTCTGCTTTCGCTTCTAGTCACTCGAATACTAAGATTTTCAGGAGCGCGCGCGCTGTTATATAGTCGCGGCTCGGCGCCTATTGGTTGGCACCGTGAACGGCTGCGTGTGATTGGCCCTTGGTGCTCAGTGGCCACGCCTCCCGCTTGCTGATTGGTTATATCCGGTTGAGTTGTTATAGGACGGGTCCGGGCCGGTACGGTGTTTAATAGAATTTTTCAACAATTCGATAAGTTCTGGATTTCATTGCGTGCGTTTAGACTGTGAGGCCTCTTCGCTATTTCAATTGCTTCTCTTACGACTCTTGATTTCGGGTGTTATAGATTTGCCAGTACTCTGGTGTTCTCAAAGTCTATTCTGTGTGACGTCGTGGTGGCGTGTTCCGCAATGGATGTTGTTTTTTCCTGCTTTCTTATGGCGTTCTGGTGTTCATCACATCTAGCTTGAATCTTCTGTTAGTTTGCCCCACATAGGTTTTATGACAGTCTGCACATGGAATCTCGTACACTCCCTGTTGTTCTAAAGGTCTTCGGGGTTCTCAACACCGTGCTTATTTTTCTGTCTGTATTGAAAATAGTATCGATATTGTGTCTCCGTAGAATTCTTGCAATACTGTCCGTGGTACCCTTGACATACGGTAAATGAGCCTTGGTTATTGGTGTCTCATGCTCCTCGTCTGTTTGTCTCGGTTTTGACTTTAGGACTCATTGAATATTTCGGTCTGTAAATCAGTTTTGTCTCAAAGCTGTTTTTAAACTGTCCATTGTGTATTCGAGTGACTAGAAGCGAAAGCAGAAGGCTACAAGAATTATGCGAACCGACCTGAAGGGGGCAGATGTGACTGCCGAAACGTCGTCAGTTTACCATCGACCCCGGCAGGGATCAGTTATCAGATACTTGTGGATTTTCGCTGATTACTTTTTATGCACTTGTGCACTGCTTCATATTTGTGACGTCTTTGAGCTATTAGCATTATTAGGAAATATCAATACCACAAATTGAAGGAAACTTACCAGCATCAGGAGGTTGAGGTAAGTGTGGACCGCTCGTAGCACCTGGTGGAAGAGGTTGAGCATTCTAAGGCGGCGGCATCATCTGAAGTGGACGTGACCCGCCTGGAGGTGGTGGAGGGTGCATAAATACCTGGTGGTGTAGGAGGCCACGCTATTGTAGGCGGCTTAACTGTCCAAGGCGGTAGAGGTATTCCTATTATTGGCAAAGCCATTCCATTTCCAGGTATTGGGAGAGGCATTATATATTAAAACCTGTCAAAATGTTATTTGTGATTAAACTGGTAGGATTTTTAAATAATGTTTACAAAACTAATAACTTTATCAGTTGATGTAAAATTGACATTCATTACACATCAGACCCGAAAGATGGTATAAGCATCATTTTAAGCAGAAATCGAATTGAATTTAAGAACTGTTTTTAAACTGTCAATTATTTTGATAAAAATACCACTACGGTTAAATTTGACTGTTATATCTATTGTTTTTGATTTCAAACAATGAAATACTAATAATAGAATCAACTAATTGCAAAAATTAGAAATTACAAAATTAGCTTGCAGATTTTAACAAGATAAAATCATACACAGAATCCACTTATTTTTATTTGGCATAGAGTAATGCAAAGATGAGGATTTCACAATTTATCTCAAATAATATTATTTAGTAAACAATGCAAAATAAACTGTTTCAAAAGATGAAAGTAGGCTGAATTATAAAATTACAGCAATTTGCATAAGAAAAATAGTAATGTGTGCAGAGTAAAGCAACAATTTGAAATTTAGCGAGTCAGTGAGTTTCAGTAAAAAATTAAAATATTTCTCAAGATTGTGTGTTTTATGTAATATTTCTAAACATGATTTATCATGACAACTGTTTTACCGTCGATCCCGGCAGGGATCAGTTATCAACTACGCGGATGAATTCCCGGAAACCACCTAACACACACACACACACACACACACACACACACACACACACACACACACACCCGGGGTGGTTGTTGGTCCACTACCGGGCGCCTCCCCAGGTGGCGGATAGGGGAACGCTCTTCAGCAATGGGGAGTACTGAGGATTTCCTCAGGGCGGACCAAAATCAGATAGGGGAAGGAACCCCGAAAATAAACCATTTATGGATATGGGTGATAAGGTGAACTTAATACCCCAGGTGGGTACCTCTGCAGAGGATAATCCCGCCACCGGTTCCGATCGAGTGAAAGCCTCGGTGGCCGGTGCACGCTCCACGGATTCTGGGGGGAGCGAATTATCACTGGTTCCGTCACATAGTGACAAGAAGAATAAGAACACTAGTAATGGTACAACATCGACCATTAAAACTAGAGCTGGCAGCAAGACACTATCCAGCCAGGTCCTCCAAAAGGCGAATAGTGGAGTTGACGCCTCCAACAAAGGGCAACAAATGAGAGTGGCGCTCCAAACAAATTAGGAGCAAAGATCGATGAGCTCTTGAAGTTCATTGGGCCTAGGCACAATGTACATCATGAGATCAAGAAACTGGCACACGCCATTAAGTCAGAATATGACAAATATCAGACGTCAACGACGCGGCCACCTCCTGTAGCGAAACCTGCTACAACACAGACATCGCCAGTAAAGGTGTCAAACACTCAGACACAAGGTGGACAGCAAAAGGAGGTCCCAAAAACGGCTGCCTCAAAAGCAGCTAACTCAAAACCGACTGCATCAACACCGGCGGCCCCAAAGTAGCCTCTGTAGCAAGGACCTCGCCACCGAAGGTCTCGCCTTCAGTAGCCTCATCAAGTAAGGCACCACCACTTAAAACTCTTAAACCGGTGCTAGCTAGCAAGCTAAAGCCCGGTAAAGAAGGTTGCCAGAACATCGGGCAAACCACCCAGGCAACAACAAGTAGGGTGGTCAATTCAGAAGCGGAGAGAAACAATGGATTAAAATCCAAGTTTAAACCGCAGACCAAAACCAACCTTCAAACCAGTCGACTGACTGGCAAGTGGTAAAGAGGAAAAAGGCCCCGAGGACCAATAAGCAAAAACCAGCGCCACATTGTACGCTGCTTATAAAGAAAGGCGAGAAGAGCTCCCATGCAGATATCTTGCGAGGTATCAAGAATGATCCCACCTTGCAGGATATAGGCAAAAAAGTCAATAAGATCCGACGAACAGCTAAGGGAGATCTACTTTTGTTATTCGCCAAGGCAGACGCTCAGGAGATGGAGCGCTATTGTAACGCCATCAAGAATAAGCTCCCAAGCGGGGCCACTGTACAATCTCGAATACCGCAAATCGAGATTGAAATTAAAGACTGGACGAGATCAGTACCAAGGAAGAGGTAGTAAACCTGCTCAAAGATAATATCGACGGCCTGGCAGAGATCACTGAGGAGGCAGTGAAATCACTTCGACGGGCATATAGATCAACACAAACGGCAGTTGTTTGTCTCCCAGAGGTCCAGGCCAAGAAAGCCATCGCACTTGGAAAGCTGAAACTTGCGTGGGGCACAGTACGTGTTCGCGAGAGGATCAGCCTTCGACGGTGCTTCAAATGCTGGCACTTTGGGCACAACGCCCAGGCGTGCAGAGGCAAGACTGACCGAAGCAGTTGTTGTCACAGATGCGGAGGCGCTGGTCACAATGCCTCGGCTTGTCAACAACCTGCCAAGTGCTTACTCTGCAAAGAGAAAGATAGTAGGTCAGACTGCCGGCACGTTGCGGGTAGTTGGAAATGTCCGATCTACCAACAGGCGATGAGAGCAGCACAAGCCCGTAAATGAAAGTACTGCAACTCAACCTCAACCATTGCGAAGCAGCCCAAGACCTACTGGTACAGCGGGTGCGGGAATTGGATTGCGACGTAGCCATAATCTGCGAGCAGTACAAAAACTTCGACACCCTGTCCTGGGTAAATGACACAACGGACAGAGCAGCGATATGGGCTTGCGGTAAACTTCCGTTCCAACAACTCCCAAATACCCCCGAACCATGGCTTGTGAGAGCCAAAGTGGGAGGGGTTCACTTCTATAGCTGCTATGCACCTCCTAGTGCACAGCTCGAGGAGTTCGAGTTATTCTTGGACACCTTGGCGGAGGATGTACGGAAGCGTGAATCGGTCGCCATCGCAGGAGATTTCAACGCCTGGGCAATTGACTGGGGATGCCGGGAAACGAGCGCGAGAGGACGAGCTCTCCTTGAGACCATGTCTTCGCTCAACCTGGTACTCCTCAACACAGGAGCCGTAAGCACATATCGCAAAGGCACAGCCAGCTCCATTATCGATGTGACATTCGTTAGCAGCAACCTAATTAAAGGGGGCTGTGAGTGGCGGGTCGATGAGGAGTTTACTAATAGCGACCACCAAGCTATTATATGGGAAATCAACACCACTCCCAAACGAAGATTGTGTGTCAGTCGTGCGAGGTCACAGCCAGTCGGTTGGAACAAAAATGCTTTCGATGCTGATTCATTCGCCTTGGTTATGGAGCAGGAACCATTGTCAATAGCAACAAGCGCAGAAGCCACTGCCAAAGAGGTAATGACAAGCGTTGTCAAGTCCTGCGATGCTTCCATGCCAAGGAGACGGCAGAACAACAGCCGCCCACCAGTTTACTGGTGGAACGACACGATCTCACAACACCGACGAGAGTGTCTCAAAGCACGAAGGCTGCATCAACGAGCACGGAGACGCGACAGGGTCACAACAGAAGAACTAAGGCTCGACTATGAGATCAAAAGACAACAACTACGAAGAGCCATTCTCTCAAGCAAGAGATCCTACTGGAAGGAGTTGTGTGACGAAGTTAATCAAGATCCATGGGGAAAACCGTATAAAATCGTGATGCATAAAATTAAGGCCCCCCCATGACATCAACGAACTGCCCCGAATCATTGCACCGCATTGTCACTCACTTGTTTCCTGCGAAGCCTGAGCTACCCGCTTATCCTTCGTGGCAGGTGAGGGACGAAGATATACCATCAGTGACTATGAATGAGCTGATGGGCGCGTGCAACCGGCTCCAAAACGGTAAGGCTCCCGGTCCAGATGGCATACCTAACATCGCGCTAAAATGCGCCATAGCCAATAGGCCTGACATGTTTCTACACATGTATGAGACCTGCCTAAAGCAGGGGGTTTTCCCGACTAAGTGGAAAAAGCAGAGGCTTGTGCTCCTCCCTAAAGGGGGAAAGAAACCTCCCGACGAACCGTCATCATATCGTCCCCTCTGTATGTTGGACTCTGCGGGAAAACTCCTTGAAAGATAATAGCAGATAGGCTGGAGCCCTACGTTGAGCCGAAACTTTCCACCAACCAATTCGGGTTCAGAAAGGGGAGATCAACCATCGATGCCGTGACACTCGTTACCAACATCGCCAGAGAGGCTATCTCGGGAAAGAGATGGAGAAGAGGTGGAAAAAAGTACTGTCTAATAGCCACCCTGGATATCAAGAACGCCTTTAACTCGGCCCGCTGGGACCGCATTTTGGAGGCTCTTGCCAGGATGGAAGTTCCGCAGTACTTGCGCAGAATGGTTTCAGCGTATTTCAAGGACCGCATCTTGTTGTACCAAACTGAAAATGGGCAAGTAGACTATAAGATCACAGGAGGTGTACCTCAGGGCTCTGTTCTTGGCCCCCTCTTATGGAACGTAATGTACAACGACCTGCTCCTGCTCGGTCTGCCTGAGGGCGTCAGGCTAGTGGCATTCGCCGATGATGTGGCATTGATCATAGTGCGCAAGCACATAGAGGAGATACAAACAACCTTCTCATTCGCTATAGCCACAATTCAGCATTGGATGCTCGCAGCGGACTTGAGTTTAGCAGAACAAAAGACCGAAACACTTCTTGTTAGCAGTCGAAAGGCAAGGGAAACCATCACCCTCAAAATAGGCGACTACCTACATACAGTCGCAGCCCTTCATCAGCTATTTGGGGGTGCTCCTGGACGCACGGCTCAACTTCAAAGAGCACATAATCGCGGCCAGCAAGAAAGCAGCTGGGGTACAGGGGGCATTATCTAGAATAATGCCGAATGTCGGAGGCCCTAGACAGATAAGAAGACAGCTACTGGCAACAGTAACTACTTCTGTTTTGTTGTACGGGGCACCGGTATGGGAGAAATCGCTCGAGCTACCATCGTACCGCCGGAAAATGAAATCAGTCCAGCGGCTCTCAGCGATTCGTGTGGCATCATCCTACCGCACTGTGTCTTACGAGGCGGTGAGTGTGATTGCCTCTACCCTACCAATCGACATCCTGGCTGCAGAAAGGGGACGGCTTTATCGCAGAAAGTTAGAGAAAGACCAACCGACAGGAAACAGCGATGAAAGAGCCATGAGTCTAGGGCAATGGCAGGAGAGGTGGGACAGCTCTACTAAAGGCCGGTGGACATATCGATTGATACCTAACATCAGTCGTTGGGTCAACCGCCAGCATGGGGAGGTTGGGTTTTACATCACTCAACTCCTGACTGGACATGGATGCTTTCGAGCATACCTGCACAGGTTCAGGAGGGCAAACTCTCCAAACTGCCCACACTGTACGGACGTGATAGAGGACGCGGAACACGTGTTCTTCTCCTGCCCCCGGTTTCAGGATCAACGTGCTGAAGTGGAGAGGATTCTGGAGACTAATATCGTTCCAGAACAATTAGTAGAAGCCATGCTGAAGGGCCCCCAAGCCTGGAACTTGGTATCAGATTACGCGGAGACTATCCTAAAGATCTCCGCAATACTTCGAGGAGTAGGCTTTAGAGGCTTTCAATGTAAGAGCAGGTAAACATCTGCAATGAACCACCCTTGCGAAGTAGTATTGACAAAGAGTGCCGCAGGGGACCATGGTTGTAGGAGAAAGAGGTTAGGGTTTTAGCGGGTATACGGTATACTGGTTTCAATGCAACGATTTACTCTTGCTTTGAAGTCATTGCATCGGGAGTCCCGCACGACGGCTAGCACGTGCTAGTTAAGTACGCAATGTATTTCCCCCTCTTCGGATAAAAAAAAAAAAAAAAAAAAAAAAAAAAAAAAAAAACACACACACACACACACACACACACACACACACACACACACATCATCAAGTAAGGCACCACCACTTAAAACGCTTAAACCGGTGCTAGCTAGCAAGCTAAAGCCCGGTAAGAAGGTCGCCAGAACATCGGGCAAACTACCCAAACAACAAGTAGGGTGGTCAATTCAGAAGCGGAGAGAAACAATGGATTAAAATCCAAGTTTAAACCGCAGACCAAAACCACCTGCAAACCAGTCGACTGACTGGCAAGTGGTAAAGAGGAAAAAGGCCCCGAGGACCAATAAGCAAAAACCAGCGCCAATTGTACGCTGCTTATAAAGAAAGGCGAGAAGAGCTCCCATGCAGATATCTTGCGAGGTATCAAGAATGATCCCACCTTGCAGGATATAGGCAAAAAGTCAATAAGATCCGACGAACAGCTAAGGGAGATCTACTTTTGTTATTCGCCAAGGCAGACGCTCAGGAGATGGAGCGCTATTGTAACGCCATCAAGAATAAGCTCCCAAGCGGGGCCACTGTACAATCTCGAATACCGCAAATCGAGATTGAAATTAAAGACTTGGACGAGATCAGTACCAAGGAAGACGTAGTAAACCTGCTCAAAGATAATATCGACGGCCTGGCAGAGATCACTGAGGAGGCAGTGAAATCACTTCGACGGGCATATAGATCAACACAAACGGCAGTTGTTTGTCTCCCAGAGGTCCAGGCCAAGAAAGCCATCGCACTTGGAAAGCTGAAACTTGCGTGGGGCACAGTACGTGTTCGCGAGAGGATCAGCCTTCGACGGTGCTTCAAATGCTGGCACTTTGGGCACAACGCCCAGGCGTGCAGAGGCAAGACTGACCGAAGCAGTTGTTGTCACAGATGCGGAGGCGCTGGTCACAATGCCTCGGCTTGTCAACAACCTGCCAAGTGCTTACTCTGCAAAGAGAAAGATAGTAGGTCAGACTGCCGGCACGTTGCGGGTAGTTGGAAATGTCCGATCTACCAACAGGCGATGAGAGCAGCACAAGCCCGTAAATGAAAGTACTGCAACTCAACCTCAACCATTGCGAAGCAGCCCAAGACCTACTGGTACAGCGGTGCGGGAATTGGATTGCGACGTAGCCATAATCTGCGAGCAGTACAAAAACTTCGACACCGTGTCCTGGGTAAATGACACAACGGACAGAGCAGCGATATGGGCTTGCGGTAAACTTCCGTTCCAACAACTCCCAAATACCCCCGAACCATGGCTTGTGAGAGCCAAAGTGGGAGGGGTTCACTTCTATAGCTGCTATGCACCTCCTAGTGCACAGCTCGAGGAGTTCGAGTTATTCTTGGACACCTTGGCGGAGGATGTACGGAAGCGTGAATCGGTCGCCATCGCAGGAGATTTCAACGCCTGGGCAATTGACTGGGGATGCCGGGAAACGAGCGCGAGAGGACGAGCTCTCCTTGAGACCATGTCTTCGCTCAACCTGGTACTCCTCAACACAGGAGACGTAAGCACATATCGCAAAGGCACAGCCAGCTCCATTATCGATGTGACATTCGTTAGCAGCAACCTAATTAAAGGGGGCTGTGAGTGGCGGGTCGATGAGGAGTTTACTAATAGCGACCACCAAGCTATTATATGGGAAATCAACACCACTCCCAAACGAAGATTGTGTGTCAGTCGTGCGAGGTCACAGCCAGTCGGTTGGAACAAAAATGCTTTCGATGCTGATTCATTCGCCTTGGTTATGGAGCAGGAACCATTGTCAATAGCAACAAGCGCAGAAGCCACTGCCAAAGAGGTAATGACAAGCGTTGTCAAGTCCTGCGATGCTTCCATGCCAAGGAGACGGCAGAACAACAGCCGCCCACCAGTTTACTGGTGGAACGACACGATCTCACAACACCGACGAGAGTGTCTCAAAGCACGAAGGCTGCATCAACGAGCACGGAGACGCGACAGGGTCACAACAGAAGAACTAAGGCTCGACTATGAGATCAAAAGACAACAACTACGAAGAGCCATTCTCTCAAGCAAGAGATCCTACTGGAAGGAGTTGTGTGACGAAGTTAATCAAGATCCATGGGGAAAACCGTATAAAATCGTGATGCATAAAATTAAGGCCCCTCCCATGACATCAACGAACTGCCCCGAATCATTGCACCGCATTGTCACTCACTTGTTTCCTGCGAAGCCTGAGCTACCCGCTTATCCTTCGTGGCAGGTGAGGGACGAAGATATACCATCAGTGACTATGAATGAGCTGATGGGCGCGTGCAACCGGCTCCAAAACGGTAAGGCTCCCGGTCCAGATGGCATACCTAACATCGCGCTAAAATGCGCCATAGCCAATAGGCCTGACATGTTTCTACACATGTATGAGACCTGCCTAAAGCAGGGGGTTTTCCCGACTAAGTGGAAAAAGCAGAGGCTTGTGCTCCTCCCTAAAGGGGGAAAGAAACCTCCCGACGAACCGTCATCATATCGTCCCCTCTGTATGTTGGACTCTGCGGGAAAACTCCTTGAAAGGATAATAGCAGATAGGCTGGAGCCCTACGTTGAGCCGAAACTTTCCACCAACCAATTCGGGTTCAGAAAGGGGAGATCAACCATCGATGCCGTGACACTCGTTACCAACATCGCCAGAGAGGCTATCTCGGGAAAGAGATGGAGAAGAGGTGGAAAAAAGTACTGTCTAATAGCCACCCTGGATATCAAGAACGCCTTTAACTCGGCCCGCTGGGACCGCATTTTGGAGGCTCTTGCCAGGATGGAAGTTCCGCAGTACTTGCGCAGAATGGTTTCAGCGTATTTCAAGGACCGCATCTTGTTGTACCAAACTGAAAATGGGCAAGTAGACTATAAGATCACAGGAGGTGTACCTCAGGGCTCTGTTCTTGGCCCCCTCTTATGGAACGTAATGTACAACGACCTGCTCCTGCTCGGTCTGCCTGAGGGCGTCAGGCTAGTGGCATTCGCCGATGATGTGGCATTGATCATAGTGCGCAAGCACATAGAGGAGATACAAACAACCTTCTCATTCGCTATAGCCACAATTCAGCATTGGATGCTCGCAGCGGACTTGAGTTTAGCAGAACAAAAGACCGAAACACTTCTTGTTAGCAGTCGAAAGGCAAGGGAAACCATCACCCTCAAAATAGGCGACACCTACATACAGTCGCAGCCCTTCATCAGCTATTTGGGGGTGCTCCTGGACACACGGCTCAACTTCAAAGAGCACATAATCGCGGCCAGCAAGAAAGCAGCTGGGGTACAGGGGGCATTATCTAGAATAATGCCGAATGTCGGAGGCCCTAGACAGATAAGAAGACAGCTACTGGCAACAGTAACTACTTCTGTTTTGTTGTACGGGGCACCGGTATGGGAGAAATCGCTCGAGCTACCATCGTACCGCCGGAAAATGAAATCAGTCCAGCGGCTCTCAGCGATTCGAGTGGCATCATCCTACCGCACTGTGTCTTACGAGGCGGTGAGTGTGATTGCCTCTACCCTACCAATCGACATCCTGGCTGCAGAAAGGGGACGGCTTTATCGCAGAAAGTTAGAGAAAGACCAACCGACAGGAAACAGCGATGAAAGAGCCATGAGTCTAGGGCAATGGCAGGAGAGGTGGGACAGCTCTACTAAAGCCGGTGGACATATCGATTGATACCTAACATCAGTCGTTGGGTCAACCGCCAGCATGGGGAGGTTGGGTTCTACATCACTCAACTCCTGACTGGACATGGATGCTTTCGAGCATACCTGCACAGGTTCAGGAGGGCAAACTCCCCAAACTGCCCACACTGTACGGACGTTATAGAGGACGCAGAACACGTGTTCTTCTCCTGCCCCCGGTTTCAGGATCAACGTGCTGAAGTGGAGAGGATTCTGGAGACTAATATCGTTCCAGAACAATTAGTAGAAGCCATGCTGAAGGGCCCCCAAGCCTGGAACTTGGTATCAGATTACGCGGAGACTATCCTTAAAGAGCTCCGCAATACCTTCGAGGAGTAGGCTTTAGAGGCTTTCAATGTAAGAGCAGTTAACATCTGCAATGAACCACCCTTGCGAAGTAGTATTGACAAAGAGTGCCGCAGGGGACCATGGTTGTAGGAGAAAGAGGTTAGGGTTTTAGCGGGTATACGGTATACTGGTTTCAATGCAACGATTTACTCTTGCTTTGAAGTCATTGCATCGGGAGTCCCGCACGACGGCTAGCACGTGCTAGTTAAGTACGCAATGTATTTCCCCCCTCTTCGGATAAAAAAAAAAAAAAAAAAAAAAAAAAAAAAAAAAAAAAAAAAAAAAAAAAAAAAAACACACACACACACACACACGCCCACCAGTTTACTGGTGGAACGACACGATCTCACAACACCGAAGAGAGTGTCTCAAAGCACGAAGGCTGCATCAACGAGCACGGAGACGCGACAGGGTAACAACAGAAGAACTAAGGCTCGACTATGAGATCAAAAGACAACAACTACGAAGAGCCATTCTCTCAAGCAAGAGATCCTACTGGAAGGAGTTGTGTGACGAAGTTAATCAAGATCCATGGGGAAAACCGTATAAAATCGTGATGCATAAAATTAAGGCCCCTCCCATGACATCAACGAACTGCCCCGAATCATTGCACCGCATTGTCACTCACTTGTTTCCTGCAAAGCCTGAGCTACCCGCTAATCCTTCGTGGCAGGTGAGGGACGAAGATATACCATCAGTGACTATGAATGAGCTGATGGGCGCGTGCAACCGGCTCCAAAACGGTAAGGCTCCCGGTCCAGATGGCATACCTAACATCGCGCTAAAATGCGCCATAGCCAATAGGCCTGACATGTTTCTACACATGTATGAGACCTGCCTAAAGCAGGGGGTTTTCCCGAGTAAGTGGAAAAAGCAGAGGCTTGTGCTCCTCCCTAAAGGGGGAAAGAAACCTCCCGACGAACCGTCATCATATCGTCCACTCTGTATGTTGGACTCTGCGGGAAAACTCCTTGAAAGGATAATAGCAGATAGGCTGGAGCCCTACGTTGAGCCGAAACTTTCCACCAACCAATTCGGGTTCAGAAAGGGGAGATCAACCATCGATGCCGTGACACTCGTTACCAACATCGCCAGAGAGGCTATCTCGGGAAGAGATGGAGAAGAGGTGGAAAAAAGTACTGTCTAATAGCCACCCTGGACATCAAGAACGCCTTTAACTCGGCCCGCTGGGACCGCATTTTGGAGGCTCTGGTCAGGATGGAAGTTCCGCAGTACTTGCGCAGAATGGTTTCAGCCTATTTCAAGGAGCGCATCTTGTTGTACCAAACTGAAAATGGGCAAGTAGACTATAAGATCACAGGAGGTGTACCTCAGGGCTCTGTTCTTGGCCCCCTCTTATGGAACGTAATGTACAACGACCTGCTCCTGCTCGGTCTGCCTGAGGGCGTCAGGCTAGTGGCATTCGCCGATGATGTGGCATTGATCATAGTGCGCAAGCACATAGAGGAGATACAAACAACCTTCTCATTCGCTATAGCCACAATTCAGCATTGGATGCTCGCAGCGGACTTGAGTTTAGCAGAACAAAAGACCGAAACACTTCTTGTTAGCAGTCGAAAGGCAAGGGAAACCATCACCCTCAAAATAGGCGACTCCTACATACAGTCGCAGCCCTTCATCAGCTATTTGGGGGTGCTCCTGGACACACGGCTCAACTTCAAAGAGCACATAATCGCGGCCAGCAAGAAAGCAGCTGGGGTACAGGGGGCATTATCTAGAATAATGCCGAATGTCGGAGGCCCTAGACAGATAAGAAGACAGCTACTGGCAACAGTAACTACTTCTGTTTTGTTGTACGGGGCACCGGTATGGGAGAAATCGCTCGAGCTACCATCGTACCGCCGGAAAATGAAATCAGTCCAGCGGCTCTCAGCGATTCGGGTGGCATCATCCTACCGCACTGTGTCTTACGAGGCGGTGAGTGTGATTGCCTCTACCCTACCAATCGACATCCTGGCTGCAGAAAGGGGACGGCTTTATCGCAGAAAGTTAGAGAAAGACCAACCGACAGGAAACAGCGATGAAAGAGCCATGAGTCTAAGGCAATGGCAGGAGAGGTGGGACAGCTCTACTAAAGGAAGGTGGACATATCGATTGATACCTAACATCAGTCGTTGGGTCAACCGCCAGCATGGGGAGGTTGGGTTCTACATCACTCAACTCCTGACTGGACATGGATGCTTTCGAGCATACCTGCACAGGTTCAGGAGGGCAAACTCCCCAAACTGCCCACACTGTACGGACGTGATAGAGGACGCGGAACACGTGTTCTTCTCCTGCCCCCGGTTTCAGGATCAACGTGCTGAAGTGGAGAGGATTCTGGAGACTAATATCGTTCCAGAACAATTAGTAGAAGCCATGCTGAAGGGCCCCCAAGCCTGGAAGTTGGTATCAGATTACGCGGAGACTATCCTCAAAGAACTCCGCAATACGTTCGAGGAGTAGGCTTTAGAGGCTTCCAATGTAAGAGCAGTAAACATCTGCAATGAACCACCCTTGCGAAGTAGTATTGACAAAGAGTGCCGCAGGGGACCATGGTTGTAGGAGAAAGAGGTTAGGGTTTTAGCGGGTATACGGTATACTGGTTTCAATGCAACGATTTACTCTTGCTTTGAAGTCATTGTATCGGGAGTCCCGCACGACGGCAGCACGTGCTAGCTAAGTACGGAATGTATTTCCCCCCTCTTCGGATAAAAAAAAAAAAAAAAAAAAAAAAAAAAAAAAAAAAAAAAACACACACACACACACACACACACACACCATTGTCCTATCCCCAGGTCACGACCACACCTACCATCCCTCCCGCGTATCCCCACATATGACGATCATTCTCCGCTGTAACCCATTGGGAGTGCTTGCGCTCTGCATCGATTATTTCCGTCGGTGCGAGTAGCGGCTGATGTGAGCTTGCTCTGCCGAGATAAGTTGCAGTAGTAGATCTGGAGCCAGTCCCTTCGGGCCTTGATCAGGAAGTACGCAGTGAATGCAGATGTCGGAATCTGCATCGCCCCGGGCGAGTCCAATCCGTCCGTGTATTCCGGGATTGGCCAAGTGTCAGCTACGCCTCAGGGAACTGGGGTAGAAGTTTATCTTTGAGGGTACACCCGTTCCTAGTCTTGGCAACCCGCCCCACTCCGTACGAAGCACTGGTAACTTTAGAGTATGAGAACAAGTCAGGAAAACAACATTAGAGAAAACGCCAATCAAGCAGATTTAGAAGTAAGCATTAAAACGCAATGGACGCAAGCGTTGGAACGCCTAGAGAAGCTTGCCAACGAGCTACATGAGTGCGTCATGTCGAAGGCCAACATACATAAGGAGATCAAGACCAAGACAAACAATGTCATAATCACATTCAGAAGGTTTAAAAAACTGGATGGGGAGTGGCAAGCTATGCAGCAGCAGCCTCCCTGTGGCACACTCGAGAAAAGCAGTGAGCCACCACTATCAACTGATCAAACCGACGCTGATACAGCAGAAGATATGGAAACAGAAGCCGACGGTGAGATCGAATCAGTCGCCGAAGACGAGCGAGAGAAAAAGTCCACTAAAAGGAAGTATCGGACATCCCCGGACGCTATAGACAAGCGGGTGAAAAAGAAAAGGGACTCAGGACCAAGCCCTTCGCTCAAGCAGTCCACACAGAACCCCGGCGACAAGAAGAAGGAGAACATACCACAATGGGAAGTGGTGCAATCGAGGAGGGACAGACAGAAGCTAAGCAAAGAACAGCAACCGAAGCAGTTGCCGGAACAAATACGGCCAACGGCTAAGCAGTCTTCACAAAGACCCAAAGAGAAAAAGCGAAGAAAACCGATCAAACCAAGTAGTAGTAGTAGACAAGATCCGGAAAACAGTCACTGGAGACATGCTGATTACGCTCACGAGGGAGAGCGCTGACAGGGGCAAGGCCCTGCAGAAAACAATTGAGGGCATCCTTAAGGACGACGCCAAAGTCATCAGTAAGGGGCCTGAAGAAGATCTCAAAATCCAAGACCTGGATATAGATCCATCGAAGGAAGATATTCAGGCAGCTATACAGAAGGTAACTGGAGATGAATGTAAGATCCCCCTGGAGGCGGTCAGAACACTGCATGAGGTCTATAGAGGCACTCAGGTTGCCATTGTAAGACTAGCAGTATCGACAGCGCAAAAAGTACTTGGTGAGCGTGGCAGGATCAAGATCGGGTGGGTAAACTGCCGAATAGGACTAGTGGATAGACCAATCCAATGTTACAAATGCTGGCACTTTGGACATCTTGCTGGCCAATATAAAAGTAAAGAGGATCGGGCTAAGCTCTGCATTAAGTGCGGGCAAGCAGGACACAAAATCGCTGAATGTAATAATTCAGCTAAGTGTGCCCTATGCGCTGAACAACATAGCACCAAAAATGTTGCTCACTATGCGGGAACTAGCAGATGCCCAGTTTATAAAGAGGCACTCATGAAGCTAAAAAACAAACATGAAGATACTGCAACTAAACCTCAATCACTGTGAGGCTGCGCATGATTAGCTTAAGCAAACAGTGCGCGAATTAAAGCTAGATGTAGTATTAATAGCAGAGCCGTAAAAACACATAAGTGATCAACCATGGGAAACGGACAGCACAGCAAAAGCTGTCATTTGGTCTTGCGGGAATCTTCCTTCCCAGAGGGTGGCAAATAATAGAGAAGTAGGGTTTGTGGCCGCATGGATAGACGGAATTCGATTCTACAGCTGCTATGCGCCACCTAGTCTAACCATCGACGAATATATCGATTTCCTGGACCGGCTGACCAATGATGCGAAACAGCATTATCCAGTGGCAATAGCCGGCGACTTCAACTCCTGGGCAGTGGACTGGGGCAGTAAGCAGACTAATGCACGAGGAAGGGCACTACTGGAGGCTATGACTACGTTAGATGTGGTTCTGCTCAACAGCGGTGACACACCAACGTTCACCAGAGCAAATATGAGCTCCATAGTAGACCTAACTTTCGTTAGCAGCGGCCTTATTAGGGGAGACTACTATTGGAAGGTAATGGAGATCTACACAGCCAGTGATGACTCTGGGAAATATCAAAAGACCAGAACGCCAGAAGAGCAAATAGGCCAACCAATGCGATCGGCTGGACAGTCAAATCAATTGACCCGAATGCCTTCGTAGTAGCCTTGAGCCGAGACCCAATCAACGCTGGGAATGCTGAGGAGAAAGCAAAGGAGCTAATGAGGAGAGTTGCCCAGGCTTAAACGGGGCATGAGACAACACGCGTACAGAACAACCAAATATGTTTACCAGAGTGTTTTAGAAGACGTAGCGTGGCTACCGACGACCTGACGGCAGCTGGTAGCAGAGACAAAAAAGCACATCGGAAACTGAAGAAGGCGTAGCAAAAAGGCTGTGGCAGGAACTAATTGACGAAGTAGACAAAGACCCGTGTAAGAACAACCTAAAAAAAATGTCGTCAGCTGTCCACATTTTTACAGAAGACGTTACACGTTGTTTCCGCAACAACGTGAATTGATTACCCGCCAGCGCAGTGAGAATCGGAAGAGATCCCAGACTAGACGCGAATTGATTGATATCTCAGGGTTGGCTGAATCCCAAACCTCGCTCTGAAAATAGCTATCAGAAAAGGCCATCTATTCCCGAGTCGAACCTGACCTTTCCTCAGAAGTGCACTGGTACTAGCTAAGGGGAATGCCACCAGTAGCAGATCGGCCGCTCTGCACTGGATAAAGGCAAGCTAGAGAGAGTAATCCATCAAAGAATCGAAGCAGTAGCCGAACCGCTTCTAGCCGACAACCAGTATGGTTTTCAGAAAGGACGATCAACGCTAGACGCGATAAATCTTGTCGTCACCACAGCCAAGAATGCGATTGTCGGGTCCAGATGGAAGGGTACGAAGAAGTATTGCCTGGTGGCTGCTCTGGACATCAAGAACGCCTTCAATTCCGCCAACTGGGACTGTATAATGCGGGCCCTTGAAGAGAAAAAAGTACCAGGATACTTGCGTAGAATAATTGCGAGCTACTTTACAGATAGGCGTCTGAACTACGACACGAAGATTGGTACAAAAGAATACCGAATAACTGGAGGAGTACCACAGGGCTCAGTCCTAGGCCCTCTTTTGTGGAACATCATGTACGACGGGCTGCTAAGGCTAGCCTTGCCAGAAAATGTCAAACTGGTAACATATGCGGATGATGTAGCTGTGGTAGTAGTGGCGATGACTCTTGAAGAGATAAATATGTCGTTCGACACCACGTTCCAGAGGATCAGCCAGTGGATGAGTAAGACGAAACTGGATTTGGCAGAGCACAAAACCGAAGCCGTGCTAATTACGAGCAGAAAGCAGATGGAAACCATCACACTGGAAGTCGGGAATCACCAGATAACATGAAAAACGTTTATTCGGTATCTGGAAGTGATGCTTGATGCCCGACTAAATTTCAAGCAGCAAGTAGAGCATATTAGTGCCAAGGCTTCAGTGGTGAGGACAAGCCTATCACGTTTGATGCCTAATGTCGGAGGTCCAAAACAAAGTAGAAGGATGTTACTATCGTCAGTAGTCACCTCTATCCTGACATATGGAATTTCCGTTTGGGCTGAGGCCCTAGAAGTCAAAGAAATAAGAAGAAGGGTCATATCAATATATCGACTGAGTGCCCTGAGAGTGACTAGTGCTTTCAATACAGTCTCTGAAGACGCGGTTTGTTTTATTGCTGGAATGCTGCCTATTCGAGTGCTAGCTGAAGAACGGCAAGTCCTCTATCCGCGACAAAAGTCATCTACGTCACGCCCTGATGAACTAAAAACTGAGGAACGGCAGAATAGCAAACGCCGATGGCAATCGCAGTGGGATGCGTCAGAGAAAGGAAGGTGGACGAACCGCCTTATACCCCGAATAGATGCTTGGATTAACCGAAATCACGGAGAAGTCAACTACCATCTGACACAGATGCTTTCAGTACATGGCTGCATATCTCCATCGCTTTAAAAGGGATGATGACCCGGAATGCCCGTCCTGCCCCGGAGTTCCTGAAGATGCGGAACACGTATTTTTCGTGTGTCCTCGTTTTAACTTGAACGTGATGATCTGGAAACCATCCTTCAACAGACTATTCAACCAGAAACACTTGTAGAGGCTATGTTGTCATCAGAAGCTGCTTGGAATGCGACCAGTATTTTCGCCACGAAAGTAATCAAGGATTTACGTTTCTGTGAAAGGAAGAGAGCCGAAGTCAATCAAGGCTAGAAGATCAGAAGAAGTGACCTCAACAACATGAAGGAAGAGCAAATCTGCTAAATCCTCTCCCCGTGAAGTAATGCCTGACGGCGGTTTCCGCGGGGAATCAGAGGCCGGAGAAAGAAGAGGGGTTTTTAGTCGGTATTAGCCATCTGAGTCCGACATACCCAGGCCAGGCAATTGGAGGCTAACTGGTCCTGCTGGATACGCAAATGTATTTTTACCAACCTCGAACTGTACTGTACTCGAATACTATTCGAGTACAGTACAGTATTCGAGTAACTAGAAGCGAAAGCAGAAGGCTACGAGAATTATGCGAACCGACCTGAAGAGGGCAGATGTGACTCTGCCGAAACGTCGTCATTTTACCATCGATCCCGGCAGAGATCAGTTATCAACTACGCGGATGAATTCCCGGAAACCACCTAAAACATATATATTTTATATATATATATATATATATATATATATATATATATATATATATATATATATATATATATATATATATATATATATATATATATATATTGCAATATAGTCCGTGGGTTCAACTTAAAATTATAAAACTAATATTCACCTTCACTTTTCTAGAAACTTTTATTTACATCGAATATATAACAGCTGATTCAAAAATCACAATAACAATTTTACATATAAGCTCTTCGCTTCACCAACTGCCCTCGCGATCGTGGCCTGCTTCCTTTATAAAACCAGCATAGAAAATTCTCGCAAAAATCATCATCACTCCTACAGGTGCCGAGTCTTCTCGAGAACCTTTTTTTTATCTCAAAGCGATTGTTGTCGTACTGAAATGAAATAGGGTCGGCTTTGGGTGTATTTCGTAACACTGCCCCCCTTTAATTCGGATCGTCCCGATAAGAAACATCCTCTCCATGGTAGGGAGCGAGTCGATCTAAATGAACCACCTTCAATTTAGCCTTGGGGTTTCGACGGATCCGGTAGACGACGGTAGCCTTTTGACCACCTCGTATGGACCATCCCAGGCGGGTGTAAGCTTTGGGGATTTACCCTTGCTTGGTTGTACAGTCCCTCTCCTGGAACCCGACTGAATTGGCCTTGAGGTCGTATCGCGTCTTCATCCGGTCACTGGTGGCCAACATCTGCGTTCGGGCTAATTCGTGTATTGCCAGCATGTTATGTCGGAGCTGGTCGGCATAATCGTCGATGTCTTGGGGAGGTTCTTCGGGGGAGCCAAATGCCAAATCGTAGGGTAATCGCAGCTCCTTTCCGAATAGGACCCTGGCTGGGGTCAGACCTGTACTATTATGTACAGCAGAGCGATATGCCAACAGGAATAGGGGAATATGCTCATCCCAATCACGCTGGTTATTGCTGACGACCTTGGATATGTATTGCCCCAAGGTCCTGTTGAATCTTTCCACCATTCCGTCTGACTGTGGGTGTAATGGTGTTGTTCTCGTTTTCCTGATCCCCAACATCGTGCAGACCTTTTGGAATACATTCGGTTCGAAGTTACGGCTGCCGATGTAGAGGGGCGGCGATGGTGGCAAATCCCTCAACAAAACGCCGGTAGTATGAACAGAGGCCCAAGAAGCTTCGGAGTTCATGTTTGTCTCTTGGAACTGGCCAATTACGGATGGCTTCTATCTTGTCTTCGTTGGTGCCGATTCCTGACTCGGACACTACGTGGCCCAAAAACTCTACTTCTTTTTGGAACAAGGAACACTTCTTCGGATTGAGTCTCAGGTTGGCATTATTAATTCTGGAGAATACTTCGTCCAGGTTCTTCAGATGGTCGTCGAATGTCTGACCCATGACTAGAATGTCGTCGAATGTCTGACCCATGACTAGAATGTCGTCGAGGTATACTAAGCACGTCCTCCATGTTAACCAGCTCAGCACATACTCCATTAGCCTCTCAAATGTAGCGGGTGCATTACATAACCCAAAGGCCATGACCGTGAACTGAAACAGCCCTTTACTAGTGGAGAACGCTGTCTTCTCTCTGTCGTTTGCGTGTAGACCAACCTGCCAATATCCACTTTTTAGGTCTAGTGTGGAGAACCAACGGGAGCCTGCTAGTGTCGTCAAAGTATCATCAATTCGGGGTAGTGGATAGCTGTCTTTCTTCGTGACGTCATTCAGCTTTCTGTAATCCACGCAAAATCGGGTGGTTCCATCCTTCTTTTTAACTAGCACGACGGGAGCGGACCATGGGCTGATGGATGGCTCAATAACTCCATTTTGTAACATGGACTCGATGTTTTCCTCGACTGCCTGTTGTTGCCCCAATGGTAGTCGTCTAGGTGGTATTCTGATGGGTTGAGCCTTTCCGGTTTCTATTCGATGCTGGATGATGTTGGTGCGACCGGTGGTTTCATCTTGACTGGTAAAAATTTGCCACTGCTTTGTGATAAATTGCTTGGCTTTCTTCTGGTTCTCTGGTGTCAGGTGTGTCAAATGGTCAGCAAACTGTTGTAGGAACTCTCTACTGGGCCCTGTCTCCTTCACCGAGGTCTGGTACACTTCTTCGCAATTGATGATGATCTCTACTGACTCGAAACAAGCTATTGGTAATTCTGATGTCGTTGTTGGACAAATTCAGGACAGATTGGTATATCTCATCCGGTTTTAGCTATTGCCCGTCCAACTAAGTAGCCATGAGTTGAGTGTACGGGCTCCACCATTCCAACGCAGCTCCCAGGATTGCTGTCTGTTCTAGCTGAAGACTTTGCCACAATTTTTATGGGGGTGACTGATGTGTTGACGGGCCGTGTCAATACAAATTCCTCATTTAGGAACCGAAGAACATCATATCTCGGGTCGAACATAAATCCATGCTGGCTAATTAGGTCCATTCCCAGTATAAAATCGTCCTCAATATTCGCTACAAGGACCTTATGCCGGATCATGTTGTCCTCTATCTGTAGCACATCTGCCTCACCCTGTATTGACATGAACTCGCCGGTGACTGTTCTGAGCTGGATGTTATTGGTAAATGGCCGAATTTCTGATGCTCTCAAAACCCTGGACTTGGCAATGGACACAGCGGCGCCCGTATCGATTGTGATGGTAACTGCTCGCCCATTGATGGTGCCTCTGATGACTAGGCTGCCGCTATCTCGGCAAAATTCCCGGATGGATAACGTTTTGGCGGCTGGTGGAGTGTTAGTCAACATTCGCCCCCTTATGCTGAGTGGCTGACGGTCCCTGGACATGTAGCTGTTCTGTTGGTTACCCCTGGTCGGTGATCGTTCAGGTGGCCTCACTCGACAATCACGTTGGAAGTGTCCTGTCCGTCCGCAGCGGTAACATGCCCCTCTGGTGCCAGTTCTTTGTGACCGTTCTAATATTTTGTTCAGACCAGCGAGCAGCGCTTCAAATGGTGACTCTGACTCTTCCTGGTTAAAGGAAACTGCTCGGACCCTCGGCTTGGACATGTTCATGACGGCCTCTACTTCCAAAGCCCGAAGTAGAGCTTCATTACTTTTCTTGACGCCACTTAGTCTTAGATTTCTTTGTACTTCCACATCTCTGATGCCGTTTATGAAACTCTGTGTGGCTAACTGGTCTTTCGTTTCCTCTGGCAGGTCTGGATAGGACAAGTGAACTAACCGTCTAATCTCTGCTTCGAATTCTTGGAGGCTTTCACCGGATTTTTGCGTTTTTCCACTCAGTTGGACTTGGTATACCTGGCTCAAGGATTGATTGTCATATCGTTTGTCTAGGATGGCGATAATCTTGTCGAAATTGCCTTGTTCATCGACTGGAATGCTTTGGAGGAGTTCTAGGGCCGGACCTCTTAACGAAATTACCAGAGAAGTAGATTGCCTTTTATACATGGGCCAAGATGAACTGCCATCAAATGTGGGTGGTTTACTAACGGAACCTCTGGTACTCACGGTGTTCTGGTATTTTCCTCGCTGTAAGTCCTGTTGCATTTTTTTAATTTCTGTTTCTAGTTTATTTTGGATGGCACTGATTTTATCTTGTACTTCACTGTGTACTGTTTGCTTGATGGAACTGATTTGATCTTGAACTGTGTCTTGAATTGAACTGATTTCAAATTTTACCTGGCTTTGGATGGAATCGAGATCATCTACTTTTGTTTCAAGAGTATCGACAGTATTTTTTGTGGTCTTAATGTCATCATTTATCTCTTTTATATCTGACTCAACTATTTGCATTCATTCATTAACTGTTTCATTAACTTGTCCTACTATTTGCATTAATTGTTCGAATTGCAGTTGTCTTTTCTGTTCAGTTTCGTGTCGATTTAATTCAATTTGATCTTGTTTCTCTTCAAATACTTTAAAATCATTTTGTCGTTTTAATTCAATGTGATCTTGTTTTTGTTCAAATATTTTAAAATCATTTTCTCGTTTTTCTTCAAATTTCGAGAATAATTCTTCAATTAAATTATGTTGTTCACTTTTCATCGTGGAAACTAGATTTTCTTGTTCGCTTTTCATCGTAGTGACAAGGTTTTCTAATTCTACTTTACGTTTTTCATCAAAAGATTTTACTAATCTTTGTTGAATTTCTTCTTGATGTTGTTTCGCCTTCTTGTCACGTTTTTCAAGAATCTGGGCTATTTTGTCGTCTAGTCCCTCCGTAACCTGTTTCGACTATTTTTTTGGTAGCTTCGTCCATCTTTTCCATGCTACGAGTTTCCATAAATCAAATTACGATTTTAACTGCACTTAATCCTTTACTTCTGATCACCAAATTGCAATATAGTCCGTGGGTTCAATTTAAAATTATAAA
The DNA here is from genome assembly GCA_034190945.1 of Octodonta nipae. Classification (NCBI taxonomy): domain Eukaryota; kingdom Metazoa; phylum Arthropoda; class Insecta; order Coleoptera; family Chrysomelidae; genus Octodonta; species Octodonta nipae. The sequence continues at coordinate 58,966,123 of CM067218.1, read as the reverse complement.
ACTAATATTCACTTTCACTTTTCTAGAAACTTTTATTTACATCGAATATACAAGAGCTGATTCAAATATCACAATAACAATTTTACATATCAGCTCTTCGCTTCACCAACTGACCTCGCGATCGTGGCCTGCTTCCTTTATAAAACCAGCATAGAAAATTCTCGCAAAAATCATCATTACTCCTACAGGTGCCGAGTCTTTTCGAGAACCATTTTTTCTCTCAAAGCGATTGTCGTACTGAAATGAAACAGGGTCGGCTTTGGGTACATTTCGTAACACTATATAACTATATATATATATATATATAGTGAGGACGCGTGGGTTGGAACAAATTCATTTAAAATTCAGGTGTTGTTTTTTTTTGGAAAACGCTCGGACACGTCGGTTTTTTTGTACTGCGGTTTTTGTGATGATAAACTCATTTATAGAGGGTGGGCCAGAAATAAACAGCGACCATCAACATCATTTTTTCAAATGGAAAATTTTTTTTATTTTATTTTTGAATTCTGCATTGAATTCTAAGTATTTTTCATGTACAAGGTCCTATACCGAAAATTAAAAGTTATTGAAAAAATTACATTTCTTTCTAAAGTTAAGAAATCAACGGTAAAAATGAGGAGTTTGTTGGTTTGAACCTATTTATTTACGTCTGGTTTTTATGATTGTTGGCGATATTTTGTCGCATGAATGGAAAACCTTTTTTTAATGCTGGAGTTTTTAACACTTGTTTATTTCCATAGAAACTATACTATCTATAATTTTACTTCAAATAAGTAGTTGTCAAGTGCAGTTGCAAAGTTTCAAAGTATGGCGCGTTTAACTGAAAACCAGCGAATAGAAATTTTGACGATGGTAAGATATGGCGACAGAACTCGAACACAAGCTGAATTTTGCAAATTATTTAATATGAAGTTCCCGGAGCGACCTATTACACGATCGGTACTTAGTAAAATAGAAAAAAAGTTTCTAGAATTTGGCCAAGTAAGAGACAATTACAAAACCAAACATCTTCCAGAAGATACATAATTAAATGTTTTGCACGGTTTATAAGAAAATCTTCACAAATCCACTAGACAAATAGCCGCAGAACAGTCAATAAGTAAATCTTCTGTTCTAAAATGCTTGCATAGAAATAAACGGCACCCATACAAAGTTCATTTAGTTTAGGAACTTACTGAAGATGATTTGTCCGGAGAGTAGAATTTTGAGAAATAATGATGGATAGATGCAATGCCAACCCGCACTTTTCAAGTAAGATAGATTATTCAGACGAGGCAACATTTTGTTTAAATGGTTCAGCAAACAGGCAACATTTTCGATTTTGGGCATCAGAAAACCCAGATTGGATTATGGAAAGTCATACACAGTTTTCCAAGAAAGTTAACGTATGGGCCGGAATTGTGGGTACTTCAATTGAGGGGTCCTTTTTTTATTGAGGGAACACTTTTTTGAGTTCTTTGGGAATAACACCACATAAACTTGAAATTCTGTATATTTCAAAAGTCCAAACGTTCCAAGGTCTAAATCAGACCCGTTTTCAATGGTATGAACAGAAATTGAAGGAAAAATTAAAAAATTATGACGATTCGTAATGACAAATATCGTAATCACAATATACAGACTTTCAAGTTTATGTGGTGTTATTCCCAAAGAACTCAGAAAAAATAAAAACCAGAGATGCTACAATTATCATTCAGAAAACAACAGGGAACACTTAACTCGGAAAAGTATTTAGACCTATTATAAAATGGCATAATACCCTGTTTAACAGAACTTTACCCGAATGGTGAAAACCCCAATATACTGGCAGAATCGGTATGGTTTTAACAGGATGGAGCGCCCCCGCACTATTCGCGAACAGTGCGACATTATCTTGACAATATTTTCCCAAATAGATGGATCGGAAGGAGAGGTAATATTGAATGGCCAGCTAGGTGTCCAGATGTAAGCCCGTTAGATTTTTATCTTTGGGGTTACGTGAAATCGAAAGTCTACTTCAATAAGCCAGAAAATATAGAGGAATTAGAGAATAGAATTAGGGCCGAAATACAACGAATCCTGCCACAAACGCTAAATGAAGTGTTACGAGAATTTGAAAACCGTCTAAGGTATTGTCAGGAAGTTAATGGTCAACAATTTGAACATTTAATTTGATATGTTGATGTTTTGTTTTCTTCAATTTTGAAATAAATGTATTTTTTTAATAACTGTTAATTTTCGGTATAGGACATTGTACATGAAAAAAACTAAGAATTCAATGCAGAATTCAAAAATAAAATAAAAAACAAATGTTTCCATTTGAAAAAATGAAGTTGATGGTCGCAATTTATTTCTGGCCCACTCTGTATAAATCACAAAAACCGCCGTCCAAAAAAACCGACGTGAAGTGTCCGAGCGTATATATATCGGTAAGTCATATATATACTTGTGGATTTTCTCTGATTACTTTTTACACACTTGTACAGTGCTTCATATTTGTGACGTCTTTGTGCTATTAGCATTATTAGGAAATATCAATACCACAAATTGAAGGAAACTTACCAGCATCAGGAGGCTGAGGTAAGGGTGGACCGCTCGTAACACCTGGTGGAAGAGGTTGAGCATTCTAAGGCGGCGGCATCATCTGAAGTGGACGTGACCCGCCTGGAGGTGGTGGAGGGTGCATAAATACAGGCGGTGGAGGTGTTCCTGTCATTGGTAAAGCCATTCCATTTCCAGGTACTGGGGGAGGCATTATATATTAAAACCTGTCAAAATAGTGTTATTTGTGATTAAACGGGTAGGATTTTTAAATAATGTTTACAAAACTAATAACTTTATCAGTTGATGGAAAATTGTCATTCATTATACATCAGACCCGAAAGATGGTATAAGCATCATTTTATGAATAACACTATTTGAATTAAATTCAAGAACTGTTTTTAAACTGTCAACTATTTTGATAAAAATACCACTACGGTTCAACTTGACTGTTATATCTATTGCTTTTGATCCCAAACAATGAATGCTAATGATAGTATCAACTAATTACAAAAATTATAAATTTCAAAATTTGCTTGCAGATTTTAACACGATAAAAAGATACACAGAATCCAGTTATGTTATATTTGGCATAGAGTAATGCAAAGAAAAAGTTACCTATATTTATTAGGTGGCCCATAATCAACTGCATATATACAATGTGGTTTAGATAAGGGGGAGTGGAATTAGTTATACCGGGTTCAAAAAGTTATATTGGGTGGACCATATAAATAGTTGCATATACCAGGCGGTTGAAAAACGGATATATTGGAATTAAATTTGTACTGGGTGAATAACAAAATGTTATATTGTGTAGCTCATAAGTAGTTGCATATACAATGTGGTTGAAATAAGTGAAATATATAATTATATCCCGGCAGGGATCAGTTATCAACTACGCGGATGAATTCCCGGAAACCACCTAAAACATATATATATATATATATATATATATATATATATATATATATACATTATTACTAACACAATTAACTTTTTAAAAAAACTTTTTATTTGAATTACAAAATTAAAAACTTGAAAATAACAATATTGAATAAAATATAACTTAATGAGTTTAAAACGCTTAATGACGATCGCTGTCGTCGCATGTGAATTTCTAATCTTGGTTTTGCAAGCTAAGCATCAGCAGATTACACGTGCGAGGAAGCGAAGCGTTGTCCGTGGGAATTGCTATATCGTGAAATATGAGATGTAATACGATATTTATGAGAAATGATTATTATATTGTTGCTATGGTATAAATATTCTAGGTGTGGTTTATGACGGATATAACAACTCCCGTTACCAACAAAAAGTTGCTGTGTTACAAGAACTTTTTTTTCGCATAAAATAAGTACAAAAGCAAATCAGGAATAAAAATCTTAAGCTAATACAAATTTCCAAAGGAATATGAAACATAAGGTAGTTAAAATAATAATAATCCAAAGATAATAATAAATTTTCATACACATTATTACATAAAATAATGAAAATGGTAAAAGAGAAAACGTAATAATCAAAATTTACAAAATTATTTATTTACTTGAAGTTCGATATCTTCGGCAGTTTTCTCCTCTAGGATAGGTCTTAACTTTGGTAAAAGTCTAGACAGTCTACTTTGTTGATGACTTCGTAGGGTTTTCGTCCTTTTGGGCTGTGTGACCACTGGTCCAAAACGTTTTAAGCACGAAGGTAGCGATAATAATAACTATGGAAATTATGGTGGCATATGTAAACCACGAAATATTTTTGTTGACGAATGGTTGGTTAATTAGTTCGTCCAACTCTTTCGAATACTCGTTCAACTTATGATTGGCGATGTTTAATTCATCCACATTTAAGTCGTTGAGCTTTAATGGTTTCAGCTCTGGGATTTGGATTTTATCTGAAATCGTGTCACAACAATTCAAGGGGATGACAACTGGCTGGTAATTGTCTATTATGTTGATGGGTTTGAATGCTTCTGCTTGGACTTTAGTTATTCCAACAAAAGCACTGCATTCGCTCTGTAATTGTAATTTTAACAAGGAATTGTTCGTAATTGTTAAAGTCTTTGCACTAATATCTGGACAACTGATTGTGATGCGGAGGGGTTCCGCAACCATGACTAACCATACGTTGGTTTCTAACTTTTGAACATGGTAGCCTTGGGCGAGTATCACAGCACTTTTACAATTGTCTGGTACGGTTTTAAAGTTTTTGAGGAGTTGGGCTTCACACAAAGCACTCGAGTCTATTGGGTACGCATAAAGTTGTGAACACAATTTCTTCCGGATCGTTAATGGTTTGCACTCACTTAAGTCTTTAATGGGGATATACAGCAAAGAATCATCGTTTTTGGCAATATAATTTTGGGTAAATGACAGTACATGATGCAAGCCAGTTCTATCATCGTAGACGGGAAAAAGGATAGAGACGGAAAGCAGTGAATGATTGTTGTTCGATTAGAGGTATTCTTAATATAAAAACAAGGTCTGAGTCTGTTTGAAAAGCCTCCAATTCAGTGATTTCTAAATATCGCGCAATACTCGAATATTAAACAGGTAGAGGCAAATTATTCTTTGCGAGATTTTGCGATATTTCCTGTAGGGCGGTTATGAACTGTTCGGGGGTTAAAATAGAAGTGTGAATAATTTTTAAACGGGCGAATGTAATTGAGTTTAACACGTCGTTTAAGCTATCTTCTAAGAATAAATAGTTTTCCATAAGTCTTTCAGACATTTCTAAAAATGAAAGTTTAGCTTCCACGTATGTCATTTTATCGCTTAGTTTACGTATAGTATTTTCAATTTTTCGAATATTTTCATTGAACGCTTTTTCAAGTTGGATTTGGTGTATAGTATTGTTAAAGTTTTTTATCAATGAAGTTGTTACGTTAATTTGATTTTTCAAAAGGTTTTCTACTTGAAGTTGTCCCTGATTTAATCTGTTGATACTATTTGTGAAATATTCCCCATCAGCGGCATCTAGGTTGCCAGTTATTGCCTTGAAGATTGTACCGGCACCATCTATTAATCCGCGTTTATATCTCCTGGTATCCATATGAATTTCGCTAATTTATTATTTATGGGTTTCGAAATTTTGTTAAGTAGTTTTAAGTGAGTTTGGACGTCGGCAAGGATTAGGTTCATTGAGTTGAGGTTATAATAAATAGATCTTATTAATGTGTCAAGGAGTCTGTTATTAGTATTGAAGACTTGTTCAAGAGCTGAAAGGTTTTTATGAACTAATAGTGTCCATTTGCAATTTGAAACGTCAATTCGTGCTTCCTCGTGATAGTAAATTCCTATTGTTATTTATGGTTTTTATTTCGAACTGGGATGCTGCTGATCCGAACAGCAGGAAGAACCTTTAAACAAATTAGTCTTCCATGAATGGTTTCATGCGATCAAAGTTTAATTTCGTATTTTGGTTAGTTCGGGGGTTTAATAGATTTGCTGAATTTTTATGGATTTCTAGTATTTCGAAAGGTCCGTTAAACTTGTTCTGTAGTTTGTCTTTAAATTGAGATTCTCTTATGTACACTTTATCACCTACTTGGTAATTAGGAGGGTTTCCCGAGACGTGTTTGTCAAATCGGACTTTGGCTTTTTGTTTCTGTTGTTCTGTCCTTTCACGGGCGATCTTATAGTAATGGGAAATTCTATTATTGAGGTCTGTAATGTATTTTGTTATCAGGTCTTTTTGGTTGTATAAAGTTTCTGGGGGTCTGCTGGAAGTATGGCCGAAGATAAGTTCATAGGGTGTGAACCCATGTGTCTTATTGGCAGAGTTGTTATATGCGATTACCGCATACGGCAAAATGTGTTCATCGGGGTGTTCTGCTTTATGAATTCGTAACGTATCTAGAAGAGTAGAGTGAAACCGTTCTAATGATCCATTGGATTGCGGGTGTCCAACACTTGAATATGAAAGTTTAATGTCGAAAAGTTTACAAAGATCTTTAAGTAGGGCGTTATCGAATTCGCGACCAGAGTCACAGTTTATTCTAATAGGTGTTCCGAAATGTTGGAAAAATAAGATAAGCGTATTGACTACTGTTTTAGCAGACTTGTCGGTGATTGGGTATGCTTGGGAAAATTTGGTTAACTCGTCTCGTATGGTCAGGGCATAGTTTTTATTCGGGACTTCGAGGATGTCAATGTTAAGACTTTCGAATGGAGTTCTTGGAGTTTCAATAATTACCAGAGGGCTATCAAGGTTTTTGCGAAATGTTTTAGCTGTTTGGCATATTCGACAGTTCTTAATATAATTGTCATCATCTAATACGCCTAATTGTTTCATTAATACCCCTATGTATATTGGTTTTTCCGTTATGAAACTGTTCCAAGAATTATTGGCATTTGATCTTTTTCGATAGTTGGAGTTATGTTTTGACAAACTTTCCATTTTACGTTTAATTCTGCAAAGATAAAGCATTTCTAAAATAGGTAATTCCAAGTTATTCTCGACGCAACAGAGTTCTGATTCGGTTAGTACATTTTTGCTTTTAAATATTGAAGCAAATGGAATCTCGTTTACGGTTTCAGGATTAGATGGTAAGGGTATAATATAATACCGTCTTTTTCTAACACTTTTGCTGGAGAATACGTTATTTTTATATCGTTGGAAGTCGGCATTTTCTTCAAAGATATCTTCCAAGATTTGCGGCCAAAATTTATTGGACGAAAGTGTTTGACAGCCCAGACGATGGCCAGAAGTTCGCCCCCTATGGTGGAGTATCTAGTCTCTGCTTTGCAGGGAGTTCTGGAGACATAGCCAATGGGCAGGTCTTTGCCTATTGGTCCCTGCGAAAGTAGAGCGCCGATTGCGAAAGCACTAGCGTCTGTAGTTAGAAGAAAAGGTTCGTTGAAGTCGGGATAGATCAAGATCGAAGTGGACATGAGAGCTTGTTTTAATTTGTTAAAGGAGTCAACACAGTCTGAATTAAAATGAAATGAAACGTCTTTTTCGAGCAGTTTTGTGAGAGGTTCGGATATTTTGGCGAAGTTTGGTTTAAATCGGCGATAGTAGCCAGCTGGACCAAGAAAAGATTTAATGTCTTTCTGGTTCTGCGGTTGGGGGAAGTTAAGTTCGACTTTGGACGGGTTCGGTTTTACTCCGTCCTTTGTAATGAGGTGTTCTAAATATGCGACCTCCTTGCGGAGAAATTTGCATTTATCAGGCTGAATCTTAAGATTTGCCTTCCTAAGTCGTTTGAATACTTCAGTCAGTCGGGCCAAATGTTCGTGTATAGTTGGTGAGTAGATGATTATATCGTCCATATAGACCAAGCATCTCTCGTTCTGGATTCCGATGAGATTGTTGTCCATCACCCTTTGAAAGGTTGAGGAAGCATTCTTCAAACCGAAAGGCATGCGAACGAATTCAAAATGACCGTTCTCTACAGTGAAAGCGGTTTTTTGAATGTCCTTCGATTCAATTTCGATCTGGTGAAAGCCAGAAGCAAGATCTAGTGTAGTAAAGTATTGGCATTTGCCAAGTTGGTCCAGTAAGTCCGATATGTTAGGTAAGGGATACTTATCGTCTACTGTGAGTTCATTAAGTTTACGACAGTCCACGACTACACGCCACTTTTGTTTGCCGGATGCGTCTTGTTTTTTTGGGACAACCCACACAGGGGAAGACCAAGGGGAATTTGAAGGGCGAATGATACCTTGATCTAACATTTTTGAGACTTGGGTTCGAACTTCTTCCTTATGGATTTGGGGGTAGCGATAAGATTTGGTGAATATGGGTTTCGAGTTATTTGTATCAATAGAGTGTTTTATTTCGTTAGTGAAGCTAAGATTGTCTCCTTCTAAATATAAAATGTCTGAGAAATCGATGCAAAGTTGTTGGATTAATTCTGCCTCTTCTTCGTTGAGATGTTCGAGTCGTTGTTTGTGAATTTCTGTTAGTCTGTCTATGTTAGAGTTGTTTCCGAAAGAGATTTGTTCGCAGTGGTTAATAGAAAGATTCTGAATGGGTACTAATTGGATTTTGTTAAAATTTATAATTTTTGGGCTAGCATTTGCATTTAAAATAGTAGTGAAAAATTCACCCTTGTCATTAACCTGGACTAAAGCGTTTGGTAATCTTACGTTTTCTATTACGGTGGAAGTTAGAATGGCCCCTGTATTTCGTAAATCGCATTTAAGTTTAAAAATGCCAAATGTCCGCGGTTCGATACTGATGTTATTTGAAATCGTTTGGTTGTTTATCTGTAGTTGTCTGTCGGTTGATAACGTCTCGTCAGTAACTTTCATGAGCGAGATGGTTTTGAAATTTGTGACGAGAACTTTCTTATTAAAGTCTATTACACAATTATAATGCTCCAGGAAATCGGATCCTAATAGGCCAACGAATTCGATGTCTAGATCGCATATGTAGACTTTGTGTGGATCTGTTAGATTGCACGGGACTAAAGTGGATTCGTTTATGAGAATTTTTTGGTTAGTGATACCTTGTATCACAACGTTTTCAGGAGATCGGTTTGGAAATGTTTCACAAGTTTTGGGCTTGAAGATTGATAAGCCTGCTTCTGTGTCGATTAACAATTTGTAAGTGTTAGAAGCGTCATTGATGTAAAAGAGGTTCTTTGAGTTAACAGAAAGTGCGGGGCTAATAGGAAAGCGTTTTCCGGGAAGTTGAGGTTTGGATTGAAGCTGTCGTTGAAATTCATTGTCTCGAATTGGGACTGAAGATTGAGGATTTGAGTGTCCCGTGGTTTGTCTACGGTGAGAGCCGTTTGAAAATTTCGCTGAGAATTATCGGGTATATCAGAGCAGAATTCAGGATAAACATTTTCATAATTGTCGTAATTTTCATAATTGTGAACCTGAGAGTAATATAAATCGTTACTTTGTGGTTCAGTATCCAAATGTGAGTATTCATCTTGTTGAGGGTAATCAGAGTCATAGAGATTGTTTGACTGATCATTTGTGTAATTGGGAGTGTTATAGAAATCTGACTGGTTAAAGTGATGGGCCCTTTGTTGCTGATTTCTGAAAAAGTTTGGATTAGGTCGAATGCTGTTAGGACCTTGATTTTGTCCGCTAGTTGAGGGACGATTTTGTTGAAATTGTTGTCTATTCTGGTCAAAGTTGGGTCTCATTTGGTTTGCGGGCTGAGAAAATTGATTAGGTCGAAATTGTTGGAAATTATTACTGTTAAAAGTCGAGTTTGGCTGCTGTTGCCTTTGTCTACTTAAGCATTCGTTAAACGAATGCCCTGTTCGTTTGCAAAATGAGCATTGCTTTATAAAGGTAGTAGCGTTTGGTCGTTTTTGTTGTTGTTGGTTACGTGTCACTTGAAACTTTTGGTTTTCTAAATGACACAGTTGTATCTCACGTTTTATTCTAGAAACAGCAGTTATAATGTCGTCAGGGTTGCTGGTACGTATAATTTGCCCTATTTTTGGCTCAAGACCTGTTAAAAGGCTGTTCAGAGCCATAGAGTCAATGAGAGAAATTTGTGCATCTTTTTCTTTTGTAGTTATATTTTGTTTATTGACGGCCGCGTGCATTTTGGCTTCGTGTGTTTGAAGGCGGGCTGCGAAAGTTAATGGGGACTCATTGGGAAGTTGCCGCATCCTCTGAAGATCTTGAATTAATGCAGATAAATCGCGTGAATCACCAAAGTGTGTTTCAAGAAGCGTTTTGATGTCGTCCCAAGTTGATGGGTTCCGGGAATTTACAAGTTCGGCGGCACGGCCTCTCAACTTGTTTTTTATGTGAAGGATTAATAAGGCTATTTGATTAGCAACATCCATGTTGTGTGCTGTTGTGCAAGAGCTAATAAAAGTGTTAAGGAAAATGGGATTCCCGTCGTATTCAGGAATAATCGCAAATATCTCTGAAATTTTGTAAGGTTCTACCGTTGGGGTTGTGGCACCTTGTCTAGTCGTTGCCATTTTGTATTTAGAATACGGTTATTGCACAATATTAGAAATTCAACAACACAAAAACAATAGCAATAGCAGAATGAGAATTCTACTATCAGATTAAAGTATATAAAATGTTACCAAAAAAGGATAATAATAATTTGTTGTAAAAATGTTTAAAACCTTGTTAATATATTGCGAAATATTTTATCGAAATATAGTGTAGGGGAAAGTTAAATTAGTTAAAAAGGATATCAAAAATCAATAAATCAGTGCAAAAATAAATAAATATGCTAAAATTAATTGTCTTTGATGATAGAAATGTTCGATCAAAAATAAAAATAGTAATTAAGTGTAAATTAAACGTGATTCTTACAGTATAAATCTAGGCATTGACTGTTCTGTGAGGACCGCACTGGTTAGCCTGGCTTGTTCCTGGTGCTGATTTACTCGCAGTTGTGTCTCCAGCTCGAAGGTCGTTGTTCCACAAAGGTTTAGAAACCACCACGACGAGTGAGAATTCTTCGTATTCTTGCCTTGTTGGAACAATCCTACTGACTGCGCCAATTTTTATATTATTACTAACACAATTAACTTTTTAAAAAAACATTTGATTTGAATTACAAAATTAAAAACTTGAAAATAACAATAATGAATAAAATATAACTTAATGAGTTTAAAACACTTAATGACGATCGCTGTCGTCGCATGTGAATTTATAATCTTGGTTTTGCAAGCTAAGCATCAGCAGATTACACGTGCGAGGAAGCGAAGCGTTGTCCGTGGGAATTGCTATATCGTGAAATATGAGATGTAATACGATATTTATGAGAAATGATTATTATATTATTGCTATGGTGTAAATATTCTAAGTGTGGTTTATGACGGATATAATATATATACATATATATATATATATATATATATATATATATATATATATATATATATATATATCAGTAAGTCATATACTTGTGGATTTTCTCTGATTGCTTTTTACACACTTGTATTATTAGGAAATATCAATACCACAAATTGAAGGAAACTTACCAGCATCAGGACGCGGAGGTAAGGATGGACCGCTAGTAGCACCTAGTTGAAGAGGTTGAGCATCATCTGAGGTGGACGTGACGCGCCTGTAGGTGGACGGTGCATAGATACCTGGTGGTGCAGGAGATCACGCTATTGTACGCGGCTTAACTGTCCAAGGCGGTGGAGGTATTCCTGTTATTGGTAAAGCCATTCCATTTCCAGGTACTGGGGGAGGCATTAATGGTCTAGGTGCCGTTTGAGTTTCAAATATATTAAAGCCTGTCAAAAATAGTGTTATTTGTGATTAAACTGGTAGGATGTTTAAATAATGTTTACAAAACTAATAACTTTATCAGTTGATGTAAAATTGTCATTCATTACACATCAGACCCGAAAGATGGTATAAGCATCATTTTAAACATAACACTATTTGAATTAAATTTAAGAACTGTTTTTAAACTGTCACCTATTTTGATAAAAATACCACTACGGTCAATTTGACTGTTATATCTATTGCTTTTGATTCCAAACAATGAAATGCTAATAATAGTATCAACTAATTACAAAAATTATAAATTACAAATTTTGCTTGCATATTTTAACAAGATAAAATCATACACAGAATCCACTTAAAATTTATTGGCATAGAGTAATGCAAAGATCAGGTTCACATATGATATGCTAGTCATTTAGTAAAGAATGCAAAATAAACTGTTTCAAAAGATGAAAGTAGGCTGAATTATACAATTACAGCAATTTACATAAGAAAAGTAGTAATGTGTTCAAAGTAAATTTGAAATTTCACAAGATTGTTTTATTTAATATTTCTAAACATGATTATTCATAACAACTGTTTCCATATTCGTCCTATCAAAACATATTCACATATTCTTGGAAAGCAAAATGTCAGTGGCAAATTTAATTTTATTTATACTATTCAGACACAGCATGTTCAAGATAACTATGATGCAATTGGCAATTTAGATAATTCCTACTAAAATTGAAAAAAAAAAAAACTAAAACGGCAACATAACACTTAATAGAATAAGTGTGAAAATTTCAGGAACCAAACAGTGAATATTGGGAGATGCAAAATTAATGTTATGTGATTATTGAGATACTTATTCATGGTTCATAAACTGTCCCCTTTTTTGGACAAATATTTTTTATTCAATCAATAATTACGATGTTTTAGTGAATCCATATTTGGAGTAATTATTTGAAAGTTAAAGTAAACATATTTTCGGAATAAAACAAATAACAACGAACCTGTAGATTTTCTCTGGTAACTTTGGTTGATATTTGCAGTTTTGTATTTGCAATTCTGGAGGCAGAGCTCCCCCCACTCGGCCATTAGGGATCATTATTTTTCATCTGTGTTTGCTTAATCACTAGGAACTGGTGGTCCTCCCTTGTCCTGGACGTTTCGAGCGACAATCACGAGCTATGTGTCCAGCAGCACCAGAACTCGAGCATACAATGTTATTAGTTATATTTGAAATAACAAGTAAAATTCTTAGTATTTGACAGTTGGCTATTATTTTATCTAACAAATGGCAAAAGATATAATCAGCACTAAAACTTTTTCAACTTACCAATCAAGAATTGTAAACTGTAGCACCATAGTTATTACACCTCATTCCATCCTTTTCTCTTAGCATGCAAGTTCCCTAAGCTGCATTCTTCTTAGATCATTTTGATTTACTTTTATCTAAAACTAAGTATAATTATTTTTTAATGAATTAAAAATCATTTTGTTTGAAATTATACCCTTTCTACAGCATCTTTAACACACTCTGGGTTTGTAGCTGTGATATAAGCATGTAGTGGTTCATCTTCTCCTGGAAGACGTTGGCCATCTTTTCTTCCAACTTTGCCGTCTTTTACAGATCCTTTTCCATAAATAATAATCTTAGCCCGTTTCTTTCTCCACTGCTACAAGCAATTTAATATTGAAATATGAAATAAAGAGTGAATTGTTTTGATTAACTTACTCTTCAAGTGTTTCCTCAGCCCTCCAAAATTTATTTTTTGATGTTCTTGTGGAATCATTACTTTATCAGTTACACGAATGGCAGGCGGTCGAGAAATTATCAACTTACCAATTTATTGATAATAGTAGTAAAGTATTCAATAAAATTTATACCCTAAATTTGTCCCAATGTCATTTAGATAAATGTCATTAAAGTTTCTATGAACCTTCTACTTTCTCAAAGTCAAAAATAAATATACCCAGTACATATAACTTTCCTTAAAAATAAAACGTCATTTAATTTTAAAAAACCTTAAAATCTATGGTTTGTTGTCAAGATTATACTGTACAACAAATTCTCCGGTTTTAATTTGATCTTCTGTAGAAATTTAAGAGGGAACCATAATTAAAGTGTCCGGACACTGTAAACATCGTGTCAATTTTCCTAGGACATAATGGAAATACTAAAAAATATCTATATTTACTTACCTCTTTTTGCGAATGATATAACCACAATTACACATTCACTCGGATTTAGTAAAATTTACAAACGTAGTTTTACTTACGGGTTTTATGGGTTATATTACATTAAAGTGTTTAGGCTGCAAGTTTTTTATGTAGAATCACTGAATCAGTTTTCGAAACAAACTGCTAACGTACTTCATCGAATTGACAGCTTTTAACACGGCTATACATTCGAAAGAGCTATTGTGAGAGCTATCTCGAAAGCTACTGTGAAAGGTCATGAGGGCAGGATACTTTTTACAATATAGTCCAATTTAATCTGGGTTTCTAAATAACTAAAAAATAATTACATACTTTAGTGAGCTTGAAGATTGTTTTTGGTAGTTATGCATTTCTATCTATTTATTTTTGAGCTGCCTATGGAATTATCCAATCCATTGTTGACATCATAGTACAATTTAATTTAATCTGGGTTTGATGCTACACCCACATATTAAATGTGGTATATGTTTAAATCATCTGTATGATACAGAATTTTTAGAATAATTAGAAAAATACTTGTATTGCATATATATTTACTTTTTCAATACAGATATCTACATACATTATATAATAGATACAAACGACAATTATCAGCCTATTAGCAAAATAATATAAGTGACATCAACAATAATTATATAATTTGATACAATTTAAATAAGAATGCATTTTATAAAATTATCAAATTCTTAAATTATGTAGTTTCTCTCTTCTTTGTTCTAGGAAGTAGGGGGAGGTGGAGGTGGAGCTGTCAAAAGTGTATTTACATCTATTCCTGGTGGTGGAGGAGGGGGACAACTACTTGGAGGCCAAGAGAACGGAGGTGGTCCCCATGGTGGTAATGGAGTTGTTCCTAAAAAGATACAAAAAGTGTATATATATATATATATATATATATATATATATTTGTTTTTAAGTTTTCGCCGGCACTAAATGTGTTTGGTGGTTTCCGGGAATTCATCCGCGTAGTTGATAACTGATCCCTGCCGGGATCGATGGTAAAATGACGACGTTTCGGCAGTCACATCTGCCCTCTTCAGGTCGGTTCGCATAATTCTCGTAACCTTCTGCTTTACTACTAGTATTCGAGTAACTAGAAGCGGAAGCAGAAGGCTACGAGAATTATGCGAACCGACCTGAAGAGGGCAGATGTGACTCTGCCGAAACATCGTTATTTTACCATCGATCCCGGCAGGGATCAGTTATCAACTACGCGGATGAATTCCCGGAAACCACCTAAAACATTTAGTGCCCGCGAAAACTTAAAAACATATATATATATATATATATATATATATATATATATATATATATATGTCGGAGATGGCGAAGTGGTTGGTTTCTCGGGTGGCGAAGGTCTAAAGACTATATAGTTTATATTATCAGAAACAGGATATTTATGTTTCTTTCGCACTTTTGTTTACGATTATTATATTCTATTACAAATTTGCCAGCTAGGGACCGAGGGTGAATCACAATCACCCGGCGGTACTGTTGATTACGTGATAGTCTATGAGTCAGGTGTTATGCAAGATGTTTTTCATGAATATTGAAAAGAATCATACCGAGAGGAACGAAGGCAGTTCTGTTCGAACTTCGAGCGTGGTCAGATCGTAGACGATCAGCTTATTGTTGAGCTGATAATTGTATGTCAGGAAGACCGATCGAAGGATGAAGAGATTTAAGACACACACGCCCGCATCGCAAGAAATCAGGAACGACACGACCACGAAGGGAGAACAGATGAAGGCGAGGCATTGGGTTGAAAGAAAGTACGGAACTCGCGAGTACATTTAACTTGTAAAAAGTACCGAGATAATAAAGGTGATTGTTTGGAGTACCAGTGTTATATACAGGGTGAGTTTTTTTGGATGATCAGTATGGGGGTCTCGTAAACTAGCGGAGATAAAGCAATGGTTAAATTGGGAAAGATTTGCAGTTTTACTGGCCCAATTTAATGACACTTTCGGATTTTTGTAAAAAGTTATGGCTTACTAGATATTTTGAAAAAACGAAATTCTGTCGATCTAGTCAAATCCCTCTAGCTCCTTTGTTTTTGATTCTATAAAAAAGTGTAAATATCAAAATTGAAGAGAATTGTATCCCGAATATGATTGTCATGTCCTCGTTTGCGTGACAGCTCTCGTTTTCGAGATATGACACAAACTTATCTTTTCTTTAAATGGAAACCATAGTTGGCTATGACCTCAAAAAATCGGACATTTTTAGAGCTTTTCAACGATATAATACTCGATATAGTTATTCATAAAAATAACGAAGTTATGGATGCTTTTCTCTCTTATTTTCACTTTTAACGTAGTTAGTCATGAAAAAGATTGTTTTCACTTTGACGTTTCCTCATTTCCTTCATTAGTAGTGCTGAACTGACAGTCGATATTGACAAGTTTTCGTGATAAAATGGAATATTCTAACGAAGAAAAACTGAATATGGTGGAATGTTATATCATACATATGCCATAAAAATTCAGTTCATGCAGCTGAGGAATACTTTCATAGATATTTTAATCGTCGACAACCTGCTTTATGTACATTTAAGAGGCTTTAACATAGTTTACGCAGATTTGGATCTTTTACTAAACCACCAAAGGAACGTAATCAAATCAACGAAGCAGCACAAATAAATGTTTTGGCAATTGTAAATCAAAATCCATGTACATCAACTCCTGAGATTGCGGCAGAAGCTGGCACATCTCAACGAACTGTAGTTAAGGTACTGAAAGCGCACAAAGTCCACCCGTACAAACTTTCAGTTTCTCAAACTTTGCATGCTGGTAACGAACATTGACGTATTTTGTTTTGTACATGGTTTAGAGACGGGAATTCATCCGCGTAGTAGATAACTGATCCCTGCCGGGATCGATGGTAAAATGACGACGTTTCGGCAGAGTCACATCTACCCTCTTCGGGTCGGTTCGCATAATTCTCGTAACCTTCTGCTTTCGCTTCTAGTTACTCGAATACCAAGATTTTCAGGAGAGCGAGCGCTGTTATATAGTCGCGACTCGGCGTCTATAGATTTGCACCGTGAACGGCTGCGTGTGGTTGGCCCTTGGCGCTCCGTTGGCCACGCCTCCCGCTTGCTGATTGGTTATTTCCGGTTGAGTTGTTATAGGACAAGTCCGGGCCGGTACGGTGTTTAATAGAATTTTTCAACAAGTGGATCAGTTCTGGATTTCATTGCGTGCGTTTAGACTGTGAGGTCTCTTCGCTATTTCAACTGCCGCTCTTACGAGTCTTGATTTCGGGTGTTCTATATTTGCCAGTACTCTAGTGTTCTCAAAGTCTATTCAGTGTGACGTCATGGTGGAGTGTTCCGCAATGGATGTTGTTTTTTCCCGCTTCCTTATGGCGTTCTGGTGTTCATCACGTCTAGCTTGAATTCTTCTGTTAATTTGCCCCACATTGGTTTTATGACAGTCTGCACATGGAATCTCGTACACTCCCTGTTGTTCTAAAGGGATCCTCGTCTTCGGAGTCCTCAACACAGTGCTTATTTTTCTGTCTGTATTGAAAATAGTATCAATATTGTATCTCCGTAGAATTCTTGCAATACTGTCCGTGGTACCCTTGACATACGGTAAATAAGCCTTGGTTATTGGTGTCTCATGCTCCTCGTCTGTTTGTCTCGGTTTTGACTTTAGGGCTCTTTGTATATTTCGGTCTGTAAATCCATTTTGTCTCAGAGCTGTTTTTAAACTGTCCATTTCCTGTTTGATGTTATCCTGGTCAACTAGTCTTTGTAATCTGGTTACTAAAGTCTTGACGACGGCGTGTAGTTGGGCTGGGTGGTGATGATAATTAGCATGAAGGTATCTGTTGGTGTGAGCTGCTTTCCTATATACTGTATGGCCAAGGGTTCCGTCTTCCTTCCTATTTATGAGAACATCAAGGAATGGCAGTTGATTGTTGTCTTCAACCTCCATGGTAAATTTGTTGTCTAAAAATGTGTTGAGGTGTTCCCTCCCATGAGGTCAAATTACAAATGTATCATCCACATATCGCGACCATAAACTGGGTTTAAGAGTTGTTGTTCTTAGTGCCAACTCCTCAAAGTTCTCCATAAAAAGGTTCGCTGTTACTAGTGAGAGTGGTGATCCCATTGGAGCTCATTCCATTTGTTTGTATCGTTGGTTCTCGTAAACAAAATAGGTGTTCATCAGACAGTGCCTTGTTAAGTCTACAAGATGTTGAGGTGGTTTGTATTTTTCTATTATGATATCCAAGGCTTCGTCGATAGGGATGTTGGTGAAAAGGGACACTACGTCAAAACTTACAAGAAGACACTCTGGTTGTAAGACCGTTTTTTTAAGTATTTCGATGAAATGTCGAATTTTTCACGTATGAGTCTGCCCCCTATGCAAACGGTTGAAGTTGTTGGGCTAGGTATTTGGCTAGCTGTTGTGTTGGGGCTCCAATTGAGCTTACTATTGGCCTCAAAGGTGCACCTTCTTTATGTACTTTTGGCAACCCATAGAATTTCGGACATCTCGATGACTTTTCACGCGGAATGAGTTGCAGTTGGAGATTTTTGTCGATCCTACTTGCTTGGATTTTGGCCTTGGTTGTTTTCTCCAGATAAGTTGTTGGGTCAGTAGTAATTTGTTTATATGTTGATTCTTGTAGCAATGTTTATATTTTGTTTGAATAATCTGCTGTATCCAAAATTACAGTCGCATTTCCTTTATCAGCAGGTAGAATGACAATGTCCTTGTTGAGTCATGTTTGCTTCAAGGCCTCATTTTCTTCTATTGGGAACGGACATGGAGGCGTGGCTTAAAAAACATGGCGGAAAATAGCTTACACTTTTAAATGTTTAATCCATGTGATAATAGGATAAGTTAATAAAATGTTATTAAATATCTCAGATATCTTAACTTGGACGGGTAATAACCCGAAACAAAAAAATATTCGCGATGTGCAACGTATTTTATCTGCGGGTCATTTAATTAGATGTGGGATGAATAGTGAAAAAAGCAATGAAAATGTGACTGTCGTTACCGCGCTTTGTATACAAACGTCACATATGAAAGAAAAGCCACATGAAATAAAAGCAAATATAGCGAAAAGTGGAAACATTATTTCAGTGACTTGTTCTTGTCGGGCTGGTGAAGGAGAAAAGTGCAAACATGCAGTAGCAACATTATTTCATTGTTACCGGTGAGTTAAAAGTTTCTAACCTCTAAGATTTGTAATATCCATCACAGGTGTAATTAATTTTTAATAATTGTTAACTTTATAATTTAATAGTTGTTTATTAATTTCAGTAAAGGTGACGATTTAGAGAAATTTTCATTTACTGATTTGAAATGTTCGTGGAAAACAGCACAAATTAATGCTTTAAAGAAATTTAAAAACTTACCTGGTAATATATAATCGGATTTTTTAAAATGTAGAGAGCAAATTTTTATTCGAGGAGTAACTTTATTTATTTTTAATAACTTTTTCCACGCTTTCAATTTATCAACTTTCTCCAAATTACCAAAAAAATTTTCTAATAACACTGTACGCTCACCAGCCTTTGGAAACTTCTGAAAAATTAAATTCTGATTTTTCTGAGCTTTTTTTTGATTTCTCACGTTTTGGAAAACCTCCAACTTCCATTTTTACTTTATTTATCACTAATTTATTATAAATAAATTACTGCTAATATAAACAGCACGTATATTTACTAAAAAGTGTAAGCTATTAATAGTTTGTTTTTTTCCACCAGACTGCGTGCCTCAATTTGTCAGTTCCCAATAGATAGGTTCCTTTTGGGTGGTTTAGACTTTCTTAGAACATGTAACACATCTTGTCGAATTATTTCAGCGGTGTTCTCAACTAATTTTGAAACTGCTGTTTCAACGCCACATATTATGCTCTCTGTTGGTATGTGAGAGGGAGCACATTTTTAGACAACAAATTTACCATGGAGGTTGAAGACAACAATCAACTGCCATTCCTTGATGTTCTCATAAATAGGAAGGAAGACGGAACCCTTGGCCATGCGGTGTATAGGAAAGCAACTCACACCAACAGATACCTTCATGCTAATTCTCATCACCACCCAGCCCAACTACAAGCCGTCGTCAAGACTTTAGTAACCAGATCACAAAGGCTAGCTGACCAGGATAACATCAAAAAGGAAATGGACAGTTTGAAAACAGCTCTGAGACAAAACGGATTTACAGACCGAAATATTCAAAGAGCCCTAAAGTCAAAACCGAGACAAACAGACGAGGAGCGTGAGACACCAATAACCAAGGCTTATTTACCGTATGTCAAGGTGACCACGGACAGTATTGCAAGAATTCTACGGAGACACAATATCGATACTATTTTCAATACAGACAGAAAAATAAGCACGGTTTGAGAACTCCGAAGACGAGGATCCCTTTAGAACAACAGGGAGTGAACGAGATTCCATGTGCAGACTGTCATAAAACCTAAGTGGGGCAAACTAATAGAAGAATTCAAGCTAGACGTGATGAACACCAGAACGCTGTAAGAAAGCAGGAAAAAACAACATCCATTGCGGAACACGCCACCACGATGTCACACCGAATAGACTTTGAGAACACCAGAGTACTGGCAAATATAGAACACCCGAAATCAAGACTCGTAAGAGAGGCAATTGAAATAGCGAAGAGACCTCACAGTCTAAACGCACGCAATGAAATTCAGAACTTATCGAATTGTTGGAAAATCCTATTAAACACCGTACCGGCCCGTACCCGTCCAATAACAACTCAACCGGAAATAACAAATCAGCAGGATGGAGCCGTGCCCACTGAGCGCCAAGGGCCAATCACACGCAGCCGTTCACGGTGTCAATATTTGTTTTTAAGTTTTCGCGGGCACTAAATGTGTTAGGTGGTTTCCAGGAATTCATCCGCGTAGTTGATAACTGATCGGGATCGATGGTAAAATGACGACATTTCGGCAGATTCACATCTGCCCTCTTCAGGTCGGTTCGCATAATTCTCGTAGCCTTCTGCTTTTGCTCTAGTTACTCCAGTGTGAATCTCCTTATTATCCGAACAATTTCATTTGAATTCGAGTGAGTTAAAATCTATTTCAGTGTTTCGAGGCCATTCAGAGGTTGCATTTTATCGGAAAAACATTTCAATCAAAAGTTATGTAATTTTCGTCAGAGAAATTAAATCCGTGGTGAAAATAGGCACTTCCCTAAAAAAAAAACTTCTGGTCTGAATCACACTTGCAAAACTTATTTGGTAGAATCAGTTTTTTTCAATGACTATTTTTGGTTATTCCATAAGGACTGGACGGATGGTTTAGACAACCTCGTTAAAATATCGATTAGTCATATACTTGTGGATTATTACTCCGAATTATTTGCTAGGTACTTGCTTGATATGTGTGACGGCTTTGTGCTATTAGCATTATTACGAAAAATCAATTTCACAAACTGAAGAAACCTTACCAGCACCGGGAGGAGGAGGTGGGGGTGGACCGCTCGTAGCACCTGGAGGAGGAGGTTGTGCATTCCAAGGCGGCGGCATCATTTGAGGTGGACTTGACGCGCCTGGAGGTGGTGGAGGAGGCATAATACCTGGTGGTGCAGGAGGCCATGCCATTGTAGGCGGTGTAGCTGTCCAAGGCGGTGGAGGTATTCCTGTCATAGGTAAACCCATTGCATTTCCAGGTACTGGAGGAGGCATTAATGGCCTAGGTGCCATTTGAGTTTCAAATATATTAAAGCCTGTCAAAATAGTGTTATTTGTGATTAAACTGGTAGGATTTTGAAATAATTTTTACAAAACTAATAACTTTATCAGTTGATGTAAAATTGTCATTCATTATACATCAGACCCGAAAGATGGTATAAGCATCATTTTATGCATACATCTATTTGAATTGAATTTAAGAACTGTTTTTAAACTGACAACTATTTTGATAAAAATACCAGTATGATTCAATTGTGTGGTATACCTGTTACTTTTTATTCCAAACAATGAAACGCTAATAATAGTAGCAACTATTACAAAAAATATAAACTACAAAATTTGCTTGCTGATTTTAACAAAATATAATTATCCATAGAATCCACTTATATTTTATTTGACATTGAGGAACGAAAAGAACAGGTCACACTGTTTTCAGAATTTCAGTTTACCACAAATAATATTTAAGATATGCTACAGTCATTTAGTAAAGAATGCAAAATGAGCCGTGTTTCAAAACATGAAAGAAGGCTTAAATTAAAGCAATTAACATAGTAAAAGTAGTAATGTGTCCAAAGTAAAGCAACAATTTGAAACTTAGCTGAGTCAGTGAGTTTCAGTAAAAAACTAAATTATTTCACACTAGATTGATTATTTTATTTAACATTTCTAAACATGATTCATCGTAACTGATTTCATACTGACGCATTCTTGGAAACTAAAATGTCAGTGGCAAGTTTAATACAGTTTATTCTATTCAGACATAGCATGTTCAAAATAATTATGACTGAAATGGACAATTTACACCCTAAAATTTTTAAAAAATCTAAAAAAGCAATATAATAGTTAACAGAAAAATTGTTAAAATTACTCTTTGATATCATTACTAGAATAACTGCTAAAATTTCAGGAAACAAACAGTGAAGATTGGGTGATGCAAAATTAATGATGTCTGATATGCATATTCATTGTTCACAAACTATCCCCTTTTTGGACAAATATTTTCTATTAAACCAATAATTTTTAGTGAATCCATATTTGGAGTAATTATTTGAAAGTTAAAGTAAACATATTTTCGGAATATAACAAATAACAACGAACCTGTAGATTTTCTCTGGTTACTTTGGTTGATATTTGCACTGTGTTGTACTTGCAATTCTGGCGGCGGAGCTTCCCCCAACTCTGCCATTAGGGATAAATATTCTTCATCTATTTTTGCTTTATCACCAGGAACTGGTGGCCCTCCTTGCCCTGGACGTTTCGAGCGACAATCGCGAGCTATGTGTCCAGCAGCACCACAACTCGAGCAAACTATGTTATTAGTTACATTTGGTTTATCTGGACACTGAAATAACAAGTAAAATTCTTAGTATTTGACAGTTGGCTGTTATTTTATATAAGTAAATGTAATTATCAAGAGACAATGATAATTAGCGCTTTTAAACTTCTGTAACTTACCAACCAAGATTTGTGATCTGTAGCACCACAGTTATTACACCTCATACCATCATTTTCTCTTAGCGTTCCATTTAATTGTGCAAGTTCCCTAAGCTGCATTCTTCTTAGATCATTTTGATTTTCTGGTACTTCAACACCTTGTCTTATAACTTCTTTTATCTAAAATTAAGTATAATTGTTTTTTATTTAATATAAATCATTGTGTTTGAAATTATACCCTTTCTACAGCCTTTTTAACACACTCTGGGTTTGTAGCTGTGATATAAGCATGTAGTGGTTCATCTTCTCCTGGAAGAGGTTGGCCATCTTTTCTTCCAACTTTACCTTCTTTTACAGATCCTTTTCCACGAATAATAATTTTAGCCCCAGTTTCTTTCTCCATTGCTACAAGCAATTTAATATTGAAATACAGAGTGAATTGTTATGATTAACTTACTTTTTAAAGTGTTTCCTCTTGGACCAATCAGCAGCCCAACAAAATTTATTTCTGGATGTTCTTCTTGTGGAATCATTACTTTATCACTTACACGAATGACAGGCGGTCTAGAAATTATCAATTTATGGATATTGGTACTGAATTATTAAATAAAATGTATACCCTAAATATATTCCTTTTAAATTTAGGTAAAGAATATATCTTGAATGGTGTATTGAAAAAATCAGAAATTTGGTTTACCCATTATATCTAACTTTCTTTAAAAGTAAAACGGCATTTAATTTTTACAATACTCAAAATCTATGGTTTGCTGCCAAGATTGTATTGTACAACTAATTCTCAGGCTTCCATTTCACCGTTTGTAGAAATTTAACATAGAACCAAATGAATATTTTAATTATTGAATAATAAATAATTTCTATTACTTACTATAATAATTGTGTTTTCACAATAAGAAATATGTATGATTGTTCCTGTCAATAAAATATAATTCTCTATCTAAACTATTTTATTTTCCTGTAATTTGCTGAATCTCTAATACCATATTAAGACTTTTTAGACTTTTAATAGAAGCCCTGTTATGTCAATAAATGAATAATCATTTTCTAAAACACTAATGTTAATTATGTATACCGAAAGCTGAAAGTAATTATGGCAAATGATAGTTTGCCATTATTTCACTGTAACAATATGTAAAAAATAAATAGAAACATGAAACTTGCTTGAAGCGACTAGAAGTTAATATATTTTGTTCAGCATAACTGATCAGTAAACTGTCAAAAACGAAGACTAGCATTTGGTGTACTTTGCATTGTGAAACTATGTTGCCTTATTTCATGTAATTGTGATAATAATACTAACTTGTAATCTAATGGGGGCTTAAATTCGGGATTTATATTCTGCATTTTTAAGACTAATGCATGTCTTTCTTCTTCCAATCTTTTTCTTGTTCTGAATTCTCTGGTGTTTAACCTTTTACCATCACTGCTGTAAATTGGTTCAGGAGATGGGGACCTGTTAGGAAGAAAAGCCAGTATGATTAATTTATTAACCCATCTGCACAATGACAGCTGTTACGATTCCTTTTTGAAAAAGTTTCATTGGATACAAGTAAATTATATTTTAATATACTATTTAGAATTTCAGTGCGTAATGAATCTTAAAAACAAATTAATGATTTATGGGTTTCCTCAAATAAACCTTTTTAACTGTTAAATATTATGATTCAAATCTTGGAACAATAGTAACAACTGCACTAGTGCAGATAATTTATCATCTTTTATTAATATTAATTTTAAGAAGTTTGAAGGAGAAATGTGAAAAATTGTAATTAGTTATTTAATTTTGTATTGAATCCTAAAGAGAAATTATTTATTAAACCCTGCAATGAAAATAATTAATTGTCAAAATAACTGTATCATGTTATTTATAAGCTGAAATTGAATATTTTTATTAGATTGACTTTATTATGTACTTTATCTAAAAAAAAGAAAATGTCATTATATAATCTAACAAAACAGAGTTTTTCATTTTATTATATTAAACCTGACTGTTGTTTTAGTAAATCAGTATACATTTTAAAATGATAAACTCCTGAAAAAAAAGTTGAAATATTTTGAAATCTCATTACTCATCAGAATTATAGGTTACAAAATTCGAAGTTTACTGTAAAATATTGGTTCACAAAATAGTTCATCTTTTTCATTAGTTATAGAACATAATAAAACATTATAGTGACTGTATTAAGGCTTCCAAACCACAGTTGTATGGTTGAAGTTGTTTACACCCCACCTTTCTTCTGGATTTGCTGGTATTCCTAAGTCTCCAGATCGTAACTTCCTGCTTACTTCTTCAATCTGCAGTTGAACTGTAATAAAATTGGTTAAGAAAGGGCAAAAGCCCAAGTGTTAGATGGTTGTAAAGTTTTTATATAGTAAAGATAAATATTATGAATTCATTTGCTCAAAACTGGAAAATTTAATCATTCTGAATATGAAGAGTTCCCATTACCACATGACATGAAGCATTGGAACAGAAAATATAGAGGGTGATTACTGGTAATTTTTTTTGTTAACGGAAACTTTGAAAATAAGTTCATGGAAAAGCCTAATAGAGCTTTTATCCTGGAGTTTTTTATTAAACAAAATCCCAATAGTGCTAAAAATAAAATGTTATTTGTTGAAGTTGTAGCAATAATAAATAATAAAGATACAATAATTGCTATTGATCAATATTATCAAATTAACATATAATTCTGATGTAGCTGTAAAAAATGTTAATTATTAGATAGTATTGAAAATTAATTGAATTGTTTTCAAGTGGCAAATCACCATTTCAACCAATTCCCCAGATTGTAGGCATTTCTTGTGCGAAAATACTTGCAAAATGTTCTATGATCATCCCAATTCCTAAACCTATTGGAAAAGTGATTAAAAAGATGAAGGATTCAAAATTTACATACAAGAAATTTCAGATTTAATTAAAGTTAAACTCCGTAAAATCTGAGAGCTCATACGCTCAATACCCAAAAAATACTTACACACTAACAGATTTTTAAACAAAAAAATCTTAAATGAAGTCATTGACTAAAAAGGTACTTACGCAAATATGCCTGCTCCTGTTCTTTACCAAGATTTGGAGGTAATATTGTTGGCATTCCTGGTATGAATATTTTATCATGTTCACTACCTCCCCATCGTGACCGTTTCTTTTTCTTTCTATCATCTCCATCACTTCCTAAAATGCAATACAAAATATAGTTAATTGTAGAATATTACTGACTTCATTAAAAATTGCTTTTTGGCATATATATATATATATATATATATATATATATATATATATATATATATATATATATATATGTTCTTATTGTTTCACGGATGGAGCTATGTGGTCGAAGTTTTCTTCTGGTGTACATCCGTTCGTCCGTTGAATTCCGCTGAACTCCCTCTTAACGAATACTGTATTCGAGTAACTAGAAGCGAAAGCAGAAGGCTACGAGAATTATGCGAACAGACCTGAAGAGGGCAGATGTGACTCTGCCGAAACGTCGTCATTTTCCATAGATCCCGGCAGGGATCAGTTATCAACTACGCGGTTGAATTCCCGGAAACCACCCAACACATTTAGCGCCAGCGAAAACTTAAAAACGACATACATACATATACATATATACATATATATATATATATATATATATATATATATATATATATATATATATGCAAACGAATTACGGGTAGCAGCCAAAGACTAAATAAGTGTACTCTTTTTTATATGAGAGCTTTCGGAATTCTTTTACTCCTTCGTCAGTCAAATACTGAAAAAGTTACAAATATTGTTGTTACTATAAGTACTATATGAAATTAAATGGTAACTTACTAAAGTTGAGGTTCAAAAAATAAAATTAGCATGTTTAGAGAATTAAACAACGTAACATTCAGTTTTTTTGGTTGTAGTTTCATGAAATTAGATCCAAATTTGAAAAAAAAAAATTAATGACAAATATAAGAAAAAGAGAAACCATAGAAATGTCGGAGGTAATATTATAAGGGATGAGAGTTTTTTTATAAGTTTAAGAAAATAAATAAATAAATTTCAGGCAAGTTCTAAAAGTAAGTAATATATGTACATATATTAAATTAAATTAAGTAATTTAAAAAAAAATAACTCTTTTATGAAAGA
Source organism: Octodonta nipae (assembly GCA_034190945.1). NCBI lineage: Eukaryota > Metazoa > Arthropoda > Insecta > Coleoptera > Chrysomelidae > Octodonta > Octodonta nipae. The sequence continues at coordinate 58,938,965 of CM067218.1, read as the reverse complement.
TAAATCTTTTCAGATTAATGTCAGTGATCAATGGTTCAAGAACCTCACAAATATACAATTTCCTAAAGAAGCTGTACATATTCTATCATTAGGACCAAAATTTTGCTTACCTCCAACTACTTCAGACATTTCATTAAAAAAACATTTAGCTGATATAGAATATGCGATCCAATTTGTTAATGATAAGAAAACCCAAAATATATATACTTCCAAAATAACAAATATTCTTACAAATCAGTTTAATAATAACAAAAATCGCTATAATCACTTTAATCATATGTTTGAAATAACCAAGCATTTTTAAGAGCAAATCCTAACATCTTAATAATCAAATCCGACAACAGCAATGTTACAACAGCTATAAAAAAAGATACTTATATCAATCTTTCTAATGAATTATTAAATGATCAAAACTATTATATAACTATTAATAGAGATCCATCCTCTACTATCCAACAAAAAGCATGTAAATTTATTACTAATCTAAAAAATAGCGGACAAATTGATAATATAACAGCAAAGAAATATTCCATTTATAATTCTATATGCCCAAAATTTTACGCCTTACCTAAAATACACAAACCAACACTTTGTCTAAGACCTATTGTTTCTTCAATTGATGCTTCAAATTCGGGCATTGCCAGCTTATTAGTTGATATCTTAACTAAAGCTTATAACAGGGAGAACCAAGATTACACTGAAGATTCATTTACATTCTCTAATATGTATAACAATTTTAGTATACCTCCGAATTATGTTATTGTCAGCTTAGATGTCAAATTGTTATTTACCAACTTTTCTCTGGAAATTGTATTGCAAAGCATCAATAAACATTGGAACATCATTTCTTTACATACTAACATTAATAAAAATAATTTCATTCAACTCATTCAATATGTTTTTGATTCAACGGTCTTTTCATTCAATGGAGGTTATTATAAACAGATTATCGGTTCACCAATGGGATCAAGTTTTTCGCCAATTATAGCACAATATGTAATGGATGACCACATTGACAGTTGCCTCTCCAAATTAAGTTTCAATATTCCTTTTTTAAAAAAATATGTTGATTACATCATTTGTTGTATCCCGTTAGGAAGTAACATTGAACTATTAAGAGTATTTAATAATTACAATACATTTTTACAATATACAATTGAAGAAGATCATCAACATGGAGTTCCTTTTCTAGATACTAAAGTCATACGAGACGACAATAACAACATAAAACTTGACTGGTACATGAAACCTACCAGTTCAGGCAAATCAACTTAATAAATGGAATGAAGAAAAGAATATGTAATATTGGTCATCCTTGTTACAAAGAAAAAAAATTTGCAATTATTATATCAACTTTTCCGTAACAACTCGTATCCTTCAAAACTTTTAAATAAACTAATAACGTAATATAATATCTAATAATTCTCTCATTAACAAATCCAATTCGACAGGTCTTGCTCTGCATTATGTTTCAATTCCGTACATCAAAGATATTACTCCCAAAATTGTAAGCATTTTTAAAAATGAACGTAGTATAAGATTTGCATATAAATCCATAAAAACGGTTGGTGATTTATTCAATAAAATTAAAGACAAAACACCTAAAGACCTTAAGTCCAACGTAGTATATAAAATTAATTGCAATGATTGTCCTGCTACGTACATAGGACAAACATCTAGAAATTTAAAACATAGAATAACATCACATAAAAGTGATATAAGGCTAAAAAAAGAAAATTGCTCTTTAGCCATACATTGTCTTATATATGATAACAGCATTAATCGAAGGACTGATGTACGGGATCTTAATGTAATTTATTGTAACCTGTTGAAATTGGATAATGATAGACTAACAGCAAACTCTTCTGTCAATACTTCAGTTGATACTATTGATGACTGATACTAAATTCACGTATTAACAATTCAAATATATTGAAAAAAAAATGATATATATATATATATATATATATATATATATATGTATGTATATGTATAATGTGCATGTATGTGTGTATGTAAGTATATGTATGTTTGCATATGTGTTTATATACGTTTTTGTTTTTGTGATATATATATATATATATATATATGTACATATATTACTTACTTTTAGAACTTGCCTGAAATTTATTTATTTTCTTAATAATTAACTGATACTACAATTGCAATTTCCACAAATTACATTTTTTTAAAAACTGTCCGACGCGTTTCGACTAATGTCTTTGTCAAGGAACTAGACTAACTGGGTATTTCTTGGGGGAGTTGTATTTATATTCAAGGAGTGATATAATTACCAGGTACTTAGTTTTAAACAGGATTATATAATTTTATTATAGGTAAAAGGATTAACTAAAGAGGTTTATTAAGGGGGAATTATTTATTTCTGTCTGGTCGTTTAGCAAATTACGGTATTTTTAAGTTTATTAATCTCTAATGATTCTAAAAGGTTTAATTTATTGCCTTTATTTTCTGAATGTAATAATTTAAAATTTTCGTGGAAAAGATGATTTTCTGTTACTAAATGTTCAGCATAATTGGAATCTATTTTTTGATTAATGAAAGAATTACGGTGCTCATAGATTTATTATTATTATTTTACATTATTATTATTTACACGCTCTGCCGCTTTGACTAATATAGGCTATTGTTTGTTTTGAATGTAACGTTAATATTCTGTTTTCTTAAAAAGGATGCTATTTTTAAACTTGGTTTGCCAAAATAGGTTATACTATTATATGAATCATTATTGGTTTTGCTGTCTGGGTAAACTTCTCTTAATGTCTTTTTATGTTTTTGATTTGCAAGAATATTTTCTATTAATTCGGCCTCAAACCCGTTGTTTACTGCTATCTGTTTGATTATGTTTAATTCTTTCTGAAAATTATCTGGTGATTGTTTTATGGAAAGTAATCTATTGTAAGCGGAAAGTTTTTGTTGATATGGGTGTATAGAAGTGCGGTGAATCGTTAGATCGGTTTGAGATGGCTTGTGAAATATTGAAAACTCGTGTTTGCCATTTATTTTGTTAACTGTTAGATCTAGGAAATTGATTTTATCATCTTGTTCACACTCTATCGTAAATTTAATATTTGGATGGATATTGTTTATAAAATTGAGAAACGTTTTTAGTTGTCTGTTCGTCCCTACGAAACAAGCTAAAATATCGTCTACATATCTATACCAATAAATAAAATTTTTAGCCAATACGTTTTGGTGAACTTCGTTTTCTAAACAAAAACATAAACTTAATGCCCTCATTTCAAAAAAAGCCTAACAACCACTAAGTAACAGATCACAAATTTTTCGATAGATTCACGAATTTAACAGACACTGGATTCACTTCCTACGAACAGTCACTACTTGAAAAAGGTTTCAAACACAATATTAACATCAATTCATCCACAAAAACATATGAAAATTTAGGAATAGAAACAGAAATTGCTTTAAATAAATATCCTGATAATTTTAGTAACAAATATATTTCCGCAAACATTATAAAATCTGAATTTATTAAAGACAACTGTACGCATGATCATAAAATAGTAAAATCAATTAAAGACAAAACCCAACAAGACAACATAATATTCACCCGTGCGGATAAAGGTAATACAATAATTGCTATAAAAAACACCGATTATATAGACAAAACAATGAATTTTTTGAATTCAGGTACATATCAGGTCCTTACTAAAGACCCCACAGAATTTTTTCAAAGGCAAATAAAATCTTTAATACAAAATACAACAATATTCCAAGATATTTCAAAATTTAAACTGATTCAGATGAACCCACAACCGCCACAATTTATTAATTATTAATTATTCATTAATCAAACTCCATAAACAAAATTACCCTATCCGTCCAGTGGTATCATATATGACAGCTCCAGCTTATAAAATTTCAAAAGTTTTAATAAATGTTATTAAAGATTCCTGCAACTTTCATTCAAAATTCAGTGTTAAAAACTCTTTAGAACTTGTAGAGAAAATTAAAAATGTTAGTCTACCGTCTAATGCCAAATTAATTTCTTTTGACGTTCAGAATTTATTCCCCAGTATACCTCCATCAGACACTATCACTATAATTTCCGACTATATTAGATAAAAACAACATTAACCCAATAATAAAAACAGATATATTAACAGCATTAGAAACATGCCTTAAACAAAATTATTTTCAATTCAATGATATTTTTTACACAAGTAAGTAAAAAGTATGAGTTCCATACTCGCAGAAATCTTCATGGCTAATATTGAAAACAAAGTTCACCAAAACGTATTGGCTAAAAATTTTATTTATTGGTATAGATATGTAGACGATATTTTAGTTTGTTTCCTAGGGACGAACAGACAACTAGAAACGTTTCTCAATTTTATAAACAATATCCATCCAAATATTAAATTTACGATAGAGTGTGAACAAGATGATAAAATCAATTTTCTAGATCTAACAGTTAACAAAGTAAATGACAAACACGAGTTTTCAATATTTCACAAGCCATCTCAAACCGATCTAACGATTCACCGCACTTCTATACACCCATATCAACAAAAACTTTCCGCTTACAATAGTATGGTTCATAGATTACTTTCCATAAAACAGTCACCAGATAATTTTCAGAAAGAATTAAACATAATCAAACAGATAGCAGTAAACAACGGGTTTGAGGCCGAATTAATAGAAAATATTCTTGCAAATCAAAAACACAAAAATGCATTAAGAGAAGTTTACCCAGACAGCAAAACGGCAGCAGAATATTAACGTTACATTCAAAACAAACAATAGTCTTGGAAAATTTATCAAAAATCGATCCAAAAAATAAATCTGGAGTCTATAAATTATCATGTGGATCATGCCCTAATATTGGTCAAAGCGGCAGAGCGTGTAAAAAACGTATCTATGAGCACCGTAATTCTTTCATTAATCAAAAAACAGATTCCAATTATGCTGAACATTTAGTAACAGAAAATCATCAATTTTAAATTATTACATTCAGAAAATAAAGGCAGTAAATTAAACCTTTTAGAATCATTAGAGATTAATAAACTTAAAAATACCGGTAATTTGCTAAACGACCAGACAGAAATAAATAATTCCCCCTTAATAAACCTCTTTAGTTAATCCTTTTACCTATAATAAAATTATATAATCCTGTTTAAAACTAAGTACCTGGTAATTATATCACCCCTTGAATATAAATACAACTCCACCAAGAAATACCCAGTTAGTCTAGTTCCTTGACAAAGACATTAGTCGAAACGCGTGGGACAGTTTTTTAAAAAACGTAAATTGTGGAAATTGCATTGTAGTATCAGTTAATTATTATAATGAATTTCCAACAAGTATCGGCCGAATCAATTCAGTATTATTTTCTTAAACTTATAGAAAAAACTCTCACCCCTTATAATATTACCTCCCACATTTCAATGGTTTCTCATTTATATTTGTCATCAAAAAAATGTTTTTTTTCAAATTTGGATCTAATTTCATGAAACTACAACCAAAAAAACTGAATGTTACGTTGTTTAATTCTCTAAACATGCTAATTTTATTTTGTGAACCTCAACTTTAGTAAGTTACCATTTAATTTCATTTATAGTACTTATAGTAACATCAGTATTTGACTGACGAAGGAATAAAAGAATTCCGAAAGCTCTCATATAAAAAAGAGTACACTTATTTAGTCTTTGGCTGCTACCCGTAATTCGTTTGCATACTAATTTTAACAGCCGTTACCATTATAATTAGGTGTATATATATATATATATATATATATATATATATATATCGCAAATGGTAATTGACATTTTGTTTGGGAAAATTCAATTGCGTGCTATGTTAGTGACAAGGAGAAATCTGAGAAACTCTTGAAGGTCATATAGTATATAAAGCAGTGTTCCGAGAACTTCAGTTGAATAGTACGTTCAGTTCAGTTTCAGATTGACAGTAAACAACAGATTGTAATTTCAATTATTTATATGTTGTGTTGTATTTAGAATTACAAACTTATTTTCATCGTTGAATTAGATTATTGGAGGACTAGTGTGTAATTAAAACCCATAGTAATTCATAACAAAGAAGTTTGGGATAATAAATGGTTGTTCAGTTAATGGTGAAGGCAAAAGCCAAAGATTAGAAGAGTCTTTCTTGGGAAATAACACCACAATCGAAATAAAAAGCTGTATATTGAAAGAAAATACCAGAAGTTTCAAAGTCGATTCTGACTTCGTTGTCAATGGCTTTAAAATATGTATTGAAAATGTAAATTGCATATTGAAAGTTTGATTTATGACATTTAAGTTGAAATTTGTTATTCTTTGTGAAGTATAGTTGCATTGTCAAATTGTAATTTATGACCTAGGTCCCATGCAATTTGAAAAATCGAAAATTTGTTAACATGCTTGGGACCTGGGACAAAATACAACTATACTTCACAAAGAACAACATAACACAAAAAGAAAAATAAAAGAGCCTGCCTTAATTCTTTTGAATGAACATGATTGTATCGCTGTATCTGGTTACCGACAATTAAGGAAGAAATTATTAATGGTCATCTCCTTTTGAACAACCCAGTATCAGGATAGTTCATAAGGTTTTTCCTAGGTTTTCCCTTATGATGTTAATGGGATCACTGAAACAGCAGAATTCTTTAATCGCATTTTTTGCGAATGCGCTATCTTATAACAAAGTCGTACTTAGGAATGCCACTTATAAATTCTAAAGACAACTCTTTCAAATTCTTCCAACTTGAAAGCTGTTTAACTTAATACTTGATCTTTAGAATTTTTTGTGCTACCTGTATATTTAAAAACAGCAAAATTTTTCTTATGTCAACTTAAATGTCATAAATCAAACTTTCAATTTGCAATTTACATTTTTAATACATATTTTAAAGCTATTGATAACGAAGTCAGAATGGACTTTGAAACGTTTGGTATTTTCTTTCAATATACAGTGTTTTATTTCGATTGTGGTGTTATTTCCCAAGAAAACATAAAAAATAACATTAAGGAGACTCAAAAAAGTATCTTACTCAAATGACTGACGATTTGGAAGCGACTGAAAGTCATGACCGATATTTGAAAATCTAAAAAAATATATGACCTTGAAATACTCGAGCGTGTCATATTTTTATACTGACGGTTCAACTTGATGTCCTAGTCGTCCTCAATGATAATTTGACAACTATATGGAGGGATATTGTTAATCTGACAATTTGATATTAAATTTTTTTTAATTACTGGATGTAATAAAAATAATATAAATATGTTTGTAATTCTATCATGTATGAAAGTACATAAAAATAAAATTAACTTTATTCTAATATAACAACAAAGTATTAATCAACGTAAATGTGTATTAAAATGTTAATAATGCAAATAGGGAATGAAATATTTTAAAATGTAAGACCATAATAATTAATTCAAATATGAAAATCTTAGTCGAATAATAATCATGTTATATTTCTCGTGGTTCAACAAAATTGTTATAAAAAGTAACTATAGTTCGTCGAAATTTTGTTTTCATTTTAGCATATAAAACACAATTAAATTAATTTTCCAGTTATTTGAATATACCCTAACGGAAAGCATTGCATATTGCTTCTGCTCCAAAAAGGAGCAGACATGCATCACTATTACTTTTTCGAAGCAGTGCCATATTGCGACTGCTTCTGCAAAGTAGCACCATTATGTCTATTTGATCAGCTGGGATAGCAACATAGCGACAGACGGTGTGAGAGATTAAGGGTTAAAGAAAGAGTGAGGAGGAAAGAGAGGCGTGGAGTGGGAAATACCCAGCAGCCAGCAGCTGTACGTACTCTCCACACTTTGTTGATGATTTTAGGTACATCTCCCCATTAAAAACGTCAGATTATATTTTTTCCATAATTCTTAAAGGGATTCCTTCAAAATAAAGAAAAAAATCAGTCACGCTCGAGTATTTCGAGATGACGTTTTATTTTACAACTTTGTGATTCGACCATTTCCTTATGTCACGCTCAAATCGTCAGATTATTGAAATATACACTTTTCTCCATGTACTTAACTTACTTTCTCTTAATCTGACGGGCTCGAGTTTTTCTGAGGATCCATTTTTTTTACTACATATATGGTAGGGATACATTACAATTATATAGGTTTCTCCCTATATAATTTTCTGGTGCGCTCGAGTAACGTGCAAAATCCCTGCTTTAGATATTTATGAGAAAGCTTGTAGCAATTGTAATTTCCTTAAAAAGTTCTGAACAGACAGATTATGACAAATTAGTTAGTCAGTCCTTGAACGCATGTATGGTAACCAGTGGCGGCTGGTGGGTTATGAAACTGGTCAAATATTGGAATTCAATGATGCAACAAAACAAACCATAGCTTTGCGAAGACTGCATTTATTTTTTATTAATTAAAATATTCGTCGACTTTTTTCAAAAGCGAAATGTTCAATGACCTTTTTATTAAAGTCTGGCATGGATTGAATATATTTTTTCAATACTAAGCACAGAAAGAGCACTTAGCCATTCCTGAGACATCGTACTTCTAAGAAACGTTTTAATCCTTCACTCCAGTTTCCGTCCAAATGGATTCCCCGCCATAAATAATGGAAGGAAAACAAAATAATGTACTGATGCAATCACATCCACACAACCATTTCTTTTTTTATTATAAATTTCACTTTTAAAACTTGGTGTAAATACTTTTTTTTCCTTTTGCACTATTGTTTTCATTTACGATATGACTTAGGTGGTGGATTTATTATTGTTTTTAATATAGTCAATGTTAAAGTTGATACTCATTTTCACAGTTATGTAAACACACACCCTCTGTATATTAAATATTCTTTCATAGACTACGAGGACAAAAACAAAGCAACCACTAATTAAATCACGTAAACAAAAATTTGAATTATTGAAACGTTCGGATACGTACGGTCAATATCTCATTACTCCATGTAGTTTGCATTAACTATCTTCTATCTCACGGGCTGAGGGTGTTTGTTATATCGTCTCTCATAGAAGTTAGATAAGTTTCACCGTGCGCTAGCCGAAGTGCACGGTGAAATATTCTTTCAAGCGAATATATGTCTTAATACAAGTTTGGATTAGAGCTTAAATTGTTCTTTGATGAATTCGTTTTTATTGAAATGATATTTATTAAACATTTTGTGTTGATTTTTAACCTTATTAAAAGCTTATTAAATTTGGTGGTTCAGCGCACGAGTGCACTTAAGGGGCAGCCGCCCCTGATGGTAACCAAAGTCAAGTTTCTTAAGTGCAACTTAGGTCACAAGTACAGAAATCTGGGAAGACTTACAACAGTTCAAAGCAGACATTTGACAGTTGGTGAACCTAGCATATCCAGAGGCACCTGAAGTGTTTCGAGAACAATTTGCAACCCAAAGCTTAATTGAAGGTATTAGAAATGGCGAAACCCAGAGAAGCCCGCGATTAAGTGTGATCAAAAGGTGCAGGGAAGCCCTTCTTCATGCTTTCGAAATTCAAGCAATCATGAATATGTCAAAGTAAAAAAGTAAGTGCCGTTTTTTTGAGTAAGAAAACGAAGAATGTACAACATGGAGGTCATGTTTAACAAGTTCCAGTCAGAGATGAAAAAGGGCTAAGAAGACACGACGAGGAAAAATAATACCAAGCCTACCAGTGCAAAGTGTTTCCGCTGCGGACGAATGTAAACAAAGATTGTGGAGTTAGGCTACCGTTCGATCACAATCTAGAGACAACCAAACCAGTAAGTATACAGGAAAACTCCAACTAGTAAGCATGGAGAGGCGAATGCTGACAAACCAGCCACCAGCCGCCTCGAAATCTATCGGAGGATTTTGTAAAGATGGAGGCAGTTTACTCATCAAGGGTTCCCTCAACGGCAAGAATATGACCGTCATATTGAGACGTGCTGCTGTTTCAATAGGTAAATCTAAAATTTCGAGGCGACACGACATCCATCCAACAGCCGACAGTATTAGACTACGAATAGGGGCCAGTCAATGTCGGTGAAGGGAGAAGTCGAAGTTGAGTTACAGTTAGGAAAATTCGACGAAAGTTCTGGTAGCAGACATCCAAGATTAATGTATGTATGGACCCTATTAGACAGTATAGTTTCATGTTCAATCTAAGGTGTCTTGTCGTTTCTGACTGAATAATTTGTATTAACAAGACCAACCAGTGACCATACGACTTCAATAAAAATCTTAACAAAATCCACATCCAGCTAGAGAGAACTCCTGGAAACTGTGATCCGATTTTGTGTTGAATACAGGAAACTGAATGATGTTACCAAGAAGGAGTTATCTGCTTCCACACATAGATGACATTGAATATTGGCAAGTTGAGCTTCACGAGTCGATACTTCACTGTAATGCCTTTTGGATTATGCAATGCTCCTGCTACACTTGAAAGGCTCTTAAAATTTGCATTGAGCGGATTAACCTGGAAGACATGCCGTGTTTATTTAGAAGACATCTTAGTTATGGGCCACAAATTTACAGTAAGTATTCAGTAGTATAAAAATGCTAACCTTCGCCTCAATCCTAAGAGATGTTTCCTATTCCAGAAGGAAGTAGGGTTCTTGGGCTACTTCATATGAGAGGCAGAAATACAAACCACGATGAAAAGGTGGATGCTATTCGTGACTGGGCCCCTCCCCAAAGATAAATAAGGTATATGGAGCATCAGCATCTTGGGACTTTGCTCTTATTACAGACGATTTGTAAAAGGATTTGCTACCATCGCCGCTCCACGACATAAGCAGAGAGCAGAAAAAGAATCGTCCTACTGGAAAAAAGCGTGCGACGATGCATTCAGAGATTAAAAGCAGCCCTGTGCTCAAGCCCCCATTCCAGTCTTCCCAATGAATAGGGGAAGTTTATTCTCGACACCGAAGCCAGAAATAACGCGATTGGGGCCGTTTTATTTAGGTGGATGGAAAACTGCAGCAGTATCATTTCGAGATCCACTACCGTTCCGGCAGTATTCAATAACGCAGAAGCTTTGTCGAGAAGACCCTGCCGTGAAGTCTGTGGGCATTGTAAAAAAATTAACAGAGAGAAGAAAGACATTTGTAGACGCGAGATGTAAGACGGACATTTAGGATTTTCGCGTCTACAAATTTACTGTTATGTATCAAATACAAAAATAAGTGTTCGAGAGAACAATCTATTGTGGGAAGAGCAACTGATGAAGGTTCCCGACAATATATATCATATATATTGTCTTGCGTACAAAAGAATGACACCTCGAAGAGAGTAAAGAAAAGACATGTCCATCAGATAGATTAAAACCACAGTAAATAGCGATTGGATTATAGATGAGTTAGAAGACTCGGGGCATCAAACCAATTTTGACAAAAAAGAATAAAGGAGCGGGCAGTCCTTGACGGAAATATCGAGTGGGCACAATGAGATAGATTCTCTTCGAGTCAATAATGAAGTTTTGAATAGGATTTGGGAACTGCCAACAGAAAGGAAACCAAATCTCAGTTGGTTACACCAACGAGTACTAAAGGAAAAACATAACGGCATTTCTGGAGGTCACTTGGGCAAGAAAAAAACCCTTGTTAAGGTACCAGAACAATTTTATTGAGTGAACTATTACGAAGACCAAAGAGAATGGTACTGTAAATGCGAGGTATGTGCAGCCAGCAAGTGGTCCAAAAATTCGAACAGTTGGGAAAATACATTGTGGGCATTTATTTTGAAAAAATTGTCAATGACAGAGCTGGACCATTCCCGGTAATCAAGAGGGGTAACATATATAATATATTCTGGTTGCTGTTGATTACTTCAGCAGGTGCCGTTATAAAAAGCTTTTGTTGTTTAAGCAAACTAGAACTACGCCGTTACTCCCACAATAGACGCCATAATAGAGAGATTTCACAAAACTGTAGAAATCTCAACTTTCCAAAGCGTTCGACAGTAACAAATGGGATTGGTATGAGCACTTACCTTTGTTCTTGCTCATCCAGATCTACTGTACAGGTCAGCACCAGTTCAGGTGTTGTTTTGAAAAGAAAGATTACTAGCTACTAGGGATTTACCGAATGTCAGATTTTCGACATTCGCGAATACGAATGCGAATTTTCTCTTTCAATATTCGCGAATACGAATGTCAATTTTTGTATATATGCTGCCAAAAGTAAGCAATCACACACATTTTGATCGCCCATTTACGACCTTTCATTTTAAAACAGAAATATTGAAATTTAGAAATTTACTTATTTTGGTTTAATGATTAAATTGTGCTTTGTAATTATTATTTATGCAGTTCTTCTGTTTTTATTAAATCAACTGAAATAGCTGTGGACTTTTTGTTGTGCCACAGATGTATAAACACAAACTTTTGTATCGTAACACTAAACCCTTACACTCAACGCTGTTTCAACAGTTAAACTGTCATCATATTGGGTGAACTAAAAAGGTTTGATAGGCATGTAATATTATGGTCCATGAGACAAGTTATAAAAAGTGTGTGTATTTATTTTTAAATAATCAGAAAAATTGTATAATTACGTTTATGAGCCAAATAAAAACTAAACTATTATTGGCATGTTATAACTTAATTTATTTATGAACCCATTTAAATTAAACTTGGCTTGTTTAGTAGACAATTGATGGTGTCAGCGTGCTGACTACATACCGAGTGATCAATATCAAGTGTCCAGAGTTGGCAGCCCGCTTTTTCCTACTTTAGGGGATTGCGCAGTTCGTCTATTGTAGACCCTTGAATTTACGACTGACGTGTTCGAAATGTCAAGTGTCAACACGGCATTGCGATATTTGACGGGTTTTTGACAGTGAGTAAATACATCTTACTCACTGGTTTTTGACAATTGTTTTATTTCTTAGTAAATATTCATTATACTGAACGTCTTTTTCAAGACAGCACAATGTAATTTTCGGTGCAAACGGATACTTTTATTGTAATAGCACATTTTCGTAGTGCTGTTTTGAACAGGTTATTACAAAATATCCTCATGTAGAAATTTCTATTGAAACGTTTGGAAAACACCTAAATCGAATTGTCACGAGATTTGAAGAAAACTGGGAGTGTACCAAAACTTAAATCTGTAAAGGCAGCAACGGTATTAACACAAGATGTCTTCGATGATGTACGGAACAGAATGGAAAATAGTCCGAATAGTCTATAAGAAAATTAGCAGCCCAAACAGGTGGGAATAGTAGTTGTTTCTTCAATTAATGTTTTATATATAACTTTTGTAATTGTTGGTATTCTTATGGAAGTGCACCAACAGCATTAAAAAATAAATTACTTATGTATCCTGACAAAATTGCAATACATCAACACTTACGAGACTAAGATTTGGAACCTCGTCAAAATTATTGTTTATGGTTTAACGAAACAATTGGTAATGAAAATTTGGATCTAACGTTTTATTTCGATGAAGCATGTGTTCATTTATTGGGATATATTATCTCAAAATTTTTTAACATGGTCTACTGAAAATCCCCATACATTTATTGAAACTGACCTTCGTCCTATCATGATAGGGGTATGGATAGCAATGCCAAAGAGACAGATTATAGTAACATACAGAAAACAAATGTTGGAACCATTTATTAACAGTTTACATAATGATGTATTAACAAATGGTATTTCCAAGATAGAGCTCCCGCCGATACTGCACATGCCACAATATATTTTCAGAAATGTTATAAAAATCTTTACTAATATGAGAAGACATATCAATTTATGCATAGAAAACAATGGAGGTAACATCAAACATTTTTTGTAAAATGTGAAATATAGTTTATACTAAAATATATTCTTAATAAATATTTTTTGATGTGTTATCTTCTTTTTTTATAGATACGTCTTAATAAAACATGAGTTGAGTATACTGACATTTAAAGAAATATTTTCACATATCCATATTCATCTTATTTTTCATTATTTAACCAGCAGTATATATGTGATTAATAAATTGTTCATGCCACTCAAACTGACAGGTATACCTGGTTACATTTTAACTTTAAGTTAAAAATCTTATTACTGTACTAATTAAATTATTACATTTACTGGAATTTATTCTTAATAAATATATAGAAACACACTTTCAGTTCTACTTTGTATCCCTTGATCAGATGTTTTATATTTATTTGCAAAATTTTAAGAAAGTGCCCTCCAACAGAATAAAGTCAGACAGTGCTTTTTCTACACTTTTGGAGTGTGGCCATAAATACAACTTACTTCATGATTATTATCAAGATGGTTCCTTTCCTTAATGTCATTTATTAAGCCTGCATGACTATACTCACATATATCATAGTCAACTGGTACCTGTAATTCTGGGTTTTTTAATTCTTCAAATTCAACGTTTATTTATTTAGACCATTTTATGTATAGTTTTTGTATAATATAATAGCATGAATTTGGACATTAGGCTTATAATGTATCACTTGATGTAAATTTCTTTTACAAACATGATTTGCTAATGTGTGATTTAATAATAGGTTATTTTTCACTTCAGTATTAAATTCCTAGGGGCTCTCTTATTGTGACAATTATCACAGACAATCGGTTTGTTTAGTCTGAGCTCATACACTTTATTTTTAGATAATAAAAATTTACTTTTAATAATGCCTGTGTTAATACAACATGGTATTTAAACAAATATTTTCTCATATACATGTTTACCCTTTTGTTATTATTTAACCAACAGTATTTATGTGATTAATTAAATTATTTTGCCTATTCATTGGGTTTTCTCTCCTCCAATTTTTTTCATGCAACAGAAAAGTATTTGAAAATTGTATATGAATAACAAAGTGTAGTCAGGCAATTTCGTAAAATTGCCCCTATTACTGGCTGTCTGTAGTTATTCTGTGAGAAAGAGATTCTACAAAATGATAAAGCAGTAAGGAACAATCTCTGTATAGTCTGCTAGTAATTTGGGCAATTTTATGAAATTGCCTTCCTACACTTTGTTCTCCAAATACAATTTTTAAATACTTACCTGTTGCAGGAAAAAAAAATGAGAAAAATCCCAATGAACAGGCAAAATTCAAGACCTCCTTAACAATCTTTACAAAATTACTTGTTAATTAAATTTTCATGCTACTCAAATTGACTCATATACCTGTATGTAAGACTGGTTACATTTTCACTGAAGATAAAAAATGTTGTTGCTATACTAATTTCTTATAATATATATATATATATATATATATATATATATATATATATATATATATATATATTGCAATTTATTCTCAATAACAAATATATGGAAACACATTCTTTTAGTTCTATCTTGTATCCCTCTTGATATGTTTAATAACACCAAACCTTTATTTTAAACACTCAACGTCTTTTCAATAACTCTTAGTTGCCATCATCAAGGAGTAAACCAAGTTTGGTTTGGTGTTAGGGTGCAAAACTGTGTTTTTACATGTGTGAAACACCAAAGGTTCCACAACATTTCCTTTACTTCATGATTATTATCAAGATGATTCCTATCCTTAATGTCATTTATTAAGCCTGCATGAGTATAATTACATGTCATACTCAATGCTGGTAACTGTATTTTTGCATAATATAATTGTACTGAATTTGGCCATTAGGCTTATAAGGTATCACTTGATGTAATTTTTTTTGCAAATATGACTAGCTAATTTGTCATTTAACAATACATTGTTTTCCAGTTTAGTATTAAATTCCTACGGGCTCTCTCTTATTGTGAATATTGGTTTGTTTAGCCTGAGCTAACTCTTTATTTTTAGATAATAAAAATTTACTTTTAATAATGCCTATGTTAATAAAACCTTATATTTTAACATATATATTTTCTCATATTTATTATTGTTTAACATATTTACTCAACAGTGATTTAAGTAAAGGTGTACCTGTGTTTAAGGCAGGTTACATTTTAAGTTAAAAGGTAATATCACACTAATTTTTTATCAATATATTTCCAAAATAAGCAGTAACAAAATATACTTGTAACATGTATGAAAATTTGTTCTTAATTACAAATTTATAGACACCACTTTTTCAGTTCTGTCGTCTATCCCTCTTTATTTAGCTGCTCATTATTATACTTACAGCAGTTTACAAAATAGTTTTTTTCTCATCAGAATACTCTAAAGGATAATCCCTCCAGCAATAACAATAAAGATAGGCAGCACTGTTCCTATACTTTCAAAAATATGACACAATTCTTGCATTAATTTGTATTAAAATCAACACTATTTTTGCTCCAATTACATCCAATGTCTATATTTAAGACTAATACTTCCTGATTATCAATGATTCCCATCCTTAATGCCATTCATTAACTGTGCATTGGATATTTATCATACCCAATGCAGGTAGTTTAATGTGGCATTTATTTATTTGCATGTTTTGAGAGTTTAGTTTTTGCAAATTATTACCATCAAATTTACCATTATGCTGATTACCAGTTGATGTAAACTTCTTACTCAAACATAACTAATTTTTTCTTTAATAGTCGATTATTGTTAGTTGTTCATTATTGGGATTCCTAGACGTTTTCTGGTATCAAAGTCAATCTGTTGAACCGAGTTCATACTCTGCATTTTTTACATAATAAAACTTTATTTTCTTTAATTAACTTCTTAATTAAGAGCCAGAGTCATTTCATTGTTTGCATTTTCTGCAATGTTTGAGGTTATGTTATGGATTAATGGATTATGTCAACACGAACTGACACGTAAAGTTCAATCAAAAATTGTGCTAACTCATTATTCTGTGTGTTATTTTCAATACCAACTGCACACTGTTGCCACAAGAATTTAAGTATTGCCAACTTCGGACACTTCAGATTGATCACCCAGTATTTTTAAAACAGTCTAAACTTTGTATATCTTTAAAAGTAAGATTCTGCTTGTATATTTCTCAGTAAAATGAGATTGACCACATGAAAATCGGTAAAAACTGACCTATGACAAGATAAAGGTAGGAATGTTTTTAACATTCTGAAGACAAATTTCGCTTCGATGGATTGTAACGTGTAAAAAAGCCCTATTCGACTAACATTATGATTTATTTGAAGTAAAATGTGCGTTATTACTATGGATTATTGTAGCTGGACCTGTTCCTTTGATAGGTTCTCTACTAATTAGCGTGTTAGTGACCCTGCAGCACCTTGCCCATTGTCTGCTCGAATTTGTACAAGCCGGCAATATCTGGGATAGTATCTTTTGTTAGCATTGTACAATGTCTGTTATATGTTTACGTTTCAAAACTTCAGACGACGTGTTAGTCATTCCTAAAATGATTTCAACTTAGACCTCGTTAGTTTATTCATATTGTAATGTTTTTATTTTCACAATGGAGTTCTTGTATTTATTTTTAAACACAGTCCAACACACTCTAATTTATTTCCATTACTCTATTACAATTTATGTTAACTATACGACAGTCGAATACTGAATGAATGCTTCCTCAGCTCTCCGTATTTATATATTACTTCTCGGAATTCTCCAGAACGTCAAAGAGCCGCCGAGACCAGATTAGAATCTTCGAGAAGTCCATCAAAGCAAGCCGCCCAACTCGATGCGCCAGCCGAAAATTATCTCGGATTCCCAAAAATATCGGTGGAATGCCACTTCCATGAATTATAGAAGGAATTCTGGTCACAATATCTTTTACAGTACAATTCCTTTTCGAGTAGTAATTTGTTTGAAACAGTTTTGTTTACAATCATAAATTATACAGATTCCATCTGTCGTAGGTTGGGATAGGTTAATTTTCGGTAGTTCAACTGTCTGTAGGGTATTTAGCCGTAAATCTCCACAGAAACAGGGAAGATTTTCATCTTCCTGTCAGTCGCCTGACGTTACCGCCTCTGTTGGTCTTCGATAAGGAAAGGGTTCATTTTGAAAACCAAGGGGTTGAAGTTGCTCTTCTTGTCTTGTATAAATTTAAATAAATTAATTTTTCACTATATATATATATATATATATATATATATATATATATATATATTTGTTTTTAAGTTTTCGCGGGCACCAAACGTGTTAGGTGGTTTCCGGGAATTCATACGCGTAGTTGATAACTGATTATCCCTGCCGGGATCGATGGTTAACGTTTCGGCAGAGTTACAGCTACCCTCTTAAGGTCGGTTCGCATAATTCTCGTAGACTTCTGCTTTCGCTTCTAATTACTCGAATACTTTAGTAGTAGTCGTAACACACACACACACACACACACACACACACACACACACACACACCCACACACACGGGAAGGTGCAGTACCAGTGGAACGAGGAATGTCAGCGATCATTCGAGACATTGAAAAGAGCATTGACCAGTGCCCCTATTTTAAGTTATCCTTTGCCAAATGGGAACTTCGTTTTGGATACCGACGCAAGCAGTGTCGGAATTGGTGCGGTGCTTTCGCAGATTCAAGACGGTCAGGAGAAAGACATCGGCTATTTCAGCAAGACCTTGAGGAAGCCTGAACGGAATTACTGCGTTACTCGCAGGAAACTTTTGGCTGTGGTAAAGGGGGTAGAACATTTCTATAAGTACCTCTATGGTAAAAGATTCCTCCTGAGGACTGATCATGCAGGACTGAAGTGGCTCTTGCAGTTTAAAAACCCCGTAGGACAAGTAGCCAAGTGGATTGAGCGGTTGCAAGAATGCGGACGCCCTATCAAGGAGACCATGCCCTGATGATTGCAAACATTGTCAGCGAGCTGAAGAAAGAGGGGCTGTTCTCTGTAGAACTACCGCTATCGATGACCACTGGCAATCTGAGGATATCCAGAAAGACCAGAAATTGGATCTGGAGTTAAGAGATTTCCCGATACTCACAAACCATAAGGTCATACTGGGCTCGGTGGAACTCCCTCATCCTGGAAAATGGACTTCTCAAGCGCGTGCTGGAAGCTCCAGTGGAGGGCAAGGACAGAAAACAAATTGTACTCCCCAGAAATAGGAAACCAGAGGATTTGCGAGAGCTACATGATGGTACAACTGGAGGACATCTGGGAGTAACGAAAACCCTGGGGAAGTTGAGAGAACGCTTCTATTGGGTAAACTGCCAAGCAGATGTTAAGGATTGGTGCCGGAAATGTACAGTTTGTGCAGCAAGTAATGGGCTGCAGAAGCGAGCAAAAGCCCTCATGAGGCAATATAATGTGGGCAGTCCATTTGAAAGAGTAGCCATTGATGTTGCCGGACCATTTCCAGAATCTGACTGCGGAATTAAGTACATTGTAGTGGTCATGGACTATTTCAGTAAATGGGCAGAAGCTTATGCCTTGCCGAATCAAGAAGCCTTGACCGTTGCTGATGTCCTTTCAAGGAATGGATCAGTCGTTTTGGTGTTCCTTTGGAGTTGCATTCAGACCAAGGTAGAAATTTTGAATCTACCCTTTTCCAAGATGTCTGCAAAGTTCTGAAGATCAATAAAACACGGACGACAGCATTACACCCGCAGTCCGATGGAATGGTAGAACGGATGAATAGAACCATTAATCGTCATTTGTCAAAGGTAGCCTCTGAGTACCAAAGAGAGTAGAACCAGTATCTTCACTTGTTTCTAATGGCATATCGTTCGTTCATCTGTACACGAGTCCACGGGTCAGACCCCGGCAAGCGTTATTATAGGACGAGAGTTACGCTTACCATGCGATTTGAAGTTTGGACGTCCCCCAGGAGAAGAGACCGCAGGTGAATGAATGAATGTCAGCCAATTACGGCATAAGATGAACGACATCCACCAACAAGTCCGATTAAATATCGATAATACCAGTGCCCGAATGAAGGAAGGCTATGACATCAAAGCCGAGGGCTTGGAATTCCCAGTTGATGATCTTGTTTGGTTGTATAACCCACAACGTCGTCGTGGATATTCGCCCAAGCTACAGAGATCTTGGGAGGAGCCGTACCAAATTATAAAGAAAATCAACGATGTTGTCTACTGAATAAGGAAGGTGGTACATTTCAACAGATTAGCCCCTTAAGTCATTACGGCGAAGTTGACCAAGCCCAAGTCCGCAGCATCCAACCACTAGATGACGCGATGACCTTCGAATAGTTCATGGCACTGTACTCTGATGGGCAGAAAGTGCAGCACGACGTAACAAGAGAGGAACCCCGAGACCTGTATGCGGTGCCCATACAATATGCCCTGGCTCTTTGTGTGGCTCGAGATCTCCGGATGTCCAGAGGAATAGCAAATGAGTTTGCCAAAAAGTA
The DNA here is from genome assembly GCA_034190945.1 of Octodonta nipae. Classification (NCBI taxonomy): domain Eukaryota; kingdom Metazoa; phylum Arthropoda; class Insecta; order Coleoptera; family Chrysomelidae; genus Octodonta; species Octodonta nipae. The sequence goes on along the minus strand of CM067218.1, from coordinate 58,918,769 downwards.
CGGCCAGTTCCAGAAGCTACGGGAGCAAGATCCAGTGGTAGGGAAGGTCCTTCATCTCGAAGATAAACAACCAGTGGGTGCCAGAGATATCTTTTATTTGGTAACGAAAACATTCTCGCAGGACAAGCCAACATACAACGATCTTTGGAAGACTCTGGTAGAATTGAGGAATGTGATGATGGAGAAGAATCTGATGAAATTGGCGGTTCCAAAGATAGCCTGCGGATTAGATGGACTGAATTGGAGGGTGGTGAGAAGTATGATGGAAACAATCTTTCGATTCAGTGGCATCGACATCCTGGTATGCTGTCTCAATATTCGCAGTCCAGATTCGAAGACCGTTGACTGTTACTTCCACCAAACTTCCCGTTGTCGAAATGGAGAGTCCTGCAAGTATCGTCACACTAGGAAGGATTCTAGGACATTCCGGGACGAAATGGTTTTAAGGAGGGGGCATTGTTACGAGAATTCATCCAACAGCTAGTGCAATCGGCCATCAACAAATTCGTGGAAGGGACATAATTCCGATACTTCTGGGAATCCGAAATGTTTAGTCTCTCAACGAGCCAACTGCTGCCGTTACTGGGAATTCCCTTAAAGCTTCCAGAACACCTGAAAGAAGTTTCCCAATAGTTCGTTGACTTGCCAGAATAATTCCAAGAGAAATATATAAATACAGACAGCTGGCGATGGGGGTATTCAGTATTGGAGTTAAGTTAAGATAAATTGTAAATAGTTCTTGTGAATATAAATTGCGTTAAAGTAGTGGAAATAAATTAGAGTGAGCTGGACTGTGTTTTTAAATAAATCCAAGAACTGAACTGAACCCGAGTGTGAAAATAAAAACATTACAATACAATAATAATAACAGATACTATATAAGGGATAGTTTTGAGTTTGCTGAAATAGCAAATTGTATAGAATTAGCATCTGTCTTGGCATCACTGGATGCAGTCCACTTATTTGGGAATTTATATGACCAATTAATAATCAAAGTAATAAACATAAAATGGCCCATGATTGAAAAAAATTGCAACATGCCAATGGATTTATTTATAGAAATTTTACAATTCATTCTTAAAAACAACTATTTTTCATTTGAACAAAAATTTTATGTGCAAATAACTAGATGTGCAATGGGATCTAAATTAAGCCCAATATTAGCCCTCTATGTAATGGATTACTTGCTGGATACATGTTTAGAAAAACTTACATTTAAAGTGGAATTCATCAAAAAGTTTGTAGATGATTAGTCATACCAGAAGATAGAACAACGTAACTCTTAGACACTTTGGCTTTGATGACAAAATATAATTCACAATTCAGAAAGAAGATCAGAATCAATCAGTGCCATTACTTGATACAAGGGTGTGTAGGGCAAGTGTGACAAATCCAAAAAACGACTAATATTAGAGATGAAACATATTAAGGAGCAAATAAAACCTATCAATAAAAAATAGGACGTCCAACAACTGAGCGAGGTATATGCATAATTACTGTCGAAACCGATCAGAGAACTCCAGCATGGCCGATCCACCGCAATTTTAAATGCTTGAAGACTAGTGAAGTAGAAAATGTGAATCTGTGATAACGAACTAGTTAAAATTTATGTTTCGTGTGTTTAGGTATTTATGTTTGACATATATGTAGATGGACGTGCCTTGTTTACGTTGACAGAATTTTTTTGTAATATATATATATATATATATATTGGAATGTCTTCGATGCACATTCCATAGAGAATATCCAAAAAAAATGTATGAATTAGATGTTGCGGTTTTAGTTCAATGCTGGTTCAATGCAAGTATATAATTGACGAAGGACCTTTAGCGGAACAATCAATAAACACGTGCCGTCACATAAACGAAGTACCAAATAAAAGTTATCACTAACCTTTTATGTCGAAGCTCTGGTGTTTTCTTGGGTCTTCTTTCTTCGGAGGCTAGCCCCGTAACAGCAGGAACAGTTTCTTAGAGCTTCGTCTGGACAACACGTTACACAAAAAAATAGCGACGTAATGTTCATTGATTGAGCATACAAAAAATGCGGGTTTAACAACAAATGATGCGTCGCGAAATCGTAACGCAAAAAACAACAATAAGCGCCGTCTCTTCAGACGGTATCAAAGCCACCGAAAAGTTCGGAGTACATTACACGACACTCCCAAGCGTCTTAACAGCTAGGGATCCGAAACACGAATGAATGTCAATACTGTCTATATTTTACGCAAAAAACACTTACAATTAGCATTAGCGCGACGGAATGTTTTAGAAAAGGTGCAGAAGTTTAAAAATCAATGAAGTAATTCAATCAAATTGAAAACAGTACACTAAACAAATTGCGGGAACGCACCATTCCGCCAGCCTTGAATTACTTATTTCAAAACTAAGGGTCCACTGGCAGTGGACAAAGCTTTACAAGAGGTCGCTTCAAAGTACCAATTGCAGTTCTAACTGTAGCAACGCGTACAACACCATCACCTCCAGGATGTACGTCAATAATGCGCCCTAATGGCCAATTCAAAGGAGGGGAAGTGTCTTGCTTCAAAATAACAAGAGTACCTGGCTTAACAACCTCTGAGGGATCAGTCCATTTGCTCCGTTGATGAAGACTATGTAAATATTCTTGCGACCAACGTTTCCAGAATGCCTGATGCAATCGACGCAGTAACTACCATTTGTTGAGACGATTAGATGGGACAGATAAGAAATCAGATTCAGGAGGTGCTGTTAAAGGTTCCATGGTAAGAAACATTCCAGGACTCAAGGCGGTAAGATCCGATGGATCGTTGCTACAAGGGGTTATAGGTCGCGAGTTTAAAACTGCTTCGACCTGTGCAAATACAGTAGAAAGTTCTTCGTAGGTTAGGATTTGATCTCCAACGACACGTCTTAAGTGAGCTTTAACACTACGAATTACTTTCTTTGCGGATAGAATCCAAAATCGTTGCTGCAAAAGAAATTGAACGGTTTGGATTCCTGCGTGAAGATTGGTGACATGACAATCTTCGACAATTAGATTAGTCAAACGACTTTTACTTGGTAGCAGTGCGGGAAATTTAGTGTCAAACGGCAATGGAGCATTAGCCAATCTACTACCAACTCTAAGAGTTCCCTGTTCATCAAGAAACGGCGAAAGTTTACGAAGCGATTTGGGCAAAAGTTTTCGTTCTCGAAGAAGGGAAATCTCGTTAGAAAAATATTGATCTTGAACATAGCGAACAATGCGAAGCTGAGCCTGATATAACTCAGCAGCCAAAAATGATCCAGAGGCCCTACGGTCTGGATTGCGAGCGTTATCAACAAAGCGACAAATATGAGCTATAATGCGGGTAATGCGATTAATAGAAGAATGTTCTTCTAACAAAGTACCAAATAAATTTGGTGAAGCGGTGACTTGAAACGCCACTATACGGGCTTCAGTCATAACTAGCGGTGACATGCTTGAGTCTGAGCAAGCATGTGGCAAACAAGCGGTAATCAACAATTGTGGGCCTTTCCACCAAAGTGTATTACCTAATAACTCTGATGGCAAAGTGCCGCGGGAACCCAAGTCAGCGGGGTTATCACAAGATTGGATGTAAAACCAATGCGAATAAGGAATGTAAGCAACTCGATTACAAATGTCCAACGGTGCGGGGAAGAACTAAGCCATGAAAGGACTACCGTGGAATCTGACCAGCAACGAATCACCCTGAACGACAAACGACTATTGAATTGCTCATAAACATAATGAGCCAACTTAGCGGTAAGAACTGAAGCACACAGTTCCAATCTGGGAAGTGACAAAGTTTTCAAAGGGGCAACTTTCGATTTAGACAACACAAAAAAACTTTGACGAAATCCAGATGCGGTTTCGAACACAAAATAAACAACAGCGGCATAACCTTTCTCAGAAGCATCACCAAATGCGTGAAGTTCACAACTAGAAAAGTTTTCTATAGCAAGCAGGCGAGGCAAAACTAAATTCTGTAAGGAGGGAAGATCACCTATGAATTTTGACCATAACGAAACAATGTGAGCAGGCGGGGTTTCATCCCAAGACAATTTCGAACTCCATAATCTTTGAATCAAGTGTTTAACCAAAAACGTTACAGGTGAGATAATTCCTAATGGATCAAAGATTCTGGCCAAAGTGGACAGAAGTATGCGTTTAGTACAAGAGCTATCAACATGTGGGAGACTAGTAAAGAAAAAGGAGTCAGAGGATGGATTCCAATGTAAACCTAAAACTTTTAAGGGATTATCAGATTCAAAAGAGTATGGATTCATCGACAAATATTCCTCAGGGAGGTGTAGCAACAATCGTGAATCATTACTGGACCACTTGCGAAGCTCAAATCCTCCTCGTCTTAAGAGTTCAATAATTTCTAACTGCAATGTTTGAGCCTTTTCAAATGACGAAGTTCCAGCAATGATATCATCTACGTATGTGGACGATCGAACAATAGCAGCTGCTGATGGCAAAGAGCGGTTTTCTTCATCAGCCAACTGATTTAAAGTGCGGATAGCCAAAAAGGGTGCGGATGAAACTCCATAAGTGAGTCTTCAGCCTATAGACTGCAACTGGATCTTGCGGAGAAAAACGCCAAATGATTCGCTGATAATTTTGATGTTCTGGGGCAATAAAAATCTGTCTATACATCATTTTGATGTCTGCAGTGAACACTACAGGATGAAATCGAAAATTCAACAAAATAGCGATAATGTCTTGCTGCAATTTGGGACCGATAAATAAACAATCATTCAAAGATAACCGATGAGGTATCTTAGCGGATGCATTAAACACTACACGAAGTTTGGTTGTGCTACTATCAGGTTTCAAAACACAATGATGCGGTATGTAGTAACAATCAGAAGCAGTAGATGGATCAGGAACCAACTCCATATGATCCAGCTCCAAAGACTCTTTGAGAAAATCACAATATTGTTTGTAGAGATCTGGTTGCTGTAGAAGACGTCTTTCTAAAGAGCAGAAACGTTGTACGGCGAGATTATACATTCCATCAAAAGCAGGAAGTGTATTTCGAAAAGGAAGGGGCACAACGAATCTACCTGCATCCAATCTCCTGCATCTCTCGGAAAATATGTTTTCACAGATAAGATCATCAGGGAACAGAACCAGTGCGGTAGGAACATCTTCAATTGTCCAGAACCTTTGGAGTGAATCATCTAATGATACTACATCTTCAATTTTACAAAAAAGCGAAGTTGGGCCGACTGAGAGTGAGAGTTAACAGAACTCGAAGACACTCTACCCATAAGGATGTAACCAAACACCGTGTTAATAGCATCAGGAACACCTTCCTTTCCCAGAAGGCGTCCATCCAACAAAATTTGAGAAAATAAATCGGCACCTAACAAAAGGTCAATAGCGCCTGGGCTATTGAAACCAGGATCAGCAAGTTTCAAATTGGTTAGATATACTTTTATGTTTTTTTGGGGAATAACACCACAATAGAAATAAAACTACGTATATTGCAGGAATACCAAACGTTTCAAAGTCTATTCTGACTTCGTTGTCAATGGCCTTATATTTATTGATGTGGATTGCAAAATGAAAATTTGATTTGACATTTAAAATTGATATTAGAAAATTTGTTGTTTTTAGATATACAGGTAGCACAAAAAATTCTAAAGATCATGAATTATAGTTAACCATCTTTCAAATTAGAAGAATTTGAAAGGGTTGTCTTTAGAATTTATAAGTGGCGTTCCTAGGTACGACTTTGTTATAAGATAGCGCATTCGCCAAAAATGCGATCAAAGAATTCTATTGTTTCAGTGATCCCATTAACGTCATAAGGGAAAACCTAGGAAAAACCTTATGAACTATCCCGATATTGGGTTGTTCAAAAGGAGGTTACCATTAATAATTTCTTCCTTAATTGTCGGTAACCAGATACGATTAAATTCTACAGAAGTAGAAGCGATACAATCGTCTTCATTCAAAAGAATTAAGGCAGACTCTTATTTTTCGTTTTGTGTTATGTTGTTCTTTGTGAAGTATAGTTGAATTGTCAAATTGTATTTTATGGCCTAGGTCCCAAGCATGTTCACAAATTTTTGATTGAAAAAAAAAACATAAAAGTAATCAAGAATATGCCACAAACAACGTTTAGAAGACAATTGGTTAGATATGTCATATTAGCCATGTTAATGGGCGCAACAGGCATATCATTGCAAATGCGGGGTAAAACAATAGTCTCAACAACAAAATTGCACTCACGCTTTACTATAGAGCGAAGAGAAAGGGTAAGAGAGCCCTCAGCAGAGGGACTCTGCATAGAACCTAGCCCGTTGACTTGAATCGAAGCGGGCGTAGGTCGGAAGCCAAGGCGTTTTACAGCCTTGCTCGCAATGAATGATGTCATGCTACCAGAATTTAGCAGACATCGCAAAGTTTGATAAGAACCGTGCTTATCTAATACCTCTACTAAAGCGGTAGATAACAACACATTTGAATTGTATGACAAAAGTGAACTATGACAAGAAGTCTGCGGTAGAGAAGTTTCGGGACTTTCAACAGTATTAATGGTACTGGATCCACCAGATGTGGAAGCCAGGTTTGCGGGGGGAGCTCTAGATTCAGACCGAATGCCTGAATCACCACGATTTACAAAGTGAAGCAATGTGTGATGGCGTTGTTTGCAGTTGCGGCAAGTGGATAAAGATTTACAGCGATTCGACTGATTAGAATCGCCTAAGCAATTAAAACAAAGTCTAAAATCTTTAACAAACTTAACCCGCGCGGATACTGATTTGTTCAAGAATTCAGAACATTTGTAAATCGCATGATCGGATTTACAAACTAAACAATTTCTATTCTTAGTGACAAACAAAGATGTAGTGAACCGGGAAGAATGTTGCTTTGAATTCAATGGTAACTTTTTGTCAACACTTTGCTTTGCCTTGCGGGATAATTCAACATGTTCAAAGGCATAGCAATGCTTCGACAAAAAATCAACAACTTCCGAAAGGATCGGAAAGTCATCTTGAGCGGTCACAGTACCATGGTAAAGTTCAAATTTAGCGGCTAAATTCTTTGGAACTCGTTTCAACATCATCTGAACGATACAAAACTCCGCGATTAAACGAGTTCGCTTGAATTTTTTCAAAAGTGTTTCATAAGCACTCACGTAATTGTTTTGTGTTAGTTTAAAATTCTTAATAACCTCAAAAGCAGGCCCTTTTAAAGCTAACTGCAAATATTTGAACTTCTGCATAGCACTGAGTTTTTCATTATTGTGAATTAATGAATCAAACAAATCAATAAAAGTACCAAATTCCAATATGTCTCCACTAAATGAAGGCAAATCAATTCGCGGCAAAGCAACACTTTCCTGTATCCGAGCTATATTTTGTGGCGTAGAATTCTGAACAGATTTCAGTTTAGCAAAAATAGACCTAATTGAATAAAACAATTTTTCAAATTTATTGCGAATGTCATCCTCAAAGTCAAAATCATCGGTTGCATCTGAAATTAATCCAACAATGGAATTGTGATGTTTAAAAAATTCGGAATGGATTGAATCAATCATATCAATCATGCTAAAAAACAATTCAACGTCGTCACCTCTTAAGGCTTTCTCGGCAGCAAAATAAATATCTTCTAATCTTTTAAACTCCGATTGTCGATGATTTTTAAATTTACGTAAATTTTCAGCGGTTTTTGACATCTTAACAATAAATTAAAATCACTGTAACGCCACTGAACAAATCTAACACGATAGAACGAAAACAAAATACTATTCCAAAAATGTACTGTTGAAGTAGAAAATATCTGACCAAATGTCAAATAAATTCAAAACAATTTAGCAAAATAACCAAACAAACAAAACGATCTCTTGTAAGTTTTTTAACGCGACAAAAAAAGATGCGTTTTATTTCCAACGGAATGAGTGAATATCCCGAACTTGCTTTCTCTTCTAACAAATAAAGAAACGAAAATTCAATACGGTTTTCAACAATAATTGCAACGAAAAATCAATGTTTTGATCATTAAACTTTGCACGAAATTAACTCAAATGTATCCGGCCCGGAGTTGGACCAAATTATGTAATTTATTCGATAATCTTTGCACAAAATTAACTCAAATTGCATCCGGCTCGAAGTTGGACCAAAATTATGGAATTTATTCGATAATCTTTGCACGAAATTAACTCAAATTGCATCCGGCTCGAAGTTGGACCAAATTATGGAATGTCTTCGATGCACATTCCATAGAGAATATCCAAAAAAAATGTATGAATTAGATGTTGCGGTTTTAGTTCAATGCTGGTTCAATGCAAGTATATAATTGACGAAGGACCTTTAGCGGAACAATCAATAAACACGTACCGTCACATAAACGAACCACCAAATAAAAGTTATCACTAACCTTCTATGTCGAAGCTCTGGTGTTTTCTTGAGTCTTCTTTCTTCGGAGGCTAGCCCCGTAACAGCAGGAACAGTTTCTTAGAGCTTCGTCTGGACAACACGTTACACAAAAAATAGCGACGTAATGTTCATTGATTGAGCATACAAAAAATGCGGGTTTAACAACAAATGATGCGTCGCGAAATCGTAACGCAAAAAACAACAATAAGCGCCGTCTCTTCAGACGGGATCAAAGCCACCGAAAAGTTCGGAGTACATTACACGACACTCCCAAGCGTCTTAACAGCTAGGGATCCGAAACACGAATGTCAATACTGTCTATATTTTACGCAAAAAACACTTACAATTAGCATTAGCCCGACGGAATGTTTTAGAAAAGGTGCAGAAGTTTAAAAATCAATGAAGTAATTGAATCAAATTGAAAACAATACACTAAACAAATTGCGGGAACGCACCATATATATATATATATCTGAAACTACATGTTTGACAATGCTAATGTTTCAATGAACTTTAGCGAAACTCATTAATTGTAAGATTGAATTTTATTTATCTCCATTACTAGATCACTAATTTAAAAATCATTTTCTAGCTAAAACCCTGATGAAGGAAAAAATAATGTTTCCGAAAGTGTGGTAAAGGAATAAAGAGAATACTAAAGCAATTGTGGTCAATATCTTTTAAGATACCTAATATATATATATATATATATATATATATATATATATATATATGTCTAGTCGTAGGCTAAACTAAATGTTTCAGGTGGTTTCCGGGAACTCATCCGCGTAGTTGACAACTGATCCCTGCCGGGATCGATGGTAAAATGACGACATTTCGGCAGAGTCACATCTGCCCTCTTCAGGTCGGTTCGCATACTGTAGTATTCGAGTAACTAGAAGCGAAAGCAGAAGGCTACGAGAATTATGCGATATATATATATATATATATATATATATATATATATATATATATGTCGGGTTTTAATCCACGAGGGAATGTCGGGTTTTAATCCACGAGGGAATGTCGGGTTTTATCCAAAAGGGAATAAATGTGGGCTAAACATTTATTCGACAAACAATAATCACACTAAACTGACCGAAGGCACCATAATGATCCACCACTGGAGTTCAAACTATACGAACAATAGATAATGTTGATGATCAATTTATCTTGGGTGCCACCTAAAATAAGTTCGAGCGGCGTAGCGATATGATATTATTAATCTAAAAAATGGTCATTTTACCATCGATCCCGGCAGGGATCAGTTATCAACTACGCGGATGAATTCCCGGAAACCACCTAAAACAAATATATATATATATATATATATTTGTTTTTAAGTTTTCGCGGGCACTAAATGTATTAAATAGTTTCCGGCACTGTCTGATGAACACCTATTTTGTTTACGAGAACCAACGATACAAACAAGTGGAAGGAGCTCCAATGGGATCGCCACTCTCACCAGTTATAGCGATCCTTTTTATGGAGAACTTTGAGGAGTTGGCACTAAGAACAACAACTCTTAAACCCAGTTTGTGGTTGCGATATGTGGATGATACATTTGTGATTTGGCCTCATGGGAGGGAACACCTCAATACTTTTTTAGATCACCTTAATGGCATCCATCACAAAATAAAATTTACCATGAAGGTTGAAGCCAACAATCAACTGTCATTCCTTGATGTTCTCATAAATAGGAAGCAAGATGGAACCCTTGGCCATACAGTATATAGGAAAGCAACTCACACCAACAGATACCTTCATGCTAATTCTCATCACCACCCAGCCCAACTACAAGCCGTCGTCAAGACTTTAGTAACCAGATCACAAAGGCTAGCTGACCAGGATAACATCAAACAGGAAATGGACAGTTTAAAAACAGCTCTGAGACAAAACGGATTTACAGACCGAAATATACAAAGAGCCCTACAGTCAAAACCGAGACAAACAGACAAGGAGCATGAGACACCAATAACCAAGGCTTATTTACCGTATGTCAAGGGGACCACGGACAGTATTGCAAGAATTTTACGGAGACACAATATCGATACTATTTTCAATACAGACAGAAAAATAAGCACGGTGTTGAGAACCCCGAAGACGAGGATCCCTTTAGAACAACAGGGAGTGTACGAGATTCCATGTGCAGACTGTCATAAAACCTATGTGGGGCAAACTAATAGAAGAATTCAAGCTAGACGTGATGAACACCAGAACGCTGTAAGAAAGCAAGAAAAAACAACATCCATTGCGGAACACGCCACCACGATGTCACACCGAATAGACTTTGAGAACACCAGAGTACTGGCAAATATAGAACACCCGAAATTAAGACTCGTAAGAGAGGCAATTGAAATAGCGAAGAGACCTCACAGTCTAAACGCACGTAATGAAATTCAGAACTTATCGAATTGTTGGAAAATCCTATTAAACACCGTACCGGCCCGTACCCGTCCAATAACAACTCAACCGGAAATAACAAATCAGCAGGATGGAGCCGTGCCCACTGAGCGCCAAGGGCCAATCACACGCAGCCTTTCACGGTGTCAACCGATAGGCGCCGAGCCGCGACTATATAACAGCGCGCTCGCTTCAGAAAATCTTAGTATTCCAGTAACTAGAAGCGAAAGCAGAAGGCTACGAGAATTATGCGAACCGACCTGAAGAGGGCAGATGTGACTCTGCCGAAACGTCGCCATTTTACCATCGATCCCGGCAGGGATCAGTTATCAACTACGAGGATGAATTCCCGGAAACCACCTAAAACATATATACTATATATATATATATATATATATATATATATATATATATATATATATAAATTTAATCTTTATAAAGAGTGTTGCATTTCTTTAGATCATTTTTTTTGTACACCATAGTTTTCTTGATTTTTTATTAAACTCTCCTGTTTACAGTTTTCATATTTTTTATTACACCTAAGCCTATAATTTATTAGAATTTTTTTAAAGTGAGCACAAGTGAAAATTTTTGAGAAAAAAAATCGTCATTAGGTTGCACCATTGTCGCAGGCGTCCATAATTCGAAAGATTAAAACATATGCACAGGTATTATTATACCTCTGTAGGAATTACTGTTGTACTATGTTTGCTACTATTGTAACTTAATACATATGTAATATTTTACTGGTTAAATAATAAAAAATACATACCTTTATAGTGCAATAGGACATTTATTGTTTGACATATTCTGAAGCTTTCAAAATCTTATTTGTTTGCCAAAGTTTAGATATCTGCAATTTTGTTTTTAAAACTGATTTTAAAAATGAAGTCAGCATCAATTGTCTTTTAAACAAGCCATATTTATTTAATATCAGTCCACTAATTAAAAAATTATAAAACAAAAATAAAGTTTCATTTTTCTTGGACAACCTTATATAATAACTATCTTTTCGAGATTTTTCAATCCATTCAATGCAAGACAATGTATAGCTTCTGATTTAATCTCTAAAAGACTAATTTCATTTACAGGTTTTAGTTAGCCTACGAATTCTTTGTCCTAGAAATCACAAGGAAACAGCAGTATGACTCCCGATTTCGAGTCTCTGTGAGCTAGTTTTCCCTGAAACTTCTTGATCTCCAAATTCATTTTGGCATAAAACTAACCATATATCATGTTATGAAACTGACATAACTTGCTTAATTTTATTTAGCAATTAAATTGTTGCTTAATTACATCTTCATGTGCGTATTCCAGAAGAAATGTAAATATGTAGTTGACACACAACTAGTTTACTTTTTATTAAAGTTACAAAGATATGTATGTCATCATACACCTGTTATTTCACATTCCTTACACTGCAAGTACGAGTATAAAATACCTATTTGTAAATAACTTTTAAATTGACAAGTTTTAGAGTGTGCAGTGTGCAATGTCAGTAATGAGTAACATCATAATAAACCTGAAATAATCAATTCTCAGCAATTGCATTGCTATTTTTAAACTATTTTCGTTTTTCATTGTCATCTCTTCTTGATCATGTATTCACTAACATATCAGAAGATATTTCACAAGTAAAAGTTAGTGATATCATATCATTTTAGCCAGCAAGTTGAAATATTTATCAACCATAAACAAATCCGACCAATAACCAACAAAAGACCATTTTTTTACAGCTGAAAATATATCTAGATTTTCTCAAAAATTGTATTTGGAACAATGGGATAAGGTTTATTTGGCAGAAGATGTAGAAACTAAATTTATAACAATCTTTTTTATCACTTTTATATATCATGTCCATTATCAAATTGTAGAAGTCTAAAGCCTAAAACAACCATAATTAAATGTTTAAAACAACAAGTTGATGATTGGTATAAACTTTATTTGGGTACCAAGTGTGAGAATATTCTTGAAAATATATCTATCTGATCACAAGAAAGTCCAAAATGATAACATAATTGCAAACTCCAAAAAAAAAAATCGAAATTAATGTGGGGTATTTTTAATAAAATAACTAACAAGAATAGGAAAGGGGAGGATATAAACTTAAGAGTTAATGACGTGACAGTAAGGGATCCCAATATAATAGTAGATTTGTTTAAGACACACTTTAACTTGAGTAATTCTGAATATAAGGGCTATACAAAGAAAGAGCTAGTTGTAAATTCTATTTTTTGGATACCGACAACAGATAACGAAATTTTTAATATTATTAATGACTCGCAAAAAAAATTCTCGTATGGTGTTGACAATATTCCATCATTTATTATTAAGAAAGTATATATCTTTAGCTTTGTCAAACATTATTAATGCATGTTTAAGTACCCAGATGAAAAATTGCAAAAGTAATTCCAATACATAAGAAAGGAACCAAAGTAAATATAAATAACTACAGGCCAATTTTAACTCTGCCAAGTATTTCTAAGATATTTGAGAAGACAATCTATAACAGAATAATTTCCTATTTGAACATGAATGCAATTCTCTCCGATACCCTGTTTGGACTTCAAAAGGGGAAATCAACAGATTTACTTATACAGTGAGGTGAGGTTTTTTGGACAAACGCTCGAACACGTCGGTTTTTTTTTGGACTGCGGTTTTTGTGATGATAAACTCATTTATACAGGGTGGGCCAGAAATAAACTGTGACCATCAATTCATTTTTTTAAATGGAAACATTTGTTTTTTATTTTATTTTTGAATTCTGCATTGGATTCTAAGTATTTTTCATGTACAATTCCTATACCGAAAATTAACAGTTATTAAAATTACATTTATTTCAAAATTGAAGAAAAAAACATCAACATATCAAATTAAATGTTCAAATTGTTGACCATTAACTTCCTGACAATACCTAAGACGGTTTTCAAATTCTCATAACACTTCATTTAACGTTTGTGGCAGGATTCGTTTTTCGTATTTCGGTCCTAATTCTATTCTTTAATTCCTGGTTATATTCCGGCTTATTGAAGTAGACTTTTGATTTCACGTAACCCCAAAGATAACAATCTAACGGGCTTAGATCTGTATACCTAGCTGCCCATTCGATATTACCTCTCCTTCCGATCCATCTATTTGGGGAAATATTGTCAAGATAATCTTGCACTGTTCGCGAATAGTGCTGGGGCGCTCCATCCTGTTGAAACCATACCGAATCTGCCACTATATTGGGGTGTTCGCCAATGGGGTAAAGTTTTGGTTAAACAGGGTATTATGTCATTTTGTAATAGGTCTAAATGCTTTTCCGAGTTAAGTGTTCCCTCAATAAAAAAAGGACCAACAATTGAAGTACCCACAATTCCGGACCATACGTTAACTTTCTTGGAAAACTGTATATGACTTTCCATAATCCAATGTGGGTTTTCTGATGCCCAATATCGAAAATTGTGCCTGTTTACTGAACCATTTAAACAAAATGTTACCTCGTCGGAAAAATCTATTACTTGAAAAGTGCGGGTTGGCATTGCATCTATCCATCGGAAAATTATACTCTGCGGTCCAAATCATCTTCAGTAAGTTCCTGAACTAAATGGACTTTGTATGGGTGCCATTTATTTCTATGCAAGCATTTTAGAACAGAAGATTTTACTTATTCACTGTTCTGCGGCTATTTGTCTAGTGGATTTGTGAGGATTTTCTTGTAAATCGAGCAAAACATTTAATTGTGTATCTTCTGGAAGATTATTATTTATTTATTAATAGCTTTAGCTAACATAAATACAACTTTATACAATTTATAGATCTACTCTCTCTCACACACACACACACACACACACACACATATATATATATATATATATATATATATATATATATATATATATATATTGTATTTGTTTTTAAGTTTTCGCGGGCACTAAATGTTTTAGGTGGTTTCCGGGAATTCATCCGCGTAGTTGATAACTGATCCCTGCTGGGATCGATGGTAAAATGACGACGTTTCGGCAGAGTCACATCTGCCCCCTTCAGGTCGGTCGCATAATTCTCGTAGCCTTCTGCTTTCGCTTCTAGTTCTCAGTATTCGAGTAACTAGAAGCGAAAGCAGAAGGCTACGAGAATTATGCGAACCGACCTGAAGAGGGCAGATGTGACTCTGCCGAAACGTCGTCATTTTACCATCGAACCCAGCAGGGATCAGTTATCAACTACGCGGATGAATTCCCGGAAACCACCTAAAACATATATATATATATATATATATATATATATATATATATATAAAGTTTTCTGCGTTCCTGGTTGTGTAACAGTGGACTAGGGATGTAACGAATATTCGCATTCGCATTGTTTCTTAATATTCGCATTCGCATTAGCGGTTATATATGCGAATTTTTTGCGAATAATATTTCTATGCATTTACTGAGATTTAAAATTTTCAGGTTTGTTATTTGTACTTTAAAGAAAAATCTTCTAATTGTGATACAGTGTTGATGTTAATCATTAGGTAAATTGCACGCTGTTTAATGATCATTGATTCTTACTTGCCCAGGCAAGTACCTCATAAACTTCATTATAACTTTAATAAAAAATAGAATTCTGGTATTTAGATGCACTTAAATTACATTTTAATACTAAGGACTGGTATATTCACCTACCAGTAAAGTGTTAAGTAACTACTTGTCAGTTAAATTTATTGGCAGGATTAATTTATATTGAGTATATTCATGGAAAATATTCTGTCAGGTAAGTGTTTCAAAGAATCTCATGTTTCTCTTTGTCTGGTAATATGAAATGCATATGTTAGAAAAAGAGGACATCATTTAAGTTTTTTTTTGTGTTATGTACATTTTTCAGAAAGGGCTCTTAATTTTACAGAGGATAAATGAAAATAGCTATAGATTACAAATTGATTCAAAATGTTCACATTGTTAAAACCTATTGCGTGTAATATATTGACGCCGCACATATTAGGTATATATCTTCAACAATCATAATCTCTTCTTTAATAAGTCAATAATATTTTATTCAGAATTTACAATTAAAATGTTTATTAAAAACTTATATAATTCTACGTAATTGCTGACATTATGTTTCCAGTAAATATTTACTTGAATCTGTCCAGTAAATTATCCTCTCAGTAGGGGCCACTAACATTAAGATTACCCTTTGCTGGGGATGAATATACACCTAAATAAATTAAAAGTAAGTTATGTCAGTTTCATTATGTATTATATGTAGTTTCAATTTGACTCGTGAACAAGATATTTATTCTGTTTAATAAAAACAACACACTTGGTTATAATATTACTTCATGAAGTAAACCAAAGGTTTGGTTTACTCCATACAGATGACAACATAGAATTGTTAAAACGGCATTGAGTGTTTTAAATAGAGATTTGATGTTATGATGCAAAGCTGTTTTTATATTCAAAACGTAAAAAAATACATTTAATTAAAACATCAACAAATTTCTTACACTTTGTCTCATAAATAATATACATAAATTTCAACATAAAAATTTAACATTTCTTCTTTGAAACATAAAACATACAATTTATTTACTGGACTTAGTAACTCAATTTTAGTTTTGTTTTCAGTTTACTTTATGAATGTGAGAACTTAGCTGTTAAAACAGCGTTGAATGTAAAAAATAAAGGTTTGCAGTTAGGGTCCAAATTTTTGTGTTTACGTATTTGTACTAATATAAAAACTGATTTATATAATTCCGATTCACAATTTATGATATATTTTTTCATGGAGCCAAAATAACTAAATTTCATTATATCGGGTTCAACATAATCAGTCTTAAATATACGATTTATATGTGTTTGTGATTGCATAATTTTGGCGCCATATTTATAAATCTGATATTCGCATTCGTATTCGCGAATATTGGTACTGAAAATTCGCATTCGCATTCGCGAATGTGGAAAATCGGACATTCGTTACATCCCTACTGTGGACATTTTCTACTCTTTTACAGTGATTCAACAAATGGTTTGGAACTAGACTGGGGATCATTTTGAATATAAATATTAACGTGTCATAGTGAATTGACTGTTTAACACTTAGAAGGTTTACAGATTCCAACATTGTCCTTATATAAGCATATCTATTAGTGTTCAATATTATATGTAAGGCCTGGTTCTGTCTTTTTTGCATAATATCAATTTCAGAGTTTTTTAATAGAAATAAAATGGTTGGACAAAAATTAAAATGAGGCATTATCTCATCTTTCCTAGAGCATTCACTTTCTTGAAGATGTTTGGTTTTGTAATTGTCTCTCATGTGGCCAAATTCTAGAAACTTTTTTTCTATTTTACTAACTATCGATCGTGTTAATAGGCCGCTCCGGGTACTTCATATTAAACAATACGCAAACTTCAGCTTGTGTTCGAGTTCTGTCGCCATATCCTACCATAGTCAAAATTTATATTCGCTGCTTTTCAGTTAAACACGCCATACTTTGAAACTATGCAACTGCACTTGACAACTACTTATTTGAAGTAAAATTATTATACAGATTCTATGGAAATAAACAAGTGTTAAAAACTCCAGCATTAAAAAAAGGGTTTCCATTCATGCGACTAAAATACCGCCAACAATCATAAAAACCAGACGTAAATAAATTAAATAAGTTCAAACCAACAAACACCTTATTTTACTGTTGTTTTCTTAACTTTAAAAAGAAATGTATTTTTTTGATAACTGTTAATTTTCGGTATAGGACATTGTACATGAAAAATACTTAGAATTCAATGCAGAATTCAAACATAAAATAAAAAACAAATGTATCCATTTGAAAAAATGAAGTTGATGGTCGCAAATTATTTCTGACCCACCCTGTATAAATGAGTTTATCATCACAAAAACCGCAGTCCAAAAAAAAAAACCGACGTGTCCGAGCGTTTTTCCAAAATTTTTGACTTCTATATCAGCGAATTTGGATAACAAAAATATACCTGTGAGTCTATATTTTGATTTGTCAAAGGCTTTTGATATGGTTAACCACCTGTTGTTGGAAAAATTGGAAGACTATGGAATAAGAGGTGCATGTCTGGAGATACTGAAGTCATATCTTACAAATCGGTATCAACTGGTAAACTTAATTAATAATGGGTCATCATACTATTCAGAGAGAATACTTATTCAGCAAGGGGTGCCACAAGGATCAATATTGGGTCCACTGCTTTTTCTCTTTTATGTAAATTCTCTTCCTTCATGACTGTCTACTCAGTATAGTAGAGAAATTCAATTTGCTGATCACACATCAGTTATTGTGATTCATACAGATATGAGAAAAGTGGCCCAATATTCCACTAGTATAGGTGATAAAATGAAGCAGTAGTGTGATGAAAACTTACTACAATTAAACTATTCTAAAACGGGTCTCCTTTGTTTCAATGTGAATAGAACTTGCCTTGAATCTCCTTATGTAAAACTGCACAAAAAGTCAATACCTGAATTGTTATCAATAAAGTTTCTCAGTTTACAATTTGATTCCAGATTGTGCTGGAGTGAACCTGTAAATAAATTAGCCTCAAAGCTTCTATCTGTGGTCTTTTGAGATATCTTAGACAACAATGTCTGTGACTTCATTAAAAGTTTATTATTTTGCTCACATAGGGTATAATTAAACATATGGTATTGCTGCTTGGGATTCAAGTTCCACTGCAATCAAAATATTTACCTAGCAAAAAAAAATAATCTGGTGTATGTTGGGGCTGAAGTATAATACTTCATGCTGACTGTATTTTAAAGAACAAGAATTATTAACAGCAACCTCACTGTATTTTCTGCAGGTAGTTTTAATGGTTAAAAAACAACCGCTTCTGTTTAATACTAATAACATAGTTTATACAGGATAAATACATATGCAAACAAGGCAAGCAGAGGAACTCAGAATTCCAGGACACAGGTCAGCATTTTTTGAAAAAGAGTAGGAGGTACTCACTACAGAGCAATAAAGGCATTTAGGTCACTACCAAAACAGATCTCCAAAATTTATAACATTAAAATATTCAGATATTCTGTTGTAGGATGCTTATAAGAAAAAAGTTATAATTTTTAAGAATGGGTACTTCTAAGGTTGATTGTGAAAACTGGAGTAAAAGTGAAAGACTGATGTAATTTATATTTTAAGTCATTATGACTGAATTTGTTCTTTTATTGTTTGTTTTTTCTTCTTCTTTATTGGTCTTTCTCTTTTGTGTACATACTGTAACTTTATATAATATCTCTGCTGTATTTTGACATTGCTATGTCTGTGAATGACTTAAGTATGGCAATAAAGAATATCCTGACTTAACCATACAATGTAAGGCAGCAAGCACACTCCCTCTAATTTTAGGGGAAAATTCACTAAACCCCAGATATACTACATATCAAAAGGGTTTAGCTCTGTGGGAGCCATTGCCATCTTATCAGGCCCGTGGTTGGCGTCGTGGCTGCAATTTGCCATGAATTTTCTGACTGTCCGGACTGTTCCTAACAGGATGGCTTTTTGCATCAGTTGGTAAAGATGTTTGTCCAGACCGAGGTATTTCAAATTGTTTAGTAGATGTTTTGGGACTACTCCTGTTGTTGGCATGTCCCTTTGTCTCTGTATTTGAAATTCTAAATCCCTATATTTGACTATTTTTTCAACCTGCTTAATATTTATATTATTATTGTTAGGGATTGCTACATCGATTAAGGTTGTTTTTCTAGAGACTTTATCTACCAAAACTATATCTGGTCTATTGTGAGCAACAGTCCGATCGGTCAATATCGTTCGGTCCCAGTACGCTTGTAGTTCTTACTTTCTAAAATAGATTCTGCTTTGTATGTATAGTAGGGTGTTTTTACCAACTGTGATAGCAGTGTGATAGTTTCAGCAGTATGCAGTATTTTTGCCACAGCATCGTGTCGTTCTTTATATTCAGTTGCAGCGAACGCTTGGCAACCTCCTGTGATATGCTGGTTAAATTCAGATGTTTGGCAACCATATCTGCATCTGTCGTTATTGATAGAAGGGTCTTTAATGATGTACTTGAGATAGTTCTTAGTTCGAATTACTTGTACTTGGATTGCCAATATAAATAGTTCTGTTTCAGGAAACATATGAGATCAACCAGTAGTTCGACGCTGAACTGTCAACAAACTTGGTTGATGTCATGTATATGTCTTCCATGAAGTGGCTTCTCTTTCCATTTGAGGAGTTTCTGATCTGTTGTCTGGTGGTATACTTGAACTTGTTGTTCTGTCAGTTGCAGAGGTGTTGAATGATCAACCTGACATATGACTCTGTAAAGATCAGAAAATTCTGAGAGTTTCTGGAAATGATTACGCAAATTAGAAATTTGTTGATCACATAACTTGCCTATATTTGCAAATCCTCTTCCTCCTTCACACTAGGGCAATGTTGACCTTTCAACACAGCTCTTTCAATGGTGATTTTGAGCTTTTGTTAGTAGCACTCAAAGGTCCTTTTTCATGCTAGAGTGATCAATTCGTTGAGCCTGCTTTATTCCAAGATATTTGTAACTTTGGCCTTCCTCCATGGATTCAATTGACATGCCATGTTTTATTTCGTAGGGCCCCTGCTGTATTTTGCATTTTACTATATTAATAATTCAGCATTTGTTTAGGCCAAATTGCATATGGATGTCACTAAAGAACCCTTTTACTATTTTAAGCATATCATGCAACTGTTGTTTTGTAGCTGCCAATATTATTATTATTATTATTATTAAAAACCGCGAGTCGGAATGCGTAATATTAAAAAACACGCGAATATTTGCTAATGCGATTATGAATATTCCTTATATCCCTACTGGCTACCCATGAACTGACAAGGAACTGCATGCTACCTACAAGCACCAGGATGAAAACCTGTCATGATTTAAAAGCAAATTTTACCAAATTTCAGTATGGTGTGGTTTTACAATCCACAAAGGGCAAAGGAATAAAAAACAATTGCACACAATTTGAAGTTATTTCATTAGTGGTAAATAATTACTTAAAATTGTTTGAATAAAAAAATACCTATATTTTTTCGAGTTTGTAAAATAAAGTTACAAAACCCAAAATGCCACAATAGAATAGGGCAAGGTTCATCAAACAAACGAAGAGAGGAAATGGAGATTGTAGATCATAATGTATTGATTTGCTTACCAGTGGAATGATTGGAATTGCCGTCGCCTTCCTTTGATATCAAACTAGCAAAATTTCTTGTTGCTGCTATAGTCGCCAGGGTGTCGGCTATCATTTTATCACCATCGGGTTCTGATGGGGATCGTGACCTGTCCCTTTCGCGCCGTCTATCTCTACTTTTACTACGGCTTCTACTTCGGTCCCTATGTCTATGTCTATCCCGAGATCGACTTCGCCTTCTATCTCTACGATCTCTTTCCCTATCTCTATCACGATCCCTGGATCTGTCACGACGTCTCGAAGAGCCCATTGTTATTTCACTTCACTACTTCTATATTTTACAAATATACAATCACAGTTTAAACTGAATAACAAATTTCCTACTTCTCCCTTACAAACGTGAGGAGAACAAAAATGGCGCTTCCAGAACAGCTTCCAGTCACAGATCATACAATAAGTCCAGTCGACAAATATTACTTTGCCAACCTACCGGATATTTCACAGAGGGCACTGTAATAATCAATAATGGGTGAGTTCAGCAGATACAAACTGTTGTGAACGTTTGCTAACGTTTCATGTTTTGTGCTGCACGTTTCATGTTTTGTGCAGCACAAAACATGAAACTTAAGCAAACGTTGACAACAGTTTGTATCTGCTGAACGCACCCATTAGTTTGTACATAGTGGTCATAGAGCAGGTACTTACTAGAGTTAGCCTCCAATCGGCATGTAAAAGTTGGCCCCACCAAGATTTGTTTTTCGATATTTTTTCATTGTGGTTATTTGTTTGTCATTTGTTCTTCATTGTTCGATCGTAAAAACTGTTCTTTCGACTTTTATTTATCCATAATTAATTAAATAAGTATCCATCCTTATGTTAGCCCCGTACGCGGTTTTTTAATTTCTTATATCTTAATTCCATGCATTTTTACATTATTATTTGTTCGATCTTTATTGACGATTGTTCGATCATAAATATTGATTATTTACTAATTATTGGATATTTTTAATTTCTGAAAATGTCAATACCATGAAGTCCTGTTGCGCATGCAAATGCTCTTACCGTTGTGATGTGGCCTTCTCTATTGTATGATCTGTGTCTATGCCTAGAATCCCTGTTTTTTAAACTTTTTGCTTCCTGAAATATTAATCTTTTAATAAGAATTAATTTGATAGTGTATTGTAATTAGATTTCAGTGAATCTGGCTGTAAATGTACTATCAACGAATATGGTAGGCTTAATATTCGTTCGTTTTGGTAGTATTCACAATAGGCCTTTACATAATTGAAAAAAAATTATGCGCATGCGTTCATGCCTGTCAATTTTTTCGTGCCCTTTATGTTTGTTTATAACGTGAATTTACGTGAATACAATATTTCAATGTAATTTACTAATTTAGTATTAGTAGTAAAGTTTTAATAGTTATAAACTTAAAGTGAACTATCAGTATAACGATTTTAATTAACATGTATAACATTTTATCAATAAAGAATGGAGCAAAAAGCATTAATGTCATGGAATATGTTGAAGCCATATATGTACAGTAAATCATTTTTGGAGAATTTTTATTTGACTTTATCAGTTTTCCAAAGCCTTGTATCCAATCTCCTCGAAAGCTTATTAGATCAACGAAAAGAATAAACAGTTTGCTACGAGAATTCATCTGACAGCTGGTGCAATCGGCCATCAACCAATTCGTGGAAGGGACATTATTCCGGTACTTCTGGGAATCCGAAATGGTTCGACTCTCAAAAGGCCGACCGCTGCCGTTACTGGGAATTCCCTTAAAGCTTCCACAACATTAAAAAGTTTCCCGATGGTTCGTGGACTTACCAGACAATTCGCAGAGAAATATATAATAATGAACAGCTGGCGATAGGAGGCATTCACTTTTCGACAGTCGTATTGTACAGTTAAGATAAAATGTAAATAGTAGTTTCTGTGAATATAAAGTGTGTTAGAAGTCAAGCCCGTAGCCAGCCGGGGGGGGGTCTGGGTGTTCAACCCCCCCCCCCAAATATTGGAATGTTTGGTTTCAAGATTTAATTTCAACCCATTAATCATGTTTTTCACAGAATAAATTCTATATTTATATAATTTTATATATTCCTGAAGTACATGATCAAAAATATACATTTTGCAATCCTAATTAGCCCATCACCAATAAAAAAAAATATGGAAAGAAAAGTGAATTAGTACAACGGCTACGAGATGCCCTAATAAATGAAGGTAACGATCCCGGTACTTACTTGTTTGAAGTTTCTGGCAATGGAGACATGAGTATGCTATTAAAAAAATTGGAAGAAAATTTAAAAGAAACCTTACAAGAAAAATTACAAGACAATTCTAAGTCTTTAGAGGATAAATTGCTCGAAAATTTTAGAGGATAAGCTACAAGCATTACAAGAAAATTCTAAAACCCTAGAAGACAAATTGCTAGAAAATTCTAAAAACTTGAAAGAGCCTTTAGAAGATAAATTAGCAGAAAATTCTAAATCCCTAGAAGAAAATTTGAAAAGCATGGTACAGAAAAACTCAGAAATGCTGGAAGAGTAAATATTCAAGAATGAGGCTCGGATGGAAGAGCTAAGGCAAACTATGGTCGAAGAGTCACTCAAAAGTGAAACGCGGATAGAAGAGCTAAAGCATATAATAGAGGGTGAGATCAGCAAAATAAAAGAACAGGTAGTCACTATACAAAGAGGAGAAACTCAATCAAAAACCGTAAGCAGAAACAGTCCAGAAGTAGTGGATTCCAAAATTGGCCTCGAAGGAGCAAGATACAAAATGAAACCTCGCCAATTTGATGGGAAATCGTCATGGACTAATTATAGGCGCCAATTCGAGGCTGCAGCAAAGTTAAACGGATGGTCGGCAGAGGAGAAGGCAATAGCATTAACCCTAGCCTTAAGAGGGGATGCTACAGATATACGAACAACTGGTCAAACATTTAGAACTGAGGTATGGGCAAACCCATTTGGAGCACGTCTATCACTCCCAAATGAAAAATCGCCACCAGAAATCTAATGAATCCCTACAAGAGTTTGAAGCTGATATTGCCCGTCTGGTTCGCCTTGCCTATCCAGGCACACCGAAAAATGTGATAGAAAGGTTAGCAGTACAAGCGTTTTTGGATGAACTGCGGGACAACGAAGCCCGACAAGCTTTAACACTAGCTCGACCGACTCAATTAGTGGATGCACTTGCTCGAGCGCTAGAATTCGAGGCTGCAAAAAATACTTGCAGAGGTCAAGCCAGGGTCCGAATCATGGACGGAGAATCAGAAGAGAAAAGACAACTGAGATGTTGGAAGTGTGGTAAGGTAGGACACATAAGTAGTCGTTGCAAGGACAGCAACGGAGGCCCGATTTCTTCGTTGGAAAACTAAAGAGGGTGGATGGGAAGGGGCCATCG
Source organism: Octodonta nipae (assembly GCA_034190945.1). NCBI lineage: Eukaryota > Metazoa > Arthropoda > Insecta > Coleoptera > Chrysomelidae > Octodonta > Octodonta nipae. Next base: position 58,894,440 of record CM067218.1, on the reverse strand, counting down.
TCGACTTGTAGCCAACAAGCTCCAACTATCTACGCATGTGTCGCTTCGTTACGCAACCACGTTAACAGTGTCTTTGTAGACGGCTTTATTAATAAGAAGCAATGTGCAATGCTGCTGGATACAGGTGCAACAAAAACAGTTATAAGGCCCAACATCGTTTTAGAGACGATGATAAAACCAACAAAATGGCAACTGCAAACAGCGACAGGAGAAGCAGCGAAAGTCCATGGTGAAATAGAGGTTGAAATGACCTTGGGAAACACAACCTTCCTACATCGGGCATTAGTGGCAGACATCGAAGACGAAGTAATCATTGGAATGGATGTCATGAGCTCCAAGGGATTCCAGTTAAACTTCAAAGATGACATCCTGCGACTGAATGACGAAGAAGTGGTGCTTCATGGAAAAGATGACATAATGCTGCGAGCCATCTTAGCAGAGGATGTTAATGTTCCGGAAAGAGCTGAAATCATTATAGACGCTTGCTTAGATGGGAAAGCTAAAGCTGGAACAGTAATGATGTTTGATCCCGAACTTAACGACGGAAATGTAGGCAGAGGAGTCGTACTGGGGAAGACTCTGTTTCGGGTCAAGGAGATTGTGCCAGTAAGAGTAATGAACCAGAATAATTACTCGGTTGTGCTAAAGAAAGGAACAACTTTGGGCCATTGTTCAACAGTTTCCTCTGTAGTCAGAAGCACACAGCATGCAGAAATACCACTAGGTAAACTATGTGAGGAACTGGAAAGACTCATTACCGATTCATCTAAGAATTTGAAACCAAACCAGAAAGTAAAATTGAGAGACATTGTGAGAAACTACTCGGCGACTTCGAAGTTCTGGACTGAAGTTAAGCCCGAAGAAGTGTTAGCTGTTCCAAGAAGAGGTGCAATATCTTGGACATGTGGTTTCCGCAGAAGGAGTAGCTGTTGATAAATAGAAAATTAAAGCTGTCCAGGAATGGCCTATACCTAAAGATATCCACCAGTTAAGAAGTTTCCTGGGGTTATGCACGTACTATCGTCGGTACTTAGCCGGATTTGCCAACATCGCCAAGCCACTTACTAGAGTCACAGAGGGGAAGGTACAATACCAGTGGGACGAGGACTGCCAGCGATCATTCGAGACACTGAAAAGAGCATTGATGAGTGCCCCCGTCTTAATTTATCCTTTGCCAGATGGAAACTTCGTTTTGGATACAGAGGCAAGCAATGTCGGAATTGGTGCGGTGCTTTCGCAGATCCAAGATGGTCAGGAGAAAGTCATCGGCTATTTTAGCAACACCTTGAGCAAGCCTGAACGGAATTACTGCGTTACTCGCAGGGAACTCTTGGCTGTGGTAAAGGGGGTAGAACATTTCTATAAGTACCTCTATGGTAAAAGATTCCTTCTGAGGACTGATTATGCAGGACTGAAGTGGCTCTTGCAGTTTAAAAACCCCGAAGAACAAGTGGCCAGGTGGATTGAGCGGTTGCAACAATTCGACTTCGAGACTGAACGCGCGGTAACAAGCCATAAGAATGCTGATGCCTTATCGAGGAGACCATGCCCTGATGATTGTAAACATTGTCAGCGGGCTGAAGAAAAAACTCTGTAGAACTACCGCCGTCGATGGCCATTGGCAACCTGAGGAGATCCAGAAAGACCAAAAATTAGATCCAGAACTAAATTATCCGGTGGAAGGAAGAAGAATTCAAACCTACGTGGCAAGAGATTTCCCGATACTCACCAACCATAAAGTCGTACTGGGCTCAGTGGAACTCCCTCATCCTAGAAAATGGACTTCTCAAGCGCATCCTGGAAACTCCAGAGGAGGGAAACGACACAAAACAGATTCTAGTTCCCAGAAATAGGAGACCAGAGGTTCTACGAGAATTACATGATGGTACAACTGAAGGACATCTGGGAGTAACGAAAACCCTGGAGAAGTTGAGAGAACGCTTCTATTGGGTAAACTGCCAGGTAGATGTTAAGGAGTGGTGCCGGAAATGTACGGTTTGTGCAGCAAGTAATGGGCCTCGGAAGCGACCAAAAGCTCCCATGAAGTAATATAACGTGAGCAGTCCATTCGAAAGAGTAGCCATTGATGTTGCCGGTCTATTTCCTGAATCAGACTCTGGAAATAAATACATTGTGGTGGTGATGGACTATTTTAGTAAATGGGCCGAAGCATATGCCTTGCCGAATCAAGAAGCCTTGACCGTTGCTGATGTCCTTGTCAAGGAATGGATCAGTCGTTTTGGTGTTCCCTTGGAGTTGCACTCAGACCAAGGTAGAAATTTTGAATCTACCCTTTTCCAAGATGTCTGCAAACTTCTGAAGATCAATAAAACACGGACAACAGCATTACACCCGCAGTCCGATGGAATGGTAGAACGGATAAATAGAACCCTTAATCGTCATTTGTCAAAGGTAGTCTCTGACCACCAAAGAGACTGGGACCAGTATCTTCACTTGTTTCTAATAGCATATCGTTCATCTGTGCACGAGTCCACGGGTCAGAGCCCGGCAAGCGTTATTATGGGACGAGAGTTATGACCACCATGCGATTTGAAGTTTGGATGTCCCCCAGGAGAAGTGACTGCAGGTGAAGAATATGTCAGCCAGTTACGTCGAAAGATGGACGACATACACCAACGAGTCCGGTTAAATATCGAGAATGCCAGTGCCCGAATGAAGGAACCCTATGACATCAGAGCCGAGAGCGGGAAATTCCAAGCTGATGATCTTGTTTGGTTGTATAACCTGCAACGTCGTCCTGGATATTCGCCCAAGCTACAAAGATCTTGGGAGGGGCCTTACCAAATTGTAAAGAAGATCAACGATGTTGTCTACAGAATAAAGAAACTACCTCGAGGAAAACCAAAGGTGGTACATTTCAACAGGTTAGTACCTTATGCAGAAAGTCATGACAGCGAAGTTAACCAAGCCCAAGTCCGCAGCATTCAACCACCCGCTGACGAGATGACCTTCGAGCAGTTTATGGCCCTGTACTCTGATCGGCAGAGAGTGCAGGCTCATTGTGTTGCTCGAGATCTCCGGATGTCTAGAGGAATAGCTAAGGTGTTTACCAAAAAGTACGCCAAGTTCCAGAAGCTACGGGAGCAAGATCTAGGGGTAGGGAAGGTTCTTCATCTCGAAGGTAAACAACCAGTGGGTACCAGAGACATCTTTTATTTGGTAACGAAAACATTCTCGCAGGACAAGCCAACATACAGCGATCTTTGGAAGACTCTGGTAGAATTGAGGAATGTGATGATGGAGAAGAATCTGATGAAATTGGCGGTCCCAAAGACAGCCTGCGGGTTGGATGGACTGAATTGGAGGGTGGTGAGAAGTATGATGGAAACAATCTTTCGATTCAGTGGCATCAACATCCTGGTATGCTGTCTCAATATTCGCAGCCCAAATTCGAAGACCGTTGATTGTTACTCCACCAAACTTCCCGTTGTCGAAATGGAGAGTCCTGCGAATATCGTCACACCGGGAAGGCAATGTTACGAGAATTCATCCGACAGCTGGTGTAATCGGCCATCAACCAGTTCGTGGAAGGGACATTATTCCGGTACTTCTGGGAATCCGAAATGGTTCGACTCTCAACAGGCCGACCGCTGCGTTACTGGGAATTCCCTTAAAGCGTCCAGAACATGAAAGAGTTTCCCGATGGTTCGTGGACTTTCCAGACAATTCGCAGAGAAATATATAAATATGAACAGCTGGCGATAGGAGGCATTCAGTTTGCGACGGTCGTATTGTACAGTTAAGATAAAATGTAAATAATAGTTTCTGTGAATATAAATTGTGTTAGAAGTAGTGGAAATAAATTAGAGTGAGTTGGACTGTGTTTTTAAATAAATCCAAGAACTGAACTGAACACGAGTGTGAAAATAAAAACATTACAAGTTCAAAGTTTATCTAAAATGTGCTAAATGTGATTTATGAGTTAGAGATGTGAACTAAGTGATTGTCGATTACAAGTAATCGATTATGTAAATAGAGATACATGTATGTGTTTATGTGTATCTGTTTTTAAGGCAATAACTTGCTAAAAGATATAACATTAAATACTTTTACATCCTGTTTACTTTTTCAAATTCAGTTGTACATAATTTACCGTGACCAGGCATATAGATGCAAACTGAGTTTAAATAAATATTTTTATACTGAATTTTATATTTTATTTGTACCACCTGTACAGCCCTCAGTAATATTACACACAATTTTTGAACAGATTTCAAGAAAATCTTATAAATTAACTTTCATATATCTGTCAGTCGAAAGATGAATAGCCAACATAATTTAAATCAAAAATTGTAGTAAAAAAGACAATGACTGATAAAACCATAGTAATAATAAATTAATTAAATTTGTATTTTGTATTACTAATGTTTATTTTATTAATTATCAGCATATTAATTACTTTAAATCTAATATTAATATCATTTTTGTCCTAACCTGTCAAATACATCAGCTTGTGGGCGAAAATATCACTTTAACCACCATTATAATTTAATGCAGTTATTTGCTTTAATTGAAATATGTACAAATAAAGCTCCACTAATTAATATGTCAGTTAATAGCATTGATAATAAGGGTATTAATACTAGTTCCCTATGCATATTTGTGAAAAGTGCACGAAACTTTCATATTCCCGCCTTTTTAACATGCCAAACGCGCCTGCGCATTACAAAGGGTGAAAAAAATCTATTAATAGTAAATTCACTTTATTCTTGAATATTATTCACAGTTTTTATGTTTATACTAGAAAAGAAAAATAGAATAACAGAATAATCAAACCATATATAAGGCTACTTCACAACGGTAAGAGCATACGCATGCGAAGCAGGACTGCATGGGATTGACCGAAATTAAAAATATCGAATAATTAATAAATAATCAATATTTATGATCGAACAATCGTCAATAAAGATCGAACAAATAATAATTTGTAAAAATGCATGGAATAAGATATAAGAAATTAAAAAACCGCATAAAGGGGCTAACTTAAGAATGGACATTTATTTAATTAATTATGGATAAATAAAGTCGAACAAACAATTTGTACGATCGAACAATGAAGAACAAACGACGAACAAATAATCACAATGAAGAAAAAATCAAAAACTAATCTTGGTGGGGCCCAAGGATAATTTAGAAAGGATTGCTCAATAGATGTAATTTTTTCCGAAAGGATACGTCACAAAGTGGCTGCTAATATTTGCACCGTAACATTTTCTAATTAAGTTGTTATCAATATCACATTAAACAAAACCAGAAAAACTCTTCAACTGTCAACAGACAAAGCGCCACAACAACTCGAGAGCGGGCCCAACACAAGCTGATACAAACTCATACAAACAGATACCTAAATTTCAATTCAAATCATCCGAATACAGTAAAGAAAGGTGTCATTAAGTCATTATATGATAGAGCAAAGAACAACTGTTCTGATGATAATAAATTCAATAAAGAAAAAATAATTATAAAGAATGTTCTCACTGGAAACAATTACCCCACAAAATTTATCAACAAAGAGTTAAACAGACTTGAACAGAAAACAAACCTTCCGACTCAACCAAGAACTTCTCTTAACACTACTACTACTCAAGACAACAACATTACAGTTACAACTATACCATATATACAGGGTCTGTCAGAAAGATTGAAAAGAGTGGGCAACAGATTTAGTGTTAAAACAGCATTCCAAACAAGAAATACACTGAAATCTTTTATATCGAAAACAAAACCAACAAGACCGAGAACTCAAAAAACTGCATATATAAGATTCCTTGCGAATGCAATAAATTTTATATTGGAGAAACATCGAGACCATTAAACGTACGAATAAATGAACACAAGAATTACATAAAGAAACGACAATTTGAAAAATCAAAAATTTGTGAACATGCTTGGGACCTAGGCCATAAATTACAATTTGACAATTCAACTATACTTCACAAAGAACAACATAACACAAAACGAAAAATAAAAGAGTCTGCCTTAATTCTTTTGAATGAAGACGATTGTATCGCTTCTACTTCTGTAGAATTTAATCGTATCTGGTTACCGACAATTAAGGAAGAAATTATTAATGGTAACCTCCTTTTGAACAACCCAATATCGGGATAGTTCATAAGGTTTTTCCTAGGTTTTCCCTTATGACGTTAATGGGATCACTGAAACAATATAATTCTTTGATCGCATTTTTGGCGAATGCGCTATCTTATAACAAAGTCGTACCTAGCAACGCCACTTATAAATTCTAAAGACAACTCTTTCAAATTCTTCTAATTTGAAAGCTGGTTAACTATAATTCATGATCTTTAGAATTTTTTGTGCTACTTGTATATCTAAAAACAACAAATTTTCTAATGTCAATTTTAAATGTCATAAATCAAATTTTCATTTTGCAATCTACATCAATAAATATAAAGCCATTGACAACGAAGTCAGAATAGACTTTGAAACGTTTGGTATTCCTGCAATATACGTCGTTTTATTTCTATTGTGGTGTTATTGCCCAAAAAAACATAAAAGTAAACAAGCTGATACGTCACAAAGTGGCTGTTTTTTTTTCTCGAAAATTTTTAACATTGATCAAGCAATCCTTTGTAAAATATTCTTGGGTGAGGCCAACTTTTACATTCCCCTCCAATCATAGACCTTCTAATTAGTAGACTCACTTGTTTACATTTTTATGTGATCCAACATCCAAAGTATCTCTTTTTATTCTCGTCACACTGTAGTCAGATTTAATAAAATCATCAGCTAACGGAACAGGAATATAGAAACTAAAATAGTTTACTGATTTACACACAACATATAACATGCAACAGAAAATATAAACCATAATTTACTTAATTATAGGTATTAAGAACTTATTGTGGAACTAAAATATCTACCACAGAAATATTCTAGTGTAATAATAGCTTTACAGTGTTGCCGGCCAGAAACAACATTAAGCCTTTGTTATGGAGTTAATTGAATTTTTGGTGATATTGTGAAGATTTTTGTACAACAATTATTATTTACTGACAAATTATATTGTGAGCTTCTGCAATTTGTGCAACAGTAGATCACCTGTTCCGGGATTAATCTGTAAGAGGTTATTTTTAATTTATGACTTAGGAGCGAACATATAAAACTATTTCACAAAGATATTTATTAAAAATTAATAGTCCATATCTTTATTCCAAGAATTGTATTCTTAATTATGGACCAACGGATAAGGTTGTTGACAATTTTATATACGAAAGTCCTATTTATAGAGTATCTATTTGATGTCCATTTAAATTTCATACGATCATTGTAATGCCTTTATGTAGTGGAGAATGAGTTAATATTATTTTACCCATTTGCCCTAGCATTTCACTAACAATACTAATAAATTATTATTATTAATTAATATTCTAACTAAAATTGCTAATTTCTTAACTAAATTTAATACAAATAGGTTTATACCAGGGCAGCAATGTAGACTATAAACAGTCTACCTTGAGAAATCTCTCATATTTCACTAAATATATGTTGTTATATCCTGAAAATTCCCCTACTGTAATGCGTTTATTGAGTAATTAATAGGCAATAAATTGGCTTAGAAATTGTGCAAAATTTTTCGTTTTACACATACCAAATTTTCCATATAGTTTTTGGTGTTAGATGCAGTCTGACCACCCGCTTCATTTTGTAATTGACAAAATTGCATTATATCCATTTAATTGTTTTTTAATTAATAGAAAAAAATAAACAACATGACCAATAACTAGTTTTACTTTTTTTTAGGGTTCCTTATATACAATATACGGATACCCTTATAATATCACTCCGGATTTCTCCCTCTCTCACATCACAGCAATTTTTTCCTAAATTATACTGGACGGAAAAGGTTGAAATTTGGGATCAGTGAATAGTGGCCCATGAGGAGTACATATCGTAAATGAAGAAATTTTGATTTTAGGGGTACTTCTGGGGCGAAAAACGAAAAAAATTAGAGATTTAGGGCGTCACCTGAATTTTACCGGAAAAATAAGGAGAAACTTCTACTATTAATTTTGGGGGGCAAATTACTGAATTAAATATAAAATATAAAATTAAAATTGTTTCTAACACATCATGTAATATATAAAATGAAAGGGCTCAGTATGGCGAAAGCAAATTTTTTTTTTCATATTTTTAAAATAAATTATTTTAAAGATATTAACAATAATATAAACAATTTTACCAATTCCCCCTTACCTTATCTCCGTAAGTATAAGCCGTAAAATTTGAAAAAAAGGGATATAGGACCTCACGTGAACTATACTGGAAAAATAAGGAGAAACCCCAAATATTAATTTTAGGGGGCAAGTTACAGCATTTAATGAAAAACAAAATTAAAATTAATTCTAACGCATCATGTAATATATCAAATCAAAAGGCTCATTATAACGAATACAAATATATTTTTTCATATTTTTAAAATCAATATTTTAAAATATATTAAACAAAATATTTAAAAAAATTACCCATTCCTCCTTTTATTCTCCAAACTATAAGACCTTAATTTTTTTGTTTACAGCAAAAATAGGAAGAAATCCCTAATATTAATTTTGGGGGTCAAATTATAGAATTAATTGGAAAATAAAAAAAATTTAACGCATCATGCAATACACCAAATGAAAGGGCTCATTATGAGGAATTCAAATATATATTTTTCATATATTTAAAATTAATTGTTTAAAGATATTAACAAGTCATAAAAAATTTAATTTCCCGCTTTATTTCCGAAACCATACTACCTACAATTTTGAAAATAATTAGGGATACTGGGGCTGATTTGAAAAATTATAAGTAAATTTAGTAGAAAACCCCAATATTAATTTTGGGGACAAATTATAGAATTAAATGGAAAATAAAAATTGAATTTTCAAAGGCATCATGTAATATATCAAATAAAAGGCTCATTATGTGAATTACAAAAATATCATATTTTTAAATCATTTGATTAAAAGATATTACCAAAAATCTTAAACATCGACTTAATTCCCACTTTAGAAACTACACTATCTATTTTTTATTTGTATTTTTAAATAATTTGTCTAACAGATTTAATAATTTGTTATTTAAAACTTGACCTATTTTCCCCTCTATCATTTAATCTACAGAGCCTAAAATTCAAACAGTGGATTATAAAAGGCTTCCCTGAAAGTTTATTAGTAAAATAAAACTCTAATGTTAATCTTGAGGGCCAAATTAGAAAATAAAAAGTCTATGCGTGGAAAATAAAAGTATATTTTTTATAAATTTAAAACGCTTCCTTCAAAAGATATTAGGGTAAATATAAGAAAATGCACTCATTCCCTGTTTGTCTGAAACTGGAATATTAGAATCTTGAAGGAGCTACGGAACCCTTAGTATGCGAGTCCAACTCGCACTTCACCAAATTATTTAGATAACAAATTCAAATCAAATAAAATGTTATAATTATAAACACAGACATGTTGGTCAGAGTGAAAAATACAGTCACTAAAATTCCCTAGAACTTCTGCATAAAATAGAACTTGTTCTAAATCCACCAATTTATTGGACACCTACCAATACGTTGCAAGTCACGAGATTGGCTAGTACATTAGCGAGTGTAAAAAAGTCTTTAGATAAGAATAACTCCATTTCTATTATCATTTAGGATTTATTCATCTATGGGCTACTCTTTAACCCATTCTGCAGTTTGATGTTAAAGTTAATAACACAAAAGGCCTTCAATATGTGAGTTACCAATTGTAATCTCCGAAACTATAAAACGTATAGTTTTGAATAACAAATAGATTTATAGGTTCTGACCTGAAGTTTACTGGAAAAATAAGGACAAACCTCTACTTTTAATTTTGGGGGTCAAATTACAGAATTAAATGGAAAATATAAAATTAAAATGAGAGGGCTCATTACGACGAAAACAAATATATTTTTTTTTCAAATTTTTAAAATAAATTAATTAAAAGATATTAACAAAAATATAAAAAAATTTACCCATTCCCCCCCTTATCTCCGAAACCATAAGCTGAAAAATTTTGAAAAACTGGAAGTATAGCCCCTCACCTGAACTTTACTGGAAAAATAAGAAGAAACCCCTAATATTCATTTTGGGGGGCAAATTATAGAGTTAAATAGAAAATAAAAAATTATAATTGTTTCTAACGGTTCATGTAATATATCAAATCCCAGGGCTCATTATGACGAATAGGTACAAATATATTTTTTTATTTTTGTTAAAATGAATATTTTAAATTATATTAAAAAAATATTTAAAAAAAATTACCCATTCTCCCCGTTATTCTCCAAACACTAAGACCTCATTTTTTTTTTGTTTATAGGAAAAATATGAAAAAAACCCTAATTCTATTATTTGGCCTCCAAATAATATAATTAAACGGAAAATAAATTACTAGAATACCCCCATATTAATTTTAGGGACAAATTATACAATTAAATCGAAAATAAAGATTCAATTTTCAAACGCATCATGTAATATATCAGATAAAAGGCTCATTATGTGAATTACAAATATATCATATTTTTAAATCATTTGTATAAAAGATATTAACAAAAATATTAAACATCGACTTAATTCCCACTTTAGAAACTACACTATTTAAATTTTGAAAAATATATTTTATTTATATTTTTAAATAACTTGAATAACAGATTTAATAATTTATAATTTAAACTTTGTCCAATTTTGCCGTTTTTCTTCCAATCTACAGGGCCTCAAAACTCAGACAGTAGATTATAAAAGGCATTTCTGAAAGTTTATTAGTAAAATAAAACTCTAATGTTACTTTTTGGGGGCCAAATTAGAAAATTAAATACATATGTATTGTGATAAAAATCAAGCGAATCCTAAAGCAGATAAAATAAAAAGTCTATGTTTATAATTTAAAACGCTTCCTTTAAAAGATATAAGGGTAAGTATCAGAAAATGCACTCATTCCCTGCTTGTCTGAAACTGGAATATTCGAATCTTGAAGGTGGTACGGAACCCTAAGTATGTGAGTCCAACTCGCACTTGACCAAATTATTTTTATTTAAAATTACTGTGGCATTACCTTTATCTTTAGCCTTGATAACCACATTACTACAACAACCATATCATACATATAGGGTCTTTCAGAAAGACTAAAAAGAGTGGGAAACAGATTTAATATTAAAACATCTTTCACAACAAGAAATACACTCAAATCAATTTTATCAAAAACTAAACCAAATAACGTAAAAACAAAATTCAAAAAACTGCATTTATAAGATTTCTTGTGAATATAACAAATTTTATATTGGAGAAACCTCTAGGCCTATAAATGTTCGAATAAATGAACACAAAAATTATATAAAGAAATGACAATTCGAAAAGTCAAAAATTTGTGAACCTTGGTCATAACATACAATTTAAAAATTCAACCTTATTACATAAAGAAGAACACAACACAATACGAAAGAGTCTGCTTTAATTTAATTAAATGAAAGCGATTGTATAGCTAGTACTTCTATAGAATTCAGCCATTCCTGGTTGCCAATAATCAAGGATGGAATTAATAATGGTAATATCCTTTTGAACAACCCTATATCGGGATAGTTCATAAGGTTTTTCCTGGGTTTTCCCTTATGACTTTAATGAGATCTCTGGAATATCAGAATTTCTTTGGTCTTATAACAAAGTCGTACCTAGGATCTTTGTATGATCTGTGGGAAAGCCACATGAAATTCTAAACATAACTCTTTCAAATTCTTCCAATTTGAAAGAAGCTTTGTTATTTCACATGATCTTTAAAAAATGTTTATTGTCAAATATTAATTTCAAATTGTGATTACGATTTTTCATTGCGAATCTTCTTAATTTTTTAATTTTTTCTTTAATTTGTTTTAATGCCATTGAAAACGAGACCTTGAAACGTTTGGACTTTTGAAATATACAGACTTTCATCAAGTTTATGTGGTGTTATTCCCAAAGAACTCAGAAAAAATTAAAACAAGCATTCTTAGAGCATTTACTTTCTAGAAATAGCCTGTAGTGCACAAATGTCATGGTAAGACTAAGGAGAGAGAGGGCAAGAGGCTATTTCACTCAGTTGGGAGCTGCTTCCAATGAAATACGTTTAGCATGCTGTTCATTGGCTGCTTCCACCCATTAAGTGAAATAGCCTCTTACTGTCTCTATTGCCCTCTCTTTCTAGCATTGCCACGATTTTATGGTTGACAGGCTATATCTAGATGGTAAATGATCTAAGCAAGCATTAAGTACCCCACAGACTACGGTTATTTTTATCCATTTGTATCGCTGCGATTCGGAACGTCGTGAAAAATATGCTAAAAACCGATGTATGTGATGCAAAACCGTCGGGCCGCATCGTCGGTCCAAATATCTGCTCGTGCTTGATTTGGCGACTCAACACGACGTCCCGAATGGCGGCGATACAAATGGACGAAAATAATCGTAGTCTGTGGCGTACTTTAGAGTTATTACAACACACAGATGTTATAAATAACGTTATAACTATGAGGAAGATTCACGGAACGTCAACGACATGGTGACGCCACTGCATTCAAGGGTACAATAGCCGCCAAGCATGAAAATTTTGTATATGTGGCGGCCATTGTACCCTTATTTGCAGTGGCGCTACCATGCGGTTGATGTTCCGTGAATCTTCCTCATACAAATGGGCTGTTTTCCAACTAGCGCACAATTGAGCACAGTGAGGCACAGTGCTAGCACTGAGTGTTCCAATTACAGTACTGGCTCGCACAAATGAACACAAGAAATAACTGTGCCTTTGGGATGTTTTATGTAGGTTTACTAAGTAAACATAAAACTTTATCATAAAACATGAAGTATGTTCCAATTAACGCCCGAAAATTACGGGACAGGGCGACACAAAAACACTTTGTGCTCTAGTAATTGGAAAACAACCATTATTGAATTATTCTGTAAATAATTTACGTACACATAAACGTCAATTGATAACTTATGAGTAATACACTTTTAACCTTATGGTGATCAGTGTACTCTACCGCTTGGTTTTAAAACAACCATGTTCCAATTAACGTCCTAAAATTGCCGCACTGTGCGGCACAAAATCACTCTGTGCTCTGGTAATTGGAAAACAGCCATATAAATCTCTTATATGGTTATAACACATGTCAACGCCAACGTTTAGATAATAATCATAGGTTATTCAGCCTATTAATGATGGGAAATACTTTGGTTCCTTAAATAATCATTTGAACTGTCGTGCATTAATCAAGATGAACTTATATACGGCTATTACAAGACAAGTTTATACTACTACAACAATAAATCAACATTGTATTGTTGTTATTTCAATATTCTAAAACATACGTATTTATTAATGTTATTATCAATATACCTAAATATCAAGGAACGTCTAGCGCACCCATCACATACCAGTCTTCTTGTCTATGATATCCTTAGAGCATTTACTTAAATGATCTGGTAATCCTCTATTAGGCGTATCCTGAAACGACATATGTCCCAAATGGCACAAAACTGCAAATTTTGGGAGCAACGTTGCCATAACATTTGTGCATATATGTAGTTCAAATTGACTTAACCTCAACTCCATCTCAATCTAGAATGTCAAAAGTAAAAGTAAACAATATCAATATTATTAATATTACTTTTATTGCCTGTCGAGTGTCGGGTTCAAATCTCCAAACCCGGCTGACGCATTTATGATTTGTGAGTCACCTAATAATTTAACCAAAACGTAATTCGCATTTATATTTTTTGTAAAGTCTTGTAGTATAAAGTAATTTGTGACTCTGAATGTAGCTTAACAGATGATAAAAGAAAACTGTCGGGCTTTGCTTGTGATATGTGCTAGAGAATTAATTGCAAAAAATGTAATAAAACCAAAGCTCAAGAAGTTAGAGTGATACCTAGTTAGAATAGTTAGTTGCATTATGTCATGAATGCTTTTCAGATTTTAAGCACTCTTTAACGTAACTGCCTAAATTATCTGAAATGTGATTGTCTCAGAAAAAGAGCAGATTAATGAAGTGTGAGTCAGTGGGCAATATGTTTAAGCAATTTAAGGTAGCAGTAGCTGCTAACATTAAAGACCTCAAAGAGGAAATCAAGATATTGAAAGATAAAATTGGTAATAACCAAACTCAAGTAGACCAACAGTCTTCTGATCAAAGAATATTGAGCACCAATTACATAATCAGTTAACCAAATTTAAATTGGACCAGGTTGTCAACAACATTATCTCTTTTAACTCTGATTTGGCCCGGTTAGGCAAAAGTTCAATTACAAAACCATTAAGGAATCCAATTGTTATAATCCACTCACAGAAAATCACTTTGTGATTCCAACGCCTTTATTACCTATTACACTGGGTAAGCTATCCAGAATGCTATATAACTGGTCAACATTCAAAATACAAATATTCTGCCAGATCAAAGACAGCAAGCTCCATTGACCCCAGCAAAACACAACAAACAATTAAGGGTACAAATAATCCATGAAAAAATTTATATGCAGCTAAAGGTGATAAGACAATTAGTGGATTATTTAAAAGATAACTATATTCCTGTACCACACTATGAGAAATTAAAATCTAGCAGCAACATGTATCATCATTTAAAATAACATTTGATAAGTGTCAAGATGACCAAACTATTTTAGATCCAAACCTATGGCTAATCGATATAATTATAAAACCATTCATTTTCTCATGTACTAAAGGTAACCACTATAGAAAAAATTTTCAGTCACCTAGAAAGCAAAAATTGGATTATTGGAATGCTATTAGCAAAATGTAAGAGGGCCAAGAACAAAACCTAATGTTTTTCCCAATCCCTCATTGCTGAGGATCATGATATTGCTATAAAATTTATTCTAGTCCATCCCTGACGAAAACAATGTAAAGCATTATTCATCCCAATTAAACATCAATCACTGGGATAGAAAAAAAGAAGAGCTAGAAGGTTCCGATGGGAAAAAAATGTGAATCTGGATGCTGTGCCAACAAAAGTAGAACTACCAGAAAATTCTTTGTACGCTATATATAAAGCCTTATTAATTTCCGTAGAGTTAGTTTTGGTGTGTTCTGCTTATTTTGTTGTTATGATTTTGATGTAAATAATATTAGAATCAAATGTTGGAAATATTTGATGTTTTATGTGTAAATAAAAGTTTCTAGAAAGTGACAGTGAATATTAGTTTTTTTTCAAAATAATTAATTGAACCCACATAGTATATAACAATATGGTGCTTTTAACTGAGATCTTAAGTAGTGATATAATTAATACTACTTATCTGGTGGTGGTGTGGTGGGTCTTATTAAAAGCTGCTTGGCAGTAAGGAATATATGTAACCCAAACATAAATGAAATGTTGTTCTTACATGTATGAAATGTACTGTGAGGTTCTATTGAATGTGATAGACTCTCCCTAGATAAAGGTGATGTTTTATTTTGTGGTACAATTAATCGAGAATACCCTGGATTCTACTCCAGAAGATAGAATTTCAGAACATTTTAAATGCAAATGTAAATAATGGGTTTTTAGATTTGATATTTACCAGCCTAACTCTTGATCAGTGTGTCTTACTGACAGTCATGATTGTAAAATGTTATACTTATCATCCACCTCTTAAATTTAATTTTAATCCTGTATGTGATAGTAGTCAACTAAGCTTGAATTATTATATTACAATTTTTACCTTGATAATTATAGAGATATTAATTTACACTTGTCTTATGTTGACTAGGATACTGTTTTTAATTGCACTGATGTAAATGTTATTGTAAGAAGGTTTTATATTTTATTTGATGTTATTGACATTTTTGTACCAAAGTTTCCATCTAGATATTGGATATTTCCTCTGCAGTTTAGCAATGAGCTTAAAAACTTATAGAAAAAGTCTAATGACTATCAAGATTTTAATTGACTTAGAAAGTAGATGCAAGAATCTTTGTAGTAAAAGCTACCATAGCAAGTAGTATTAAGAGTCAAAGATTAAATCACTCAAAAAATCATCTCTTGCAGACATTGTGGAAATTTTCTCGAATTATTTCTCAACTTCATATGTAGGTATTTCATAAAATTCCTAATTACATTTTAAAACTAATTTATCCATAGACATTAGTGTAGTCATAATTGACATGAGTGATTTTTACATCATTGATGAACTTTAAGAGGCAACCTTGGCATGGGCCAGATGGAATCTCAGTGGCCTTTTTTTAAATTACAAACAATGCCGTATGTGATGTATGTAAAATTTTTAACTTATCATTGTCTCAAGGTACCTTTCCAGATTGTTACACCCATGATGATTGTTTCAGTCTTCACTTGATGAAAAAGAAATCTTAAAAATGAAAGTTATACCCATCTTTAATATGGAGATCATTCTAATGTCACTAGAGAGCAGTAACAAAAATGTCTATTATTCCCAAACTCTGTGAGCAAATAGTCATAGTTATGGTTATCCCTCTGTTCAGAAATATTATAACTCAGGAGCCACATGGATTTATAAAGTAACCAATCTTTTATACTATATACTATTATATACTAGATGAAGTGGAGTAGGGTTTTCGACTTGATATGGTTTCCACAGAATTCTCCCAGGCATTTGAACGGATAAATTCATTAATTCTTATCAAATAGCTTGAGAAATTGGGAGTAAGAGTTTTTGAAATGGCTGCTGAATTATCTTGAAAATCGTTATTATTAATAACAATCTTCAAGATAATCCAAAATACAGAATTATATATCAAATAAATTTACATCTGGGGTGCCACAGGCTGGTCACATTTCACCTCTTCTATTTATTTGTTTTATAAAAGACCTCCAGCAACATTTAAATTACACTTTAGTGCTTGTGTTTATGATGTAAAGATGTACAAGGTTGTATGAGAGGTTGCTGACAGCATTGATTTAAACAGATTTAAACTGTTTTTGTAAATGGTGTGATAATAATGATTTGTAACTCAATATAAAGAATGTAAATTTCTTACTGCCCATGGGATTAAACAGCCAGCCATATTTGTATAAAGTCTTGATAGTCAGTCCTTAGATAGAGTTTGTAAAATGAGAGATTGGTGGGTTATTTTTGAGTGTAAGTGCCTATTAAAAATAACGCTATGCAAATTACTAGGTTTTGTTTTAAGAAGTATAAACGATTTTCTAATTTAAATGTCATAAAAAACATTTATTGTGCTGTTGTGCCCTCTGTAGGTATAGAAGTATCTGTTTGGTGTCCTTATTATTTATAAGCATTTAAACTGGGTATTCCACTGGAAGGTGTAAATTATATGGACTTACACAAATCACACAATATCAAGATTATGTACGTTAGCCGCCAGGGGCGGATCCAGGATTATCATTGGGGAGGGGGGTGATCTCGTTTGGGGGGCTTGACGTCACTGAAGGTTGATTTTAGCACGATAAACACTAAAAAAGTATACCACTCAGATCCTTAGTCCACCCCCTGGGTCCGCAAGTGTTAGCCGCAATGGTTTACCAGAAACTGCAGACTTGTTTAACATGTCCTTAGCACAGTTTAAACATATGATCTGAATAATTAATATGTAACTGTGAGGTAATTTCTTATTTTATGTAATTAATTCAGTAAATATCATTATATTCTAAAAAAACAAAGGCTTGTTACTGGATCATTGGTTCATCTTATTTCATGAGAGCCTTCTTTGTATACATGAAAAATATCAGATTTGTTTGAAACTGATTTTGGTAAGTAATTATTCTAGTAGTTTAAACTCATCAGATGATCTGTGCTCCTCAGAACTAATATGTATTATATTTCTCCTATTGTATTTTCGATGATATGGCCATTAATTATAAGCTCTGAAAGTCAATTCAGATAACAAAAAAAAAATACAAGTCCAGACATTTATCGCATAAAAATTAGCAGTGGGAGTTTTAGTGTGCAAAATAAAGAATGTATAACAATAAAATCTTATTTAAAGATGTGTGTCCTGAACTTACCTACATAAACCAACACAATTAATAAAATGTCAGTTATAAACTGAACAATTTGATTACAAGATTCTACAGAGACTAAATTTTTACTATATTAAACATATTATACATATTAAAAGCATTTGAAAGCTCATATTAAAAATGTTAAAATCTCCGATGAAGTGGAAGTATCAAACATGAGTATGTACTGTGTAATGCATCTTTATTTGCAGGTAGTGGCCTGTATTAAGTATTCTTCTATTTAATTCTTGCACTGGAAGTCTAACAATGTTTACATTTTAATTGTCATATTTTTTTATCTTCGGTCAAAAATTAAGAAATCACATCTTGTTCTATATATATAATCAACATTCATTGGTCATCGTTAAGGTTTCTTAACTAATTCCTACGCTGTTTGTAAAATCAGAGTTGATTGATACCTTAGTTAAAAGAGGTTCAAATAATTATGCTAATATTGACTCATGTTTTCACTATATGTTGGTACCTCTTTATTACTTACTTATTTAAGCTATATTAGAAACAACAATGACTCATTTTAAAAATAATTTAGCAATTGTGTCAATTTCATAGTATTACAATTATTTAAGTACTTAACATAAGATTTACTCTGCAATCAATCCATTCTCAGCACACCAAGTTTCAAAGCTAATATATCCTGCTGTAATAGAACCTAATCAAGGGGATCTAATTGCTTCTAAGAACTTTGCATCATTAACAAAAAGTAAAAACTCTGTTTTATATGCACACTTTATTATAAGATGTATATCATTGATAAATCAGGAGACAAATGTTGAGCCCATATGTACCTTGAGCAACACCTGGTATCGAATGAATAGTTACTGATAGAGGATTTAATTGTTACAACTTGCTGACGTCCACTAAAGAATGACGCCATAAGCATGTAATTTCCCGAAGAAGTAAATCAATATCGACAAGGTCAAACCTCTGGTTAGATCTGTATAAATAGATTCAATAACTGCTCCTTTATAAATATTAGAGACCAAATAGTCATGATATATATGCACAGAGGTTTGTGATGGTTGATCGGGCAACAAGAAATCCATGCTATTCGGAGATAATAAACTTCCGGATATATGCAAAAAATTTATTAAAAACAAGTTTATCTACCTTTTTGCAAAAATATTGTATTTAATAATTGGATGATAATTATTGACTTCGGGATTTATAAAGAGGGGTAATTGTAACGATATATGTATTATTAGGCAGTTATCAATACAATGTTAACAATGACTTCTAGGCAACACTTATTACACAAAATATCAATGTAGTAATAACCATAGATAAGAGATTTATATATGTATAGTAATAACTGTAAACCGGTATCTATGTTTCTATATTATTCTTATGGGCACTATTGTTTTATTCTCCCTTTTTTATATACAAAATGTTCTAGTAGCTATATGTTCAAATTGGTACTTTTCTCTGTGAAAATATCTCATATTCCCATAAATAAAATGTATGGGAACCTGTGTTTTTGTCACTGTCAATCCACATATATACCCGTAGAAGTTTCTTCGACCCCCTTGAAGCTTGAAATCGCCTCCCGGAAGCACTTGTCTGGATCAGCCCCTGATTAGAAAACATGCGTAAGTTCCATAATTCTAAATGGACTACAATAGAGACAGATACATTCTCCATACATATATTAAAATCCCATTAATTCTTATAAAAAAAATAACTATACCGAACCAGCAGATAGATTATTCCGAAAAGTTCAAAAATGGTATTTTTCAGTGTTAGTTCCAGATAGACTGCATACAAACTATTACAATTTCTGTAGTTCTGTATGGGAATCTATTGGAAGTTTTCAACATGAATTTGAACTCTGCGAAATTGAATGTAAAATTGTACAATATGAAATGAAAATAATAATTATATAATAAAGAATTATTTATCCGGGAATACATCCGTTCGTCATATTGATTCATGTTTGAATCCTGCTGACGTTTCGCCTCCGTCGGAGGTCGTATCGCGCCTGATTGGTCGGTGTTGACTCCGCCCCCTTCGCTGCCATGTCGGGTGTGTTGCTTGTTGACGGGTTTATATTTTGCGTAGCTAATTGTTTTACTTTGATGTTGAATAATTGTCTTCCATGTGTTAGAGAGGTGAAGGGCTCGTCTCTTTTGTTTAGTTAGCTATCGAAATTGATTTAATGGCCCGTTTTCTAAATGGGCTAAAATTCTCTTGTTCGTTTGTCCGACGTATACTTTGTCACATGTTTCGCAAGTTATACTATATACCAATTGGTTTTCAAGGTTAACTTTTGTTTTGGGATTTGCAATTGCCCATTGCTCTAGGACAAATTAAGAGTGGATTTTTCAAGCTCCTAAAATAAAAGTAAAGACAATTAAAAAATATATTTTCAGTGTATTAATTTTCTCCCTAATTATTAGCCAAAGAAATGTGTCTACTGATTTCAAAGTAGATAATAATTGAGATTTACTTGTCGTGGTATTGCCAGACGATAAATTATATTCGGCTTGAAACATCACACTTGCAGGGGTAGCCTTCACGGTATATTAGAGAATGTTAGTCAAAATGATAATTACAGCAAAATCAGAATAAGTATTTCAAATTAACTCCAGAAATTAAATGAAACATATATTAATATAGTCTCAAGAGAATTCTGATTATTAAACAAGACTATTCATGCAGAGGATACTGCTCCTTGACACATCTTAAAAACGACATAAAAGTGTTCCCGGTTCGTTTAACACAATTTCCTCTTAACCCTCATCCAAAGATTCTCCACATTTTGAGTGTGAATATTTGAGTAATCGGGAGAAACAAAATTCTCTTGATGTTCGTACATACCCCCACCAAATCGATCGATATTCTGATATGCCCTCCAGCCATCCGATACAATTTTATAGACCCTGGCAATATGTACCTGAAGAAAAAACATATTACAAATGTGTTATTTATAATTATGTTTGTTATACCAACCTCTGAATAAGTGCGGCCAAATTATCCTCGCGCCGATTAGGAACTTCGACCAGGAAACATTTGCCACTCTCTCTCTCTCAACACCTCCAAAGACCCAATGCCCTGACCTCCATAGTCCTCTGTGAGGCTTTCTGTGGAAAAAATAGGACTCATCTATTTCCACTGTTTTTGGCTGAAGAGTATCTTCATCCAAACCACCAATAATAGTGGGATTAGCCATAAGATGGTCCTCAGAGATTTCTCTACATGCAACATACCATTCCACTATGGTGCTGCTAGATGCAGTTCCTAATCGCGCTTGGCGCCTAGTAATATCTTGAGGCATGTCTTCAGCAAAAAAGGACCCATCTTGGATTATAACGCATTTTCTGCAGAGTTTGCATTTCCGATGATAACTATCAGAGCTAGCTTTTAGTTAAACTCATTGGAATATTACAAACCCCACAGGTAAGTGAATTTCTAATGAGTCCTCTTTTTGCCAGCCATTTCAACATCTCCATCTTGTCCAAATTTAATTCGAATAATAGAAAGTCGTGGTTAATCATATTGCCAGGGTCAATTATTTCGTCTTCATTGACAATTACCGTCGGAGTTCTATTCCTTCCAGCCATTTGAAAACTGAAATGAAATTTTTGAATGTCCAAATTAACAACTAACGTTGAGAAAAAACTTACCACTGTTTTAAGCAAAAGTACACCACAATAAAACTCACAAAAGGACAATCGATTACAAAAATACAAAAAATAGGCAAATAACTTTTAAATTTTAATGTAACGATAAAAAATTCACAATATTTTCTGTGTTTTAAAAAAAGTGACAGTGCAATATGTAAATCCCATATAAAACTAAGTTGACGTTTAGCAAGAAACATTTTTGAACTATAATAAAATGTTTCTTATTACATTGGAGCTACAGTCATAATTAAACATTAAATTTGAAAATTTATTAGCTTAAATAAAGCATTAGCAATGTCAAAAAAGGGGATCTTCAGTTGGATTATATTTTTTGCGTGAATATGTTACGGAATATTTTACTCTAATGCTTTTTAACGATTGTTTTTGGATTCGCGGTAACATGCCAATTTGTTACGAATTTGTCTGACAATGAAGAGCGAAAATGGTTATAAAATAACAATGCAATTGCTGAGATTTGAGTTTAATATTTGCAGTTAATAAAAATGTTCTAACCGGTACCCAGTCTTAATGTTACCCATTACCTACATTGCACACCGTTTAATAATCACTTATATATTCTTACTTGCGCAAGCAACATTTAATTACAGGCTGGCATTAACTTGTACTTGCAATATGAAAAACAAAATTGTATTACAAAAACTTCTTTATAACTTTAATGAAAAATACACTAGTTATGTTAAGGCACAACTTAATTACTAATAAAATATTAAGTAAGTAATGATAGTTTAATAATATTTAGATTTAATTAAGTCCCTAAACGAAGTCTTCAGTTTAATGACAACAAATTTCTTCTTATAGTTTTATATTTGTATATCTCAAGTGGTTTCCGGGTATTCATCCGCGTAGCTGATATTGATCCCCCCGGGATCGATGACCAAATGACGACGTCGCGGCAGAGTCACATCTGGCCCCATCAGGTCGGTTCGCATAATTCTCGTAGCCTTCTGCTTTTGCTTCTAGTTACTCGAATACTAAGATTTTCTGAAGCGAGCGCGCTGTTATATAGTCGCGGCTCGGCGCCTATCGGTTGACACCGTGAACGGCTGCATGTGATTGGCCCTTGGCGCTCAGTGGGCACGGCTCCATCCTGCTGATTTGTTATTTCCGATTGAGTTGTTATTGGACGGGTCCGGGCCGGTACGGTGTTTAATAGGATTTTCCAACAATTCGACAAGTTCTGAATTTCATTGCGTGCGTTTAGACTGTGAGGTCTCTTCGCTATTTCAATTGCCTCTCTTACGAGTCTTGATTTCGGGTGTTCTATATTTGCCAGTACTCTGGTGTTCTCAAAGTCTATTCGGTGTGACATCGTGGTGGCGTGTTCCGCAATGGATGTTGTTTTTTCCTGCTTTCTTACAGTGTTCTGGTGTTCATCACGTCTAGCTTGAATTCTTCTATTAGTTTGCCCCACATAGGTTTTATGACAGTCTGCACATGGAATCTCGTACACTGCCTGTTGTTCTAAAGGGATCCTCGTCTTCGGGGTCCTCAACACCGTGCATATTTTTCTGTCTGTATTGAAAATAGTATCGATATTGTGTCTCCGTAGAATTCTGGCAATACTGTCCGTGGTCCCCTTGACATACGGTAAATAAGCCTTGGTTATTGGTGTCTCATGCTCCTCGTCTGTTTGTCTCGGTTTCGACTCTAGGGCTCTTTGTATATTTCGGTCTGTAAATCCGTTTTGTCTCAGAGCTGTTTTTAAACTGTCCATTTCCTGTTTGATGTTATCGTGGTCAGCTAGCCTTTGTGATCTGGTTACTAAAGTCTTGACGACGGCTTGTAGTTGGGCTGGGTGGTGATGAGAATTAGCATGAAGTTATCTGTTGGTGTGAGTTGCTTTCCTATATACTGCATGGCCAAGGGTTCCATCTTGCTTCCTATTTATGAGAACATCAAGGAATGGCAGTTGATTGTTGGCTTCAACCTCCATGGTAAATGTTATTTTGTGATGGATGTCATTAAGGTGATCTAAAAAAGTATTGAGGTGTTCCCTCCCATGAGGCCAAATCACAAATGTATCATCTACATATCGCAACCACAAACTGGGTTTAAGAGTTGTTGTTCTTAGTGACGACTCCTCAAAGTTCTCCATACAAAGGTTCGCTATAACTGGTGAGAGTGGCGATCCCATTGGAGCTCCTTCCACTTGTTTGTATCGTTGGTTCTCGTAAACAAAATAGGTGTTCATCAGACAGTGCCTTGTTAAGTCTACAAGGTGTTGAGGTGGTTTGTATTTTTCTATTATGATATCCAAGGCTTCGTCGATAGGGATGTTAGTGAAAAGGGACACTACGTCAAAACTTACAAGAAGACACTCTGGTTGTAAGACCGTTTTTCTAAGAATTTCGATGAAATGTGTCGAATTTTTTACATATGAGTCTGCCCCCTCTGCAAACGGTTGAAGTTGTTGGGCTAGGTATTTGGCTAGGTGTTGTGTTGGGGATCCAATTGCGCTTACTATTGGCCTCAAAGGTGCACCTTCTTTATGTACTTTTGGCAACCCATAGAATTTCGGACATCTCGATGACTTTTCACGCGGAATGAGTTGCAGTTGGAGATTTTAAAATATACCCTGGATGTTGAAGCCAACAATCAACTGCCATTTCTTGATGTTCTCATAAATAGGAAGCAAGATGGAACCCTTGGCCATGCAGTATATAGGAAAGCAACTCACACCAACAGATACCTTCATGCTAATTCTCATCACCACCCAGCCCAACTACAAGCCGTCGTCAAGACTTTAGTAACCAGATCACAAAGGCTAGCTGACCAGGATAACATCAAACAGGAAATGGACAGTTTAAAAACAGCTCTGAGACAAAACGGATTTACAGACCGAAATATACAAAGAGCCCTAAAGTCAAAACCGAGACAAACAGACAAGGAGCATGAGACACCAATAACCAAGGCTTATTTGCCGTATGTCAAGGGGATCACGGACAGTATTGCAAGAATTCTACGGAGACACAATATCGATACTATTTTCAATACAGACAGAAAAACAAGCACGGTGTTGAGGACTCCGAAGACTAGGATCCCTTTAGAACAACAGGGAGTGTACGAGATTCCATGTGCAGACTGTCATAAAACCTATGTGGGGCAAACTAATAGAAGAATTCAAGCTAGACGTGATGAACACCAGAACACTGTAAGAAAGCAGGAAAAAACAACATCCATTGCGGAACACGCCACCACGATGTCACACCGAATAGACTTTGAGAACACCAGAGTACTGGCAAATATAGAACACCCGAAATCAAGACTCGTAAGAGAGGCAATTGAAATAGCGAAGAGACCTCACAGTCTAAACGCACGCAATGAAATTCAGAACTTGTCGAATTGTTGGAAAATCCTATTAAACACCGTACCGGCCCGGACCCGTCCAATAACAACTCAATCGGAAATAACAAATCAGCAGGATGGAGCCGTGCCCACTGAGCGCCAAGGGCCAATCACACGTAGCCGTTCACGGTGTCAACCGATAGGCGCCGAGCCGCGACTATATAACAGCGCGCTCGCTTCAGAAAAGCTTAGTATTCGAGTAACTAGAAGCGAAACAGAAGGCTACGAGAATTATGCGAACCGACCTGAAGAGGGCAGATGTGACTCTGCCGAAATGTCGTCATTTTACCATCGATCCCGGCAGGGATCAGTTAACTACGCGGATGAATTCCCGGAAACCACCTAAAACATATATATATATATATATGCGAGACTTTCCAGCTTCATTGCCTCTTCTCGCATCCTAATAAGCGCCATTCCTTATTATTCCAGTCTCCTTCCTATATAGTCCCGCCTTTCCATCTCCTTTCGTATATATTGTACCCTCTTCATTCGTGGTCTTCCTGGTTATTTCTTTGCGGAGGAGTTCCCACTTTCCTCGGTATCATTTTCTCACTCATGGGCGCAGGTGTGACGTGGCCATACCACTTTAGCTGTTTTTCATTTATTGATCCTACAATAGTATCTGTAGTCATCTTTGTCTAATGCTCTCATTTCTAAGATGGTCATTTATAGAATTAAACTACAGCATTTTCTCTCCTTAATGTTTCATATATGTCTTTTTTTGTGAAGTTATTATTCCACAGGATTGGATGTAATGCTTTTGACATATTCTTTCCTCTGACTATTTTCCTCATTATTTTTTCATCATCCCCTCCAAGACGTTTATACTGCTTTACATTTTTTGTGTTGGACTTAGAAATAATAATGGTTCCCTCCTTCTTTCTATATTTTTGGAAACAAATGACTTGTATATGAATGAAGCAGTTACGCTATTTAAGATTTACCTAAAGGATGTTGTTACTGCCATGAACTGAGTTTTTTTGTTTATGTTGAGTTTGAGGATAGCTTTCTTGTTCAATCATTCTGCTGTTTAAAGGTCTGCTTACTTCTTTGTTGTTGTGCCTGTTAATTTCTTCTATGATTTGTGTTTAAAAATTGGGGTGATTTTTACCTTGGAAGTGGTCTTTATAGTGGAATGTCCTGGCCTTTTTTTGTCAGAATAACAATTAGTTCCATTCAGTTCTAAATCAGGTAGTGCTTACTTTTGTATTTGGTGAAATTATTAATTTTCGGATGAAAATTTCTATTGTGGACCGCAATAATTTATTTTTTGTCCAACTGTTCTGTTATTCTTTGTATATTCTTGTTAAATTTGTTCATTTTTATTTTAATCCATGGATACTGATGTCTGGTATTCTCTGAGAATATCTCTTTTGCTTTATTAGCTTTAAAATATACTAGGGATAAAGATAAAAATAGAGTTGTTTTTATAGTTGGTTAATTCTTTATTATTGATATCTGTAGTTTTGTGTTAAAGAGCCCGATGTTTTCTTTGTTGATCTTCTCTGTATTGAATTTCCTGGTATTGTAGATTTAAGTATGTTCTGTTGTGGTGGACTTTCTTTCAATTTCCATTTTTATGCCCAAGTGGTCTGCCTCAATATCAAGATTAAGTTGTAAATTTTTTATGCTGTTTTCCAGTTATCTAGTAACAAGTAAGTAATTTTAAAAAATTTGCTGAAGAGGTCTTTGATTATGTTGCCTGTTCATTTGGGGTTTCTCTTCTCAGATTTCTCCTGCAACAGATAAATATTTGAAAATTGTCAGTGGGGAACACAGAAAAATATCACACAATATTCAAAAGACTGTTTATATACAGGAATACTGGTTGACATTCTAGACATCTCTTTCTCTAAGAATATCCCGAATCTTTGTGGAGAAGAATTTCTGTACAGATGACCACTAACTTGGGGAATTTTTCGAAATTGCCTTACTACACTTTGTTCCCTGTTTACAATTTTCAACTAGGTACTGATCTGTTACAGGAAAACTCTGAGGAAGGAAACTAGTAACAAGTATTATATTTGGTGTTGAATCTGTGTTGCTCTCCATTAAAAAAATAATGTTAAATCAGTACTATTTGCTTTTGTTTTGGCCTGTCGACATTATAGTCACCTATTATGATAAACTCATTGTATAGTGCAGCTTTGACAAATATTGTTTCTTCTAAATTTGTAATTTTGACATTGGGTGTATGTAAACCAGGAATATATTTATTGTGATTTGTGACAAAATATTTATTTTTAGTGTCAATCAATCATTCCGAACACAATATATAATAATACTTGTTTAGGGAGGGCCAAATCAATACAATTGTCCTAGATAGGGATAAATCAGAAATTTTTGTGGTTCAAATGTTGAATGAAAAGATTTATTTGTAACAGGAGACCTAAACAAATTATGTTGACTGCTTCTAAAGTTACACACTTTACAAATTTGGTAAGTAACTTTCTATATTGAACTATTGTTAATGTTGGT
The DNA here is from genome assembly GCA_034190945.1 of Octodonta nipae. Lineage (NCBI taxonomy): Eukaryota > Metazoa > Arthropoda > Insecta > Coleoptera > Chrysomelidae > Octodonta > Octodonta nipae. The sequence goes on along the minus strand of CM067218.1, from coordinate 58,866,961 downwards.
GCCACTTGAATACTTGAAATTCATATAGGTAGGATATTATTGTATAGGAATAAAGTACTTCTAATACATCAATTACTCATAGGTAGGTAGGTATTAGATGTCAATCGTTGGTGCCACTTGAATACTTGAAATTCATATAGGTAGGATATTATTGTATAGGAATAAAGTACTTCTAATACATCAATTACTCATAGGTAGGTAGGTATTAGATGTCAATCGTTGTGATTTAGTTGATTATGACATCAATTATATGAAGCTGCATAAGTCATTTATTGTAGTGGGAACAATAAAAAACATATTGTTAATTCAGTCATTTATTGCATAAAGTGAGATCTTTGAAATTGTACATTGCAGATACATGTATGGGAAGTTATCTAAATTATCCAGTTTGAACTGTTTGCCAAATACAGAATGGAAGATATATAATGATTTAAATTTGTTTTTTTGCAAAGTCCAAAATTCATGTCATACAATAATTTATAACTGTGATTTATTGACTAGTGCAACAGTTTCTTAACAAGGTATTACAAACCCTCTGGATTTATTTCTTTATAAGCTTCCCATCCCACATTACGAGTGATCATATTAGAAATTGTCAACAGAGAATAATAAATAAGGGTACTGCAAACTGCAAAAGTAATGGTACTTTTAACTTGAAGTGCATGTAGTACTTACACTTCACCCTTAATAGTTGAATGTTCTCTGATTATTGAGATATTTTTGTAAGATGTCTTCATATTTCTGTTATGTGTTTGTAGGTGGTGGCCTGTATTTAGGATTCTTTGTTTTATTTCACTTGCACTAAAAGTGTAATAATGGTTAACATTTTGTTCATTTTATAATAACTTTCTTACCTATATTCTAAATTAAGCAACCATCATTAGTTCTATATCCTAGTTAATATGCACTGGTTAGTCTCAAGGGTTTTTCACGTCATTTTTCCTGTTTGAAAAGACTGTTGATACTTTATTTGGATTCTCATTATTATTTAAATCATTGAATTAACTTAGATGTGTTTTCACATCCCTTAATGAATTTTCACACCACTATTTTTGGACATGCTAAGATAAGGTCGATGCACATTTTTAATTTATTAATATTTAAATACTGAAAAATTGAATTGTCCACTGAGTTGTGAGTTTATCAATATATCATACATATCGACAGATATTTACACAGACCTAAGAATTAAATAGACCCAATTGTTTACATTTTTATGCGATCCAACATTCAAATTATCTCTTTTTATTCTCGATACACTGTTGCCAGATTCCACAAAATCATTATAAGCTAATTGACAGGAATATAGAAACTAAAATATTTCACTCATTTACACACAATATATAACATGCAACAGAAAATATAAACCATAATTTACTTAATTATATAAGACGCTTAATGTGGCGCTGGCATATTTACTACAGAAATATCTTAAATTATTCTCATATTGTAGTATAATACATAAAATGATAAAATGGCTACATTTGGCAACGCTTTTACTACTTTTACGATGGGATAACGACCAGTATGGATTAATGAATGAAATTATTTCTTACCGTGTTGCCGGCAAGAAACTGTGTTTGGATTGAGGTTAAGTACATTTTTGGTGATATTTTGAAGCTTTTTGTAAAAAAACATTTTATTTATTGCTTAATCATGGTGCGTGGTTGTGTAGTTTGTGGAAAAGTAGATAACTTGTTTCCGAATTTATCTTTTCATCGGTAAGTGATTATGTATACTTTGTTTATGTATCAGTGGCGTACTGTTTAAGCTTTATTTCACAAGTATATTTATTAAAAATTGACAGTCCATATCTTTTTAACAATGATTATAATATTATTTATAGAAAAGCGGATAGAGATTTGCTACTTTTTTATACAAAAGCCCTATTTTTAGAGGATCTATAGAAAAAATCATATAGTAAAATTTTTACATTCATTAAAATTTATACAGGCTTTGTAGTAGAAAAAAAGATCAGGATATAGTAGTAATCGTGGTCTTTATAGGCTCTAACATGTATATAAATCAATTATAGTTCTTCATTTTTAGTACATAGTCTAACTCTATTTTATTGTGTAAACAAACGCCTTACAAAAAACAGCAAAGTAGAGCTATGTATTGGAAGTTGACAAATGTACCAAAATTAAAAATGTGCTAATTTGCCCTACACTTATGAGTGTAAACCAACGACTAATTTACAAAAATATGCTTTTCATTTATAATATGTTACCCCAGTATATGTCTAAAAGAATAACACTGCTACGTAAAATTCGTCAGTACCAGTACTTCATTGAGTAAGGAAATGTGGTACCAAGGACCTGCTAATATACAATAAGCTTACTTTTTATACAAGATATATAAATAGTCTTTATATGTTTAAGTAAAATTATTATATTATTTCTACGTTAGGCTACTGGATATTATACGATAACAGGTCTCAAGCTGGACATTGTTGCCGCCGAGCAACTCATGATGCTCTGTCTTTTTCCCACTCATGATTTATTTACATTTAATGTTGGATCGATTTTGTATCTGATTTATGAATTTATAGGTCTGTGGATATTTATGATATAATAGATACATGTCTAGTAGTTGTAATGACAAATTAATCGGGATATATAAGAATTTTTTCTGATATGGCAACATCTCATGCATAAAACAGCAAAAATTTGCCGTTTTGTGGTATTTGGGACGTATGTCGTTTCAGGATACGCCAAACTTAGATCATTTACCATCTAGATATAGGCTGTTTTCCAGTTAGCAGAGCACAAGTGATTTTGTGCCGCACAGTGCGGCAATTTATAGGACGTTAATTGGAACATGGTAGTTTTAAAACCAACCGGTAGAGTACACTGATCACCATAAGGTTAAAAGTGTATTACTCCTAGGTTATCAATTGACGTTTATGTGTGCGTAAATTATTTACAGAATAATTCAATTCCAATTATAAGAGCCCAAAGTTTTTTTGTGACGCCATGTACCGTAATTTTCGGGCGTTAATTGGAACATACTTCATGTTTTATGATAAAGTTTTATGTTTACTTAGTAAACCTACATAAAACATCCCAAAGGCACAGTTATTTCTTGTGCTCATTTGTGTGAGCTAGTGCTGTAATTGGAACACTCAGTGCTCGCACTGTGCCGCGCTGTGCTCAATTGTGCGCTAATTGGAAAATAGGGATAGCCTGTCAAGCATAAAATCATGGCAACGTTAGAAAGAGAGGGCAATAGAGACAGTAAGAGGCTATTTCACTTAGTGGGTGGATGGTCGGTGGACGCAGCTAATGAACAACAAGATTTATTGGAAGCAGCTGCCAACCGAGTGAAATAGCCTCTTGCCTTCTCTATTGCCCTCTCTCTCCTTAGTCTTACCACGACATTTGTGCACTGCAGGCTATCTCTAGAAAGTAAATGCTCTAAGACGCCAAATAGAGGATTACCAATGATCTAAGATGATAACAGGTCGAATTTATCATAGGACAGGGACGCTTATTTTCTAACTTCTAACTACATGTTTCGTGTTTTATATACATCAACCATCAACATTTCTAAAAATTTGTTTATTGATTTGAAAACTTTCTTTTTTTTATTGTTTTGTGTATGGTGTAGGTCGGATTGACAAAATAAATTATTTATCATTTTGTCTTTAAAACCGACCATAATTCTTTAAAAAATTATTATAGATTTAAAGGTAGGTTTGATTTTATTAAATAATATTTAGTAGCTAGCCCTAAATTCTAAATAAGATGTATGATGACGGCGTCATTATTCAGCAAGGAGCAATGTCTGGAGGCGGTGATAGTGAAGACGGTTATATCGCTAAATTGCGAGGATTACCATGGTCAGCAACAGCAGATGATATACAAAAGTTCTTCAGAGATTGTAAAATTCTTGGTGGGAAAAATGGGATACATATGACTTCCTCAAGAGAAGGCCGACCTAGTGGTGAAGCTTTTGTTGAATTTGAAGATATTGAAGATTTAGAAAATGCAGTTCAAAAAGACCGTGAACACATTGGGAACAGGTATATTGAAGGTCAGTACTTTGTATAAAGTTTTTAAAGAGATAACAGAATTTGAAATATTTATAGTAACTTATTTGTAAACACCAATAGTTAGGCTAGATAAGTTAAATTATTATTGGCAGATTATTAGATCATAAACGTGAAAATGTCTGCTAACAAATCCTACAACTTCAAGGTGTGGACAAATGGATATCTGTTGAGTAAAAGGCAGAACTTGTGAGTTTGTCATTATATTTGTTCATAGAGAACTGTTGGCAATAATTCCAATATTTGGAAAAATTATCTGTGAATTCAGTGTAGGCACTGTTGAGATTGCTGCTTCATGGAGTAATTTTCAAACCATTTGATTTATCGGCAACTGGTCACTATGAGATAATGTCATCCTGCAAGTAGGAGGTATACTGTCAATCATTGTATTATAACAATATGATAATAGAATGCAATCATCTATTTCAGCTATATGCATATTTATTTGTTTCTCATTTCTTAACATGCACTTCTGTTCTTAGCTTTTTGGGACCAGATAATGTTTTTTTCCTCATAATATAGTTCCATTTTATATTAGGGCATTTCCTTTGTATTTTTACACCCCTGGGATACCAAAGTGTGATTTTTGTTGATCATTAGTTATTTTGTCTTACCAAATGTCCTGCACATTGCCATTTCAGTCATTGTACTTTGCAGGTAACATGTATTACCTTTGTATTTGTCCACTTTGTTGAAGTTTGTGTGTAATGTTGGTCTTTTGACTCCAAATTCCAAAACCAAATCTGAGATGGTTGAGATATATGCCTTTCACAAAAACTGCTGTGAATAGTTTTGGGGAGATGGTGTCACCTTGTCTGACTCCTTCTGGCTGTCTTTAAATAATAAATATTAATTAATTGAAACTATTAAAAAGTATAAATATAGCTATTAAAAATAGGGAAGTATCACAATGAGTTTTTTAATTTTGAGCTAAACACATTCAATGAATCATTAAAAAAGTCTATTAGTTTCCCTTGTTTTACAGTCACAAAAAAAAACATGTTAACAAAGATGATGTTATATGGAAAGGGACATCAAAAAAATATAGTCTGTGGGTTCTTTATGGGATGACATCATTACAGCAAGTGATAGAGAATTGCCTAGTGTTTAAACTTTGGTGGACTTCAGTAAGGCATTTGACACCATCAACCACGATCTCTTAATCAGCAAATGTAAATATATAGAATTTGACATGTTGTCTTTGAGATGGTTAGAGTGTTACTTGAAAGAAAGGAAACAATTGGTAAGGGTAAGAAACAACATCTTGTCTGCAAAGTCTATTTCTTCAGGAGTTCTGCAAGGCTCCGTATTAGGTCCAGTTCTTTACCTAATTTACACCATAGATCTATCTAACATCATAACTGAATGTAACATCCAATGTTTTGCTGATGACACCCAAATTTACCATAGCTTTCATCCACAAGAGTATGAAAGAGCTTCAATATCAATTAATAAAGACCTAAGAAGCCTCCATACATATACATCGAAACATGGACTGAAACTAAATTGTTCAAAAACAAAGTCCTACTCTCTTCGAGGTGTCATTCCTTTGTATGCAAGACAATATACATTATATATTATATATAACATATATTGTTTCTGGTCAGGGAACCTTCATCAGTTGCGCTTCCCACAATTGAATGTCCTCTCGAACACTTCTTTATGTATTTGATACATTTCATTTTGTTTGAAGACATGAGATGTAAGACCAACATCTAGGATTTTCGAGAGAATTAGCACACAGAGGTTCCGAATCTGGAGCCGTTCCGTGTATTTGCTGTTCTCCCTTAACTCCTAGGACAGAATGTCACAATAAAATTTTCAGGTTACTTCACCTGTCAGAGATATTGAATACTCTCTTCGAGGTGTCATTCCTTGGTACACAAGACAATATACATTATATATTATATATAACATATATTGTTTCTGGTCAGGGAACCTTCATCAGTTGCGCTTCCCACAATTGAATGTCCTCTTGAACACTTCTTTATGTATTTGATACATTTCGTTAAATTTGAAGACGCGAGATGTAAGACCGACATCTAGGATTTTCGAGAGAATTAGCACACAGAGATTCCGAAAATCCTAGATGTCGGTCTTACATCTCGCGTCTTCAAACAAAGTCACTATTATTATGTTCCAAGAAAAAACGGGAATTTCTTTCTTCAAACCTAAAAATAACAGTCGCAAATGAAACAATCCAATTTACTACAACTGCATAAAATTAAGACTAACCATCAAAGCAAACCTTAGATTCAGCGAACACTCTACTGAAATAATAAAGTGCTGTTACTACAGACTTAAACTTCTTTATGTTAGCCAACATCTTAGGACGAAACATATGAAAAAGAGATTGTGTGAAACTTTCATTTTGTCAAAGTTATCATACTTCAACATTATATATTTCCCATGCCTAGATCAAATTACAAAATACAGAATTCAAAAAATTCAAAACAGTTGCTGTAGGCTTTTGGCAAATTTAAGGAGATATTCATAGTGAAATTAAAATGGCTAAGAACTGAGTCAATGTTTAAATACAACTTCATTTGTTTTTTAAAATGAGTTATGGAATCCTCAGCGCCTATCTACCTTTCGAGAAAATTAGTTCAATTGAACGATATAGTAGGCCAGCCATGGTGCCGAGTGCACGTGTGTGTGCGCAATGCACAGATAACTTTATAGTTAGTACAAAATATATCGAGTGTAATGATTGTGAACAATCCTATCATTTACATTGTGCAAAAGTGAAAGACTCTTTGTGCAAAATTAAACAGGAATGTAAAAATGTGTATTGGTTCTGTAATAGTTGTGTAAAAAACGTAAAACTGAAGTTGAAAAGTAGAGTAAATGTTGAAGAAAACAAAGCCCAAAAAGTTATTGAACGAGCCGAAAAATTGATTGAATTATTAGAAGAGGCAAATGGTGAAAGTGTAAAACCAGTATTTACTAGAGTTCTGAAAAATGAATGTAAAACGGAACCATTAATAATTAAACTGAAAATTTTTAACCAAAGCAGTCAGACAACAAAAACTGTTTTACAGCAAAAAGTAATACCAACAGTGTTGATAAACAAAATTCAACCGGCTGCTCGAGGCGGTGTCGTGATTCACTGTCAAGACAAAAACGACGTAGAAACTTTGAAAACACAAGCAGTACATGAAATGGGTGAAGAATATGAATTCACAATAGGTAAATTCTCTAAACCAAAAATTAAAATCATAAATGTTAAGGAGGATGACTTGGTTGATGAAAATTATTTTCTATGGAATTTAAATAAACAGAATATCCCAGAGTGTTTAAATGGAGAATTAAATATATTTAAAAGATCAACTACGAGAAGAAACCAAAAACTGCTCAACATAATAGTGGAAATTCCAAAAGATACATTCAGTTATCTTATCAAAAATAGAGAAAAAATCTATGTTGGATGGAACTCTTACCGATTTTTTGAATTTGTCAGTGTGTTACGATGTTTTCGCTGTTGGCGCTTTGGACATTGAGCAGATAAATGTAAAGGTGCAGAACTGTGTCCTCTCTGTTGTGGAAACCACAAACAGACTGTCAAAGTGGACACCTTCAGTGCACAAACTGTAAATATGCCCATGAAGTACTAAAAATCAAGGGAATACAATATAACCATAGTGTCTTCGATAAGGCATGTCCCAGCTATAAGACACAAATAAAAAATTTACGGGAGAGAATACAATATGATGTGTAGCAATTAAATCAACACAAAATTTTCCATCAAAATATACAATTTCTTAGAAATAAAACATTAAATGTGGAAGTCTACGTAGACAAACTTAGTGCAACACCCCATCTTATCTGCTTTACTGAACATTGGTTAGAAAAACGAGAATTTGATTATACAAAAATTTCTGGATATCAAATGGTATCAGCTTATGCAAGATCAAATATTAAGCATGGATGAGCCTGTATACATGAAAAGTGTGGTGCTGGATATGAAGTATTAAGTGATATTAACAATATTAGTGTACAAGGTCACTTCGAATGTGCAGGTGTTATACACAAAAGCAAAAGAATCGTGGTGGTGTGCATCTATCGTCGTGGAATTGGCTCTTCTGATATTTTCTGTGAGAAATTGGAAGAAATTCTGACTCAGATTCAAGGTAAATTCATTTCACATAAAACTATTATATGTGGAGATTTTAACAAATTTACTAAAAAATGATAATGCTACAAATACCGTTATCTATACAGTGTGTCCGGGTATGAACTAGCGATAATCTAAATACATGTAAAGCAACTATTTTAATACACAATTACACTATATACTAGGGCTCAATACCCCACCCCGCCATATGGCAGCCATTTTGTTTTTTTGATGAACGTGTGAACAAAAACGTTCATATCTTAAATTTTGGTCTTACTGAGATAAAAATAGGTTTATTCGACGGACAATAAAACTGTCTATCAACAACATTTCAAAACAAAGTGTTAACGTTTTCTTAACTTTTGAAAAAAGATAAAATGCAAAAAAAGGGTAAAAAAATTATGCAAATCAACAAACTATTGCAAATCACTGCAAAAGTAGTCCCGATAACCTTCAATTTTTTTTCACTAAATCTAAAGTTTTTGAGTTAAGCTACAATACAACATTAAATTCACAACTGTATGTTTATTACTTTAGGAGTTATTGTTGTTTGAACATAGCGTATGCGCAAGCACAAAAGACCTTTGTCGGGACTTTAAACAGGTAGGTAAATATTAAAACCACATTAAAGTCTTATTACTTGCTGAAACCATAAACGAAGTGTATGTCAGCAATATGTTGCGTTGAATATTGACGATTTGCCATATTCATATCACAAGATAACCACTAATACAGAACGTAAACAGCACGGACGGTAAGTAAAAGTAGGCATCACAAGGCAGGGCAAGGTACAACTAACGTAACTAGTCTTTATCCTGTAAGTTCTTTGCAGGTAGAGTCAATATGTTCCATTTCGCTTACTCCTGCTAGTCGCGAATAGCATTGCTAGCCTTTTCTCGGACAGCACGCAGCTAATGTCAGATGTCACTTAATAAAGGTCTTTTGTGCTTGCGCATACGCTATGTTCAAACAACAATAACTCTTAAAGTAATAAACATACAGTAATGAAATTAATGTTGTATTGTAGCTTAACTCAAAAACTTTCGATTTAGTGAAAAAAAAATGAGAGGTAATCGGGACTACTTTTGCATTGATTTGCAATAGTTTGTTGATTTGCATAATTTTTTGACCCTTTTTTTTTGCATTTCATCGTTTTTTCAAAAGTTAAGAAAACGTTAACACTTTGTTTTGAAATGTTGTTGATAGACAGTTTTATTGTCCGTCGAATAAGCCTATTTTTATCTCAGTAAGACCAAAACTTTAAGAGATATAAAGTTTTTTGTTCACACGTAGAGAATGGGTCATCAAAAAAACAAAATGGCTGCCATATGACGGGGTGGGGTATTGAGCCCTAGTATATAGTGTATTTGTGTATTAAAATAGTTGCTTTACGTGTATTTAGATTATCGCTAGTCCATAACCGGACACACTGTATAATGAATGCTTACAATTTCTCTTAGACTATATTTGAGCCTACTAGATTAGAGAGTTTAATTGATAATCTATTTGTAAATTTTGAAAATTGTTTTGATAGCTTGATTGTAGACTCCGCACTCTCGGATCATAAGGATCAGAAAATAATTTTAACTTAGATGTTAGGGATGAAAACGAAACAATGGATTAAAAAAAGATATTTTCAAAGTCTAAGCTGCAATATTTCAAAAACGAATTAAACAATTCAACTTGAGATGAGGTTATAAATTCAGCTGATGTAAATATTGCGTACAACAATTTTATTATGGAATTAATTACTATTATGGACTGTTTTTGTTACAAAAAAATATATATATAGGAAATACATTTTCTCCTTGGATTACCAACGGCATAAAAATATCATGTAAAAATAAAAGAACTCTATATAAAAAAAAAATTAGAAAAACAAATTACAAATTTAGAATATAAAAATTACTGCCATATCTTAGAAAGGGTAATAAAAGCTGCTAAAAAGATGTCAAGCCTAGAGTTTATAAAAAAATCTGAAAATAAAACTGAAGCAACCTGGACTCTTGTTAAACAAATTACAAAGCCTAAACAAAGAACCAATTTTACTTTGGATAATTTTAAAAATAAATATGAGGATTCTGCAGAAATTCTAAACAATGTGAATTATTTTTTTATAAATGTTTGCGCAGATACACTAGGAAATAATGATTTTGATTGTAGTTATATTGCGCCTTGTGACAAGTCCATATTTTTCGAACCAGTTAGTGCATTAGAACTTAAAGAAATTATAAAAAGTCTGAAAAATAAAAAATCAGTCGGAGAAGATAAGGTTCCTATAATCTTGTTAAAAGAAGTTGTTGATATAATAGCATATCCTCTTGCACATATCATAAATTTAGTACTTAGTACTGGTGTATTTCTGAATAGATTAAAAATTGCACATGTTAAAGCAATTTATAAGAAAGGTCAGAAAGATAACGTGGAAAATTATAGGCCAATTTCCTTCTTATCTAACATTAGTAAAATCTTTGAAAAAGTAATCGATAACAGGTTAATAAATTTTTTAGAAAAGAATGCTGTTGTTTCTCCTATGCAAAAGGGTTTTAGAAAGGGTAAGTCTACAATTAGAGCAATTTATCAGGCATTAGAACATGTATTGGACTCCTTAAACCAGGATAAATACACTGTCGGTTTTTGTATGGACTTGTCAAAAGCTTTTGACACAGTTAATCATTGGATTTGGGTTCAAAAATTAGAAATGTATGGAATCGGGGGTGTAGTAAAGGAGCTGTTAACATCGTATTTGTCGTAACAGGAAACAAATTGTCGAAAATGATAATGAAGGAAATTTATTACAATCGGAAATGCTTGATATAAAGAAAGGGGGTACCTCAAGGATCAATGTTAGGTCGTTTGTTGTATATTGTTTATACAAATGAAATTCCAAATTTAATTAATGATCTAGTAATCATGTATGCTGACGACACAACTATTATTTATGAGGAACAAAATCATGAACTGCTTCTTGCAAAGATAACAAGTAACCTGGTCAAATTGTCGGACTGGTTTACAACTAATGGATTACTGTTAAATATTGAAAAAACCCAAATGATATGTTTTGGAAGGAAAACGGAAAATTATATTTCGGAACTTAGATTTGAGGACAATGCTGTCAAAAATAGTCAGCATGTAAAGTTTTTAGATCTGAATATAGACAATAAGTTAAATTGGAAATTTAATGTAGAAAATTTATGTAAAAATATTGCAAAGTATAGTTATGGGTTAAAAGTGATTGCACAAAATGTATCAAGTGAGGCAGCATTAGTTTCATATAGTGCCTATATACAATCACGAATTCGCTATGGCATAATATTCTGGGGAAATTCAGTTGATATTCCAAGAGTGCTGAAACTACAAAAGAGATGAATTCGAAATATTTATAACATGAAAAGAACAGATAGCTGTAGAGATGTTTTTATTGATAAAAAAATATTGACATTGATTAATTTGTACATTTATGAAGCAATAATTTTTGTTACCCAACATAGAGAATTATTTAAAGATTGTGAACAAATACATGAACATGAAACCAGAAATAAATTTAATTTAATAACAGAGACATGTAAATATACATATATTCAGAGAAATGTTAAATTTAGTATCATTAGTATATATAACGAAATTCGAAAAATCATTAGAGAACAGCCAATGAAAAAATTTAAACTATTACTAAAAGAATATCTCTTGAAAAACCATACTATTCTCTGCATGAAAAAAGAGCGATATATACTTACCACCTACCTCACACTGAAATGAATAAGTAACTAGGTAATTGTTTTGTTTCTTTTTTGACTTGATTAAATACCTATTGTCTAATGTAAAATAAAATTGAGTATATGTATTGTATCTAATTATCTTAATGGTTGTCTTAGTTTAGATTGTATTTTTGACATGTTCTATACCCTGCAAGGGTTATTTTTTGTATATTATACAAAAATTGAGCAAATAAAGATATCTATCTATCTATCTATACATCAAATAAACACAAGACATAAAGATTCACTTAGAATGCCTCAACATAAAACTTCCCTATATCGACTTTCATTTTCTTTTAATGCTGTGAAACTATTTAATTCCATGAATATTACTACACCGTATATTCAACAAATCATTCAGAATCAGTTTAAAACAAGATTTACTAATATCTGATAGTTCGTGTTAATTTGATAAATTCTTTATTTTTATGCAACGTTTATATAATTAAGTTTTTGTAACTAGGTATTTTAATTGTTGTTAGAGTGGTAAAATGCATCTGAAAAGTGATATATGTATATAATTGTGTATATATGTATGTATATGTGTGCGTATGTGTTTATATACTCATGTGGACAACTGGTCCCAGAATATCCATGCAGGATACATATATGTATATATAAGTTTAGTTAGTAGTTAGTTTTAGGAATGGTTAAGTGTGAATGGCCTATGGCTAAACTTCGCCTTTGTACATTTTAATGTGCAATAAAGTCGTATATTATCCCCGACTTGACCATACAGTGTATGGCAGCACACTCCCTCTAAGTCACGCATAACGTGCCTTTAGGGGAAAATTCACTAACCCCAGATATCCTAGGTATCATAAGGGTTTAGCTCTCTGCGAGCCCTTGCCAGGTTATCAGGCCCGTGGTTGGAGTCGTGGCAGCTTCCTATGAATTTTCTGACCATCCGGGCTGTTCCTAACAGAACGGCTTTTTGCATTAGTTGGTAAAGATGTTCGTCCAGACCGAGCTATTTTAAATTATTTAGTAGAAGTTTTGGGACTACTCCTGTTGTTGACATAACAGTTGGTACAGTTCGTGTGTTGTTCATGTCCCACTGTGTCTTTATTTTAAATTCCAAATCCCTTTATTTGGCTATTTTTTCAGCCTGCTTAAAATTTATATTATTGTTGTTAGGGATTGCTATGTCGATTAAGGTTGTTTTTCTAGAGACTTTATCTACCAAAACTATATCCAGTCTATTGTGAGCAACAGTCCGATCGGTCAATATCGTCCGGTCCCAGTACAGCTTGTAGTTCTTATTTTCTAAAATAGATTCTGCTTTGTATGTATAGTAGGGCGTTCTTACCAACTGTGATAGCTCAAGTTTCTCCAGTATGCAGTATTTTTGCCACAGCATCGTGTCGTTGTTTATATTCAGTTGCAGCGAACGCCTGGCAACCTCCTGTGATATGCTGGATAGATTCAGATGTTTGGCAGCATATCTGCATCTGTCGTTATTGATAGAAGGGTCTTCAACGATGTACCTGAGATAGTTCTTAGTTGGAATTACTTGTACTTGGATTGCCAATATAAATAGTTCTGTTTCAGGAAACATATGAGATCAACCAGTAGTTCGACGCTGAACTGTCGACAAACTTGGTTGATGTCATCTATATGTCTTCCATGAAGGGGCTTCTCTTTCCATTTGAGGAGTTTCTGATCCGTTGTCTGGTGGTATACTTGAACTTGTTGTTCTGTCAGTCGCAGAGGTGTTGAATGATCAACCTGACATGACTCTGTGAAGATCAGAAAATTCTGTGAGTTTCTGGAAATGATTACGCACATTAGAAATTTGTGGATCACGTAACTTGCCTATATCTGCCAATCCTCTTCCTCCTTCACATCGGGGCAATGTTGTACGTTCGACACGACGCTCTTTGGATGGTGATTTTGAGCTTTTGTTAGTAGCACTCGAACTTTCCGTTGTAATTGTTCAATGTCGGTGTTGCACCAGTTAACTATACCGAAAGAGTAACGAAGCACTGAACACGCGTAGGTGTTAATAGTCTGAAACAAACTTTTACTGTTAAGTTTGGTCTTCAGCAGTCGTCTTACCCTTCTATAAAACTCTGTTCTTACGTCCTTTTTCATGGTGGTGTGATCAGTTGATCACGAGTTCGTTGAGCCTGCTTTACTCCAAGGTATTTGTAAGTATGGCCTTCCTCCATGTATTCAATTGAGGTGCCATCTCCCATTTCGTAGGGCCCCTGCTGTATTTTGCCTTTAACTATATTAATAATTCGGCATTTGTATAGGCCAAATTGCATATGGATGTCACTAGAGAACCCTCCTACTATTTTAAGCATATCATGCAGCTGTTGTTTCATAGCTGCCAGCAACTTTTAAGTCGTCCATGTATAACAAGTGGTTTATCTTCAATGCTTGTACGTTGTTGTGCTTGAGACTGAACCCAAAGTTAGTCAAGTTCACTTTGTGTGAGAGTGGGTTCATGGCAAGGCAGAACCACAGCGGGCTAAGAGAGTCTTCCTGGAAGATACCCCTTCTGATTGGGATAGAGTCGGTTTGTATCGAACAGTCGGCTTCATTCAATCTTTCGATTTTGGTTTGCCAAGTAGTCATGACATGTTCTAAAAAGTTTACAATACGATTATTTACTTTATAGAGTTTTAGCATCTGAATGAGCCAATCATGTGGAACTGAATCAAAGGCATTTTTGTAGTCCACATATGCCATGTAGAGATTGCGTCGTTTGGCGTGGGCTTGATTGCAGATAACGGAATCAATTATTAGTTGTTCTTTGCCCTCCTCGAGTTTTTCGCGCATCCCTTTTGTTGTTCGGTAATTACGTTGTTCAGCTCACAATGTCTGAAAAGGCGATGATTAATGCACGACGTTATAAGTTTGTATAAGGTTGGGAGGCAAGTGATTGGTCGGTACTTTGCTGGGTCCTGTGTACATATGTTATCCTTTGGTAAGAGGTATGTAGCACCATGCGTAAGGAAACTAGGTATCTTGTGTGGATGGATAATTATGTCATTAATAAGTTCTGTTAATTTTTCGTGGGTGGCGTAAAGTTTCTTTATCCAGTAATTCTCCACACCATCTGGTCCTGGTGCTTTCCAGTTATGGAGGTGTTTCATTATGTTGGACGTGTCTTCCGTTGTAAATGGTTAGTGTTGCATGTTATCACAATTCTGAAATGCAGTCTCCTCCTCATTCATTCAGCTTGCTCTGGAGTTATGGGAAACTGTTGTGGAAAGTTGTGTTTTCCAGGTGGCCGTTTTACTGGGATAACTAGGAGTTTCATTACTATTGATGTTGTTGAGTTTTCTATAAAACCCTTTTTCTGATTTTCGGAATAGTGCGTTGTCTAGTTTCCGTTGGTTACTGGTTTTGTACGTTCTCAATCGACTTGTGTAGAAGGAGAGCTTTTGTTGTAGACTGTCCAGACACTGCTTAGATGTGATGTTTTCTCCATCCTACTGGGAGTGTATACGGTTATTGTCCATGATAGTCTTGACAAGTCTTTCTATTCTGTTGTTCCTGACCCCTCGTTGGTACTCGGTCACTCTTCGAATGTTTTTCCGAAGAGAATTAATTTTCCCTTCTAGCCTTCTGTGCCAAGGTTGTATTCGAGGTGTTTGTCTAAATTGGGGAGGGTCTCGCTTTGGTCTTATTGCGACCCCAATTGTTCTGCAGCTGGAAATTGCAGCACAGTAGATGATTGTGAGTAGCGACTCTAACGTATTAGCACCTAAAACCCTAAAACATAGCTTCTAGTTACTCGAATACAGTATTCGAGGGATCCCGGCAGGGATCAGTTATCAACTAAGCGGATGAATTCCCGGAAACCATCTAATACATATATATATATATATATATATATATATATATATATATATATGTTTGTTTGTTTTTAAGTTTTCGCGGGCACTAAATGTGTTAGGTGGTTTCCGGGAATTCATCCGCGTAGTTGATAACTGATCCCTGCCGGGATCGATGGTAAAATGACGACGTTTCGGCAGAGTCACATCTGCCCCCTTCAGCTCGGTTCGCATAATTCTCGTAGCCTTCTGCTTTCGCTTCTAGTCATTCGAATATTCGAGTGAGATTACCAGACAATCCGGTCAATTAACCAATTAACAACATTCAACTAAAATCAGTTACCGGCCAGTCCATGCCAATACATGGTGAGGCAGATCTAGTGTTACAGATAGGGGACAACAGAATCCGACATTGGATCCTAATAGCGGATATTGAGGACGATTTTATACTGGGTATTGACCTAATTAGCCAACATGGGTTCATGTTCGACCCGAAATATGTTCTTCGATTCCTAAATGAGGAATTTGTATTGGCACGGCCTGTCGACAGCTCAGCGGCTTCCATAAAAATTGTTGGGAAATCTTCAGCTAGAATTTCCGGTCGAACGGAAGAAATTATTCATGGGTAGTGATGGGCAGAATTGCTATTTTTAAATAACAGTTGCTATTATTATGGCTATTTGCATATAACAGGTAACAGTTGATGTCGCCATCTCTTGGAGTGAAACTAAAATATACATAATTCATATTTGTTAGCTACTAATAATCTTCCCATTTACTACAATATAGAATATATTTGTAAGACTCCTTATTCCTGCTATGTTGTATCTTTAACATTAATATTAAATTGGAAGTTCAAAACCAATAATTGAAATACAGTAAACCATCATCTGAGGTTTTATTTTTTATGTGTAATATGTGGTAAAGTGTTGTTATATATTTATATCTGGCGTTACTCTCTATTATATTAATGCATATAATTATCCAAATTGAGGGGATTGTGTGAAGATATTATTTGGCCCTGTTATGTCATTGTCTTGCAGAAGGCTTTTCTCAAAAATTGGAAAACTCATTTCATAGAAGTTGGTTATCTACTGATAAAGTACAAAGAAATATGTTTTTGCAGCATATGTAATACCTTACTTCTTACTTACCACTAATTTTTAAATAAGGATTGGTACATATTTTATTTTCATACCGTGACCAATATAAAGAATACTCTTATTTATGATTTATGTTAATATTTGTGTCCTGTTAATATATATATATATATATATATATATATATATATATATATATATATATATCAATTCTATTATGTATAATGATTTATTTATTACCAATAAATAATAAGGATTATTTTAAAGAACTAATTCACTATATGTTAATATTGTAGAAACAATTTAAATATATTTTTTTCAAGAACATACACCATTATAATAATATATACATACACACAATAGAGTTTCTAATACATAATATTATCTATTACCAATTCCCTCAGTTATAATTAAATAAAAACGATGAACGAAAGTATATCTGAACGCCAACCTAACGTACGTTATTTACAAGATCAAACAAACTACTGTTAAATTTTTCAATAATCTTTTTGTGGTTGGCCGTTCAGCTCGTTCAGTACGATTCAGTTAACATCTCTTGCTATTCACCCTATGTTTTGTTTTACAACGACAACCACGAACAGAAACGATGAGTATGAAAACCACTGCTATCTGCTATTTGTTTTATCCATCAAAACAGAACAACTGCTTTTTCAGTCGTTTAGTTTTGGGCGGTCTGTTATTGCTGTTACAAAAAGCAGTTGAGATTAGGTGCTTTTTAAGGCAGGACATTATTGTTAAGCGCTAAGCAGTAGTAAACGTATATCTGTTATGTTTAGCGTACAATAACAGTTGTTTATTGTTGAAGTCAATAATAGTTGTTAAAAAGTAGCTATGTTAATAACGTCACATCACTATTCATGGTCAGCTAGAAAGAAATCCTGCAGCTTCGTTGGAATGATGGAGCGCAAACATTTAGCTCATGACTACAATATGTCCAACAATAACATCCGAATTGCCAATGATCAAGATGATGTAGAGAGGGTAGAAACCAATGTCAATTGTGAAGGAGCTTACCAGACATCGACGAAGGAGACAATTCCTGGTAAAGAGTTTCTAAAACAGTTTTCCGTTCATTGACACACCTTACACCAGAGGAACAGCAGAAGGCCAAGCAGTTTATCGTAAATCACTGGCAAATTTTGTATAGTCAAGGCTATACTTCCGGTCGTACACACATCATCTAGCAAAGAATAGATACCAGAAAGGCTCAACCCATAAGGTTACCTAAAATACCTAGGCGACTACTATTGGGGCCACAACATGCAGTCGAGGAAAATATCCAATCCATGTTACAAAATGGAGTTAATGAGCAATCTATCAACCCATAGTTTGCTCCCGTTGTTTTAGTAAAAAAAAAGGATGGAACTAATCAATTTTGCGTGGATTATGAAAATTCAACGATGTGACTAAGAAACACAGCTCTCTACTCACCCTAAGTGGATATTGCCAGGTTGGATTTCACGAAAAGACAGCGTTTTCCACCAGTAAGGGTTTTGAGCGACTTGTCATGGAGAACATGCCTAGTATACCTTGATGAGATTTTGGTCAAGGGTCACATATTCGATGACCATCTAAAGAACTATTTTCCAGGATTAAGAATGCAACCTTGAGATTGAATTCTAAGAAGTGTTCATTGTTCGAAAATGAGGTGGAGTTTTTGGGCCAAATCGTTTCTGAGTCAAGAATCCGTACAACCGATGACAAGATCCGGAAAGACAAACATGGAACTACGAAGCTTTTTGGAGCTCTGTTCGTACTACAAGTGATTTATTGAGGTAGTGCCACCACTGCCACATCTCTACATCGGCAGACCACTGAAAAAGAGACCCTCTGTTATAATCAGGATTGTGAAACATCATTCAGACGATTGAAGATGATACAATGTTCCAGCCTAATCCTAGCTTTTCCTACACAATACGGCAAGTTCATCTTAGACACCAACGTCAGCAACACAGGTTTGGGGCCATCCCATCCCAGGTGCAAGCTGGTGAAGAGAGGGTAATCGAGTACTATAATGTAATAATCAGACCATTTTCACAAATATCTTTATGATCGCCATTTCCTATTTCCTAATCAGAACGGATCATGCCGCCTTGGGAAATAACCCCACATTGAAAGGAGGAATACAAACGTCTTTTCTCGAAGTTTCCTTGGACTTCCATCGTCTTGAAATGGTTGATCTCAACGAGTTACATTCAAAGTCTTATTCTGAATAAAACATAAATTTGTAATTGCATGCTATCGTTTTGATAATTTTACATGACATATCTAAGGAAAATGTTTTTCTTTAGTTAAACAGAATAGCACAAGAAATTCGAAAACTCATACATAATAATCAAGTTGCTTTTAAGTTGAAAGAACTTGTCTTCAAAGAATTCTCTTGATTCAGTGATTTCGTTAACGTCATAAGTGAAAACCTAGGATACACCGTTCAAAATGAGATGACCTTTACTAATTTCCTCCTTAATCATCGGTAACCAGATAGGATTGAATTCTACGGAAGTAGAAGCGATGTCATTGACTGATTTAATAGAATTAAGACAGCCTCTTTTAATTTTCGTTATGTGTTGTATTCGTTGTTTAGTATTGTCAAATTGTATTTTTTGAGGCTGAGGTCGCAAGCATGTTAACAAATCTTATATTTTTTCAAATTGTCGCTTCTTTATGTATTTTTTTGTTCATTTATTTGTACATTTGGAACTCTAGATATTTCTCCAATGTAAAATTTATTACATTCACAAGGAATTTTGTACATGCAATTTTTTTGAGTTTATAGTTGGAGTTTGTTGGTTTTGCAGCTGATAGACTAGAACCCATGGCCATGCCAAAATCTTGTTAATAAAAGTCATCGTTTAATTGAAAGTAAGTTTTGGTACAAAATGTTAGTAGTTCCATTACTATTGCAATTGATAATTGAGTATGTTGATGTAAATAAGTGTCCTGTTCTAATAGTTGTTTTACTACAGGATGTGTTGTGGAGAGAGGAACATAATTGTAAAGGTATAATATGTCAAAACTTACTAATGTGAAAGTATTTTTGTATTGTATGTGACACAGTTTTTGTATGAAATGTGCACGCTGTTTAGATGAGCACTTGAATTTCCTGTAAGAGAATTAATTTTTAAAAGAAATTTTGAAAATTCACTACATGGGGAGTTTAATTGGACAATGAAATTTGAATGTAGTAAACTATAATGAATAAAAATATATTAATTTTCAATTTAATAATACTTGTGCCCATACGGAACCACTTAAGTTTCCAATTTTGAACCTTTGCAGAGTTATAAAATATGAATTTTCGGGTGGCCATAAATGCTTAGCAGATTTCAACTATTCCTATCGGAGATTCAAGTTAGAAGGCAAATTACTTATTCCTAATGTCGTTGCTGAAGATGTTTCCGTGAACTGCATGCACTGCTCAATGAAATCTATCCACAAAAGGAATATTAAAATTCCTAGTCAAGTGGGAGATTTTATCAATATATAATTCAAGACTTCTGTTCATTATGTACGGTATTTTGATAAATTGTTTAAATATATTTACAAGACTACACTACAATCAATCCTCAATCATAATATAAAATTAAAGATTTACCTGACAGTTCTAGTTTAACTTAATAACAGAATAACTAGTTTAAAAACTAAATATAATTGTATAGCACATATATGTATATTCATATTAAATGTTTTACTGTTTCAGTATTTAAAGTCAATAGAGCCGAAATGGAATGGGTTATTAAAAGATCTGGATCCACAGCAAATTCCAGTGAAGATGGGTGTGTTAGATTAAGAGGTTTACCATTTGGTTGTTCAAAAGAAGAAATTGCACAATTCTTTACCGGTAAGAAATAAATCAAATAATTGTTCGACATGTTTTATAAATCTACATAATTAGCATTTTTGGACATTATAGTAAGGGGAAAATGTGGCTTTCTTATAGATTAACAGCTCCGAACAATGCAAAGTGTAATAGGGTGTTTTTGATATCAGGAAATGTTAATATGATGTAATATTAATAATATTTTTCTAAAGAATGATATAATGCTTAAAGATTAGTTATGAAGTACGGTTTGCAAGACATTCTAATTAACATTTCAAATTGCCTGTTCTACAATATAAGCTTAGGTTCAAATAAGCCTCTGAAATTATGACAACTTCTGATAAAATCATCTTTGAATTTCTGTATATAACTAATAATTTTTGAAATGGAATGAAAAAAAATAAATACACATATTTCTATCTAAATACTTGTGTACTATTGCCGTCTTATTTTACTTTTTGCTTTATGTTTAATATGAAGTAACTTCTTCGGTCAGGACGGCGGTAACTTTTTCTTTGGGACTATCAGTTGGACTTGTAGAGATTAAGCCTTGAATTGGTTGTTCTTTGAAATTTTCGCCGATAATTGATTCAAACGTATTAAAAAAATTCACAGAAAAATCAATTCAAAGCTTATTATGTCGCTAAATATTGATCTTAGCGATTTGGTTCATAGAACCTTTTTTGTAGGAAATTTTTGTAGCTCTTGTCATTTACGAGATAATTGAGAAAAAAAAACGCGAATTTTTTTTGGTATTTCCAACAAATTTCCATAATGGGACCGAAAAAAAAGTCGAAACAAATCACCCTAGTGTAGGTACATAATAAATCAGTAGACGCATTGAATTTCTTTATATTTTAAATAATACACATCTTAAGATATTAATGAGATGTTTATTTTACTTAAAAGTCAGCCACCTTGAAATAAAACCCAGGATTTTACAGGAACATATTAATAAACCACATATCTTAAGATTCAATATAATTTTCATTCGTTTTAATGAAACGCACATAGCAAGGAAAGACTATTTCTGTTTTGTGTGGAAAACATAAAGAAAACACAATGCATCTGCTGTTAATTAATGTTAAATTATAGCTTTTTTGATAGAAACTTTTCTCAGTGATTAAAACTCAAATCTTGAACTGTACTCATTGAATTAAAAATTTTCCTTTTCCACCGTGCGAGAATAACCTAACAATATTATGAAACGTCAAAATTTAAATCAGTCCCTACAACAAAGTTGGCCATGACTATCAGGGCTGCTACATCTAACTGTTTATCTTGAATTTTACAATCTGTATATAAATTCACGTTTTTTGTTTTAATCTTAGTCAAATTATCTGAATAGTACTTGGGTGACCGAGCTTCACTCGTAAATTCAAGGTTTCATCATAAACGTACATATATATATATATATATATATATATATATATATATATATATATATTATATGTTTTTAAGTTTTCGCGGGCACTAAATGTGTTAGGTGGTTTCCGGGAATTCATCCGCGTAGTTGATAACTGATCCCTGCCGGGATCGATGTCAAATGACGACGTTTCGGCAGAGTCACATCTGCCCTCTTCAGGTCAGTTCGCATAATTCTCGTAGCCTTCTGATTTCGCTTCTAGTTACTCAATACGCCCCCCACTTGCTGTTTGATTATTTCCGGTTGAGTTGTTATAGGACGGGTCCGGGCCGGTACGGTGTGTAATAGAATTTTCCAACAATTCGATAAGTTCTGGATTTCATTGCGGGGGTTTAGACAGTGAGGCCTCTTCGTTATTGAGGCAATTGAAATAGCGGATGAATTTCCTGAAACCACCTAACACATTTAGTGTCCGCGAAAACAATATATATATATATATATATATATATATATATATATATATATATAAAGAATCTAAATTAAAATTAATAAAATATCAGCAATAAATTGATATATGACAAACCATATTTACAAAGCAAGTTGCAAACTTGTGAAAGCCCAAACAATGTCGATTATTAAGTAATATAAATTTTCCTGGGTTCTATTTCAATAGCATGAAGATGTGGAATAACTTTAGGGACTCTTCCAAATTTGTTAGTTTTTCAATTAATTTAGTTTAGTCTTTCACGTTCGAGTCGATCCGTCTTATGATTTTTTCCCCAATCTGGCGGTACTGTTGCTGTTATTTGTTTGGCATTGACAGTATGCGTTTGCCGCAAATATTTGCGCCGAAAGTTAATAAATTTTCACATAAATATTTACATCGTGTGTCGTGTGTTTGTGCTCCAGCTGTGTGCAGAAATTTGACAGCTGATTTCAAATATATTTATTTGAGGTTAAGTTTTAACTATTGTTTTACTTCAAATAGTTCAAATAAGTCACAGTCAATATATCCTATAAACGGTTACCACCTTCATATCTTCTCTCTCTATAAAGATCTTTTATCCAGTAGCGCCTTCTTGATCTTTGTTTTTTCTGTTTAATATGGTCATACAAAACAATAAAAGCTGCACATATTTTAAATATCCAGAGATTATCCTAAGCCTGGGTGATCAAAATTGAATGCCGAAAAGAAATTTCATGTAGTGTTAAATGTTGAGAAAAACCCACAGAAACTCAAATTAAGTAAATAGCTTGTGATAATGATGTAAATGTTGAAAAGTAAACTAGTTCAGGAACTAATGACCCGAATAGTAGATAAGAATTTCGTAAAATGAATATATGCCAAGAGAATCCGATATTTCCCAAAAATATTCCTTTTCCGATGTGGCAAAGTTTATCCTGCATGGAACGATCATCAAGCAAAATTGTCGGTATTGGGTACCCAAAATCCTCACTCGGTGAGAGAACGGCACACTCAGTATCCGATTAAAGTGAACGTTTGGGATGGCATAATAAATAACAGAATAATTAGACCATATTCTTTTGAAGGGGCATTAACGTAGCCTTTTTTACAAAATGTTTTTATACTTTTTTACTTTTACTTTTTCCTGATACTGTTAATTACATTAACACAAACATATGGTTTTATCACGATAGAGTTAAACCACATGCAGGAGCACTGCAAGCTTATCTCAATCCTGTTTTTCGGCATTGATGGATGAGTTGACATGGCGAAATTGTATGTTTCTTGAATCTGACTTCACTGAATTATTTTTTGTGGGACTATTTAGAATCAAAATTCTACAATAGTAAACCAACTAATATTGATGATGTAAAACACCGAATAAGGTAAGAAATTAATCAAATCAGCGCAGAGATGTTGCAAAACGGAAATGAAAGGTGCTCAGTTTGAGCGCATGTCGTAACTGTCGTCCCATAATAACGCTTATCGGGGTCTGACCCGTGGATTCGTGCACAGATGAACGATATGCCATTAGAAACAAGTGAAGATACTCTTTGGTGGTCAGAGACTACCTTTGACAAATGGCGATTAATGGTTCTATTCATCCGTTCTATCCTTCCATCGGATTGCGGGTGTAATGCTGTCGTTCGTTTTTTATTGATCTTCAATAGTTTGCAGACGTATTGGAAAAGGGTGGACTCGATATTTCTACCTTGGTCTGAGTGCAATTCCAGGGAAACACCAAAACGACTGATCCATTCCTTGACAAGGACATCAGCAACGGTCAAGGCTTCTTGATACGGTAAGGCATAAGCTTCTGCCCATTTCCTGAAATAGTCCATCACTACCATAATGTACTTATTTCCGGGGTCAGATTCAGGAAATGGACCGGCAACATCAATGGCTACTCTTTCGAATGGACTGCCCAGGTTATATTGCCTCATGGGAGCTTTTGGTCGCTTCTGTGGCCCATTACTTCCTGCACAAACCGTACAATTCCGGCACCAATCCTTCACATCTATTTGGCAGTTTACCCAACAGATGCGTTCTCTCAACTTCTCCAGGGTTTTCGTTACTCCCAGATGTCCTCCAGTTGTACTCTCATGTAGTTCTCGTAACTCTGGTCTCCTATTTCTGGGAACTACAATCTGTTTTCTGTCGTTTCTCTCCTCTGGAGTTTCCAGGATGCGCTTGAGAAGTCCATTTTCCAGGATGAGGGAGTTCCACTGAGCCCAGTACGACTTTATGGTTGGTGAGTAACGGGAAATCTCCTAACACATAGGTTTGCGGTCTTCTTCCTTCCACCGGATAACTTCTTTTAATTCCGGATACATTTTCTGGTCTTTCTAGATTTCCTCAGATTGCCAATGGTCACCGATGGCGGTAGTTCTACAGAGAACAGTCCCTTTTTCTTCAGCTCGCTGACAATGTTTGCAGTCATCAGCATTCTTATGGCTTGTTCCAGCTCGATGTTCAGTCTCGAAATCGAATTCTTGCAACCGCTCAATCCACCTGGCCACTTGTCCTTCGGGGTTTTTAAACTGCAAGAGCCACTTCAGTGCTGCATGATCAGTCCTCATGAATCTTTTACAATAGAGGTACTCATAGAAATGTTCTACCCCGTTTACCCCAGCCAAGAGTTTCATGCAAGTAACGCAGTAATTCCGTTCAGGCTTGCTCAAGATCTTGCTGAAATAGCCGATGACTTTCTCCTGACCGCCTTGGATCTGCGAAAGCACCGCACTAATTCCGACAATGCTTGCGTCTGTATCCAACACGAAGTTCCCATCTGGCAAAGGATAACTTAAAATAAGGGCACTGGTCCATGCTCTTTTCAATGTTTCGAATGATCGTTGACATTCCTCGTTCCACTGGTACTGCACCTTCCCCTCTGTGAGTCTATTAAGTGGCTTGGCGATGTTGGCAAATCTGGCTATGTACCGACGATAGTACGTGCATAACCCCAGGAAACTTCTTAACTGGTGGATATCTTTATTAGGTATCGGCCATTCCTGGACGGCTTTGATTTTCTGTTTGTCCACAGCTACTCCCTGTGCGGAAAATACATGTCCAAGATATTGCACCTCTTCTTGGAACAGCTGACACTTCTTTGGGCTTAACTTTAGTCCGGAACTTCGAAATCGCCGAAATACCTCCTCCAGGTTCCTCACGTGTTTTTCAAACGATTTTCCAACCACGATAATGTCGTCAAGATACACCAGGCATATTTTCCATGAAAGTCCTTTTAACACTGTTTCCATCAATCTTTCAAAAGTTGCTGGAGCATTAGACAACCCAAATGACATTACCGTGAATTGGTAAAGTCCTAACCCGATGGTAAAAGCGGTCTTTTCCCGGCCTTCCTTAGCTAGTTCCACCTGCCAATAACCGCTTTTCAAGTCCAGTGTGGAAAACATCTTCGATCCAGCCAATGTATCTAGGGTATCGTCTATTCTTGGAAGGGGAGGGCTATCTTTCTTAGTTGCCGATAGTCCACGCAAAATCGAGTCGAACAACCGTCTTTCTTTTTAACCAAGACAACTGGAGAAGCCCAAGCGCTATTGGATGGTTCAATAACACCTTCCTCCATTTCGTGGACTACCGCGAGAAAACTACCCCTAGCTAAAAGAGGCTTCTTCTCTTAGCTAGGGGTAGTCTTCTCGAATAGGTTGAGCGCCTCCGGTATTCACCAGATCAGTTGGTCCTCTTTTTTCGAAAATATCCTGGTAGTTTCTAATGATGTCCCCCAATTTTGATTTCTGGTTCGGTTTCAAATTCTTAGATGAATCGGTGATGAGTCTTTCCAGTTGCCCAGATAGTTTACCTGGTGGTATTTCTGCATGCTGTGTGCTTCTGACTACAGAGGAAACTGTTGAACAATGGCCCAAAGTTGTTCCTTTCTTTAGCACAACCGAGAAATGATTCAGGTTCATTACTCTTACTGGCACAATCTCCTTGGCACGAAACAAAGTCTTTCTCAGTGCGACTCCTCTGCCTACATTTCCGTCGTTAAGTTCGGGATCAAACATCATTACTGTTCCAGCTTGAGCTTTCCCATCTATAATGACTTCAGCTCTTTCCGGAACATTCCTCTGCTAAGATGGCTCGAAGCTTTATGTCATCTTTTCCATGAAGCACCACTTCTTCATCATTCACTCTCAGAATTCCATCTTTGAAATTTAACTGGAATCCCTTGGAGCTCATGACATCTATTTCAATGATTACTTCGTCTTCGATGTCTGCCACTAATGTCCGATGTAGGAAGGTTGTGTTTCCCAAGGTCATTTCAACCTCTATTTCACCATGGACTTTCGCTGCTTCTCCTGTCGCTGTTCGCAGTTGCCATGTTGTTGGTTTTATCATTGTCTCTAAAACAATGTTGGGCCCTATTACTGTTTTCGTCGCACCAGTATCCAGCAGCAAATTGCTTCCTCTTAATAAGGCCACCTACAAAGACACTTAACGTGGTTGCTTAGCGAAGCGACATATGCGTTGGTAGTTGGGACTTGTTGGTTAGAGGTCGACGATGGTCCCTTTATATTGACCTTCTTTAGTTTCCCCGACGAGGAAATCTGTACTCCGTTGCTCTCCTTGCAATGACTCTGGACATGTCCTACCTTGCGACACTTCCGTCATCTAGGTAACTAGTCTTTTTTCTGTAAGGACTTCTTCTATTATTTTTCTTACAGAGGCTTCATCGTTTCCGCCATCGGATTCTTCGTCAACGATTCGGACTCTGGCTTGACCTCTGCAGGTATTTTTCGCAGCCTCGAATTCTAGAGCTCGAGCCAGGGCATCCACTAATTGAGTCGGTCGAGCTAGGGTCAATGCTTGTCTGGCTTCGAGGTCCCGAAGTCCATCCAAAAATGCTTGCACTGCTAACCTTTCTATTACATTTTGCGGTGTGGCTGGATAGGCAAGGCGAACCAGACGGGCAATATCAACTTCAAACTCTTGTAGGGATTCACTTGATTTCTGGTGACGGTTTTTCAGTTGGGAGTGATAAACGTGCTCCAAATGGGTTTGCCCATACCTCAATTCTAAATGTTTAACCAGTTGTTCGTAGTCTTCTTGTTCCGAGGTATTCAACATTTGCAAAATATCTGTAACATCTCCTCTTAAAGCAAGGGTTAATGCTATTACCTTCTCTTCTGCCGATCATCCATTTAGCTTTGATGCAGCCTCGAATTGTCGCCGATAATTAGTTCATGACGATTTTCCATCAAATTGTGGAGCTTTCATTTTGTGTCTAGTTCCCTCGAGGCCAATTTTTTAATCCACTACTTCCAGGCTGTTTCTGCTTTCGGTCTTTGATGGATATTCTCCCTTTTGTATTGTGACCACCTGTTGTTGTATTTTGCTGATCTCACCCTGCATTATATGTTTTACTCTTCTATCAGCATTTCATTTCTCACTGTCGTCTGCTTCAATATTCAATTCGAGCTTCATTCTCTACAATTTTCTCTTCCAGCATTTCTGAATTTTCCTGTACCATGCTTTTCAAATTTTCTGCTAACGATTTAGAATTTTCGAGTAATTGGGCTTCTAATGATTCTTTTAGAGTTTTCTAACAATTTATCTTCTAGGGTTTTAGAATTTTTTAGCAGTTTGTCTTCTAGGTCTTTAGAATTTTCCCTTAATTTTTCTACTAACTTATCTTCTAGGGATTTTCATGTAATGTTTCTAGAGTTTTAGAATTCTCTAGTAATTTGCCTTCCAGGGTTTTAGAATTTTCTTGCAACGCCACTTTTTTGTTTTTAGCATTTTCATGCATTTGTTTTAATAGCATGCTCATTATCACAAACCTCAAACAAATAAGCATCGGGATCATTACCTTCATTTCTTAGGGCATCCCGTAGCCGTTGTATTAATTCACTTTTCTTCACAGTAGTTTCTAAATCCCTTTCCTCAAGTTCTTTTTTTAAGTCCGTCACTTTCAATTGGTCCAACCTCACGGATTTAAACATTATTAGTCTATTTATTTTCACTTCCAAAGTTCCACAAATACATCCCATTCTGACACCACTGTAACGTTTCTATTTTCACACTCGGGTTCAGTTTTTGGATTTATTTAAAAACCCAGTCCAACTCACTCTAGTTTATTTCCACTACTTTAACACAATTTTTATTCACCGAACTATTTACAATTTATCTCTACTTAAATATACGGCTGTCGAATACTGAATGAATCCCATAGCCAGCTGTCCGTATTTATATATTTTTCTCGGAATTGTCTGGTAAGTCAACGAACCTTCGGGAAACTTCTTTCATGTGTTCTGGAAACTTCAAGGGAATTCGACGATTCCTATTAATGGCAGCCGCCAGCCTGGGGTTGAGAGACAAAACATTTTGGATTCCCAGAAGCATCGGAAGAATGTCGCTTCCACGTATTGGCTGATGGCCGATTGCACCAGCTATCGGATGAATTCTCCTAACAAAATTGTTTATTATTACAAACTATATTTCTTTCTGTCGCATCATTAATATACTACAAATTAAACAACTGAAAATTGATTTTTCTTATTACCAACGTCCAAAAATCAAAAATTCCTGTATTGCTGAATAGAAAATTGAAAACCATTTTAAACCGCGGTAAAGCCCGCAAATTATCAAAAATAAATATCAAAGAGGTTCTAATTATGTGAAAATATAATTAAAAAAAAACAAAATTGTAAAGATGATTTTATGTACTTAGATACTAAAGCTTGTATTTGAACATACATTAATTAGTGCCTAGGGTAAGGATGGCCAATGGGTATATTTCAAGCAGAAATTACGAAAAACAAGTTCTCTAAACATTCTGATTTATTTTTTAGTTTTAATAAATACATATTCCAACTTTGTGTATCTATTTGCATATTGTGTTATCCTAGGCACCAGATTTGATTGTTTTGAAAGCCACATTTTTTTAGATTACTTTAGTTGGCGACTGCGGCTTATTACCTATTTTGAGGCCATGCAGTAAGCAAAAATGTATCAGGTTAAAACAAGTTGATAAGTAATTTAAATTCAAGGGTTTCATTGTTTTTTGGGTTATTGTTTTGGGTAGGGTTGGAGATAGTGCCCAACGGAATTACTCTTCTGACTGACTACTCGGGGCGAAGTTCTGGGGAGGCGTACGTACAGTTTGTTAACAGAGAAGTGGCAGAGAAAGCTCTGCTGAAACATCGAGAAAAAATCGGACACAGGTGGGGTATCTGCGGGAGGGATATGGGTGATCCTCCTTTTCCTTATCTATTTTTTTATAATTTTGAGTGTTAAACATAGGTTCGGATTATATTTCTTTTAATTTGATGAGAAATTTGTTTTTTGTAGTTGAAAAACATGTAAGTACATTTTAGCAATAGGTACTAATCTCATAAATTGTAAAATTTACAATTACTTAGTCAAAAAATACTTTGATATAAATAATGCTTATTTTATTATAAATTGTAATCGTTCAGATTTCTCATACTTAATCAAGCACATCTTTCTTAAATATCTGAACCGTTGTTAACATTTCTACATGAAGAGTTTTGTTGCATTCTCATTGGTGTGCTAAAGTCAATTTGTAGATTTTATTTTGTATATTGTAATAATATTTGTTATATTATTCTAAAAACATTTGAATCTGTTAATTTTCTAAAATATTATCCACTTAATTGAAAATGCAATTAAACCTTTAGATAATAGGTTACTTTTGGGTGATATTCAGAATCACATATTGTCAGTCTTTAGTCTTGTTTCATTGAAATTTACTGAATTAGTGATAGTAATAATACTGGAACCCTAATCATTCTATCTTCAAATATTTAACTTGTATAATTGGAGTGATAACTCCAAACAAAAGTATGTGTTTTGTCTAATACGAGTTAAAAATACGAGTTGTCTTAAAAATTCTGAATATTTTTACAAGCTGAAATATGTTTATTTCAGTTTTTTACTGTTTCCACCTATTAGATTTGAATGTTTAAACATTGAAACATATGCCACAAATATCCTTCAGAAAACAACCTATTAGATTTGGTCCAGAGAAATAGTTTGCTGTCTCACAAGCAGACTTTTTGGGATTCTTTTAGGTAGATAAAGCCAAATTGACAAGAATATTTTCGGCGTATCAATTAGGCCATTAACAGAAAGAAAGAAGGATGTTACTTCGGTCAAGACTTATTGATGATACATTTATTATATAATATATATAGTTTAGATTGTATCTTCTCAATCCTGGACTAGGACCACATTCCAAGACATGCAGTAATTTAACATCAACAATTAATAACATGCGTAGGAACAGAAATAAAGAGCAGTTTCGGAAACGATTACATAATAAAAGTACTAAACTAGGAATAAATACAAAGAAATGGAAGAATTAAAAGAGACCATCTTGGAAAGTATATATATCACCAAGCTAGTAACAGTACAAATAACGAATGCAAGATCTATTAATGAATAAAATTACACAAGAACTACAAAGTTTAAGTTTACTAATATTTTTTTATCTAACTAAAATTGAAAAATGTAACTAATTTAGACATATAAAATAAAATCGCCTGTTCGCTTTTAGGAAATATTTTTATTAAAATAAATACATTTAGGTAATTTTCACTTCCTAAACTCAGGATAGTTTCTGTCTTTACTTAGTGAAAATTCATTTTAATATTTTTATTAAAATAAACATTTAAAGATAATTTTCACTTATATTTATTTGCTATTGACAATATTGTTTCACCGGATTACTGGCTTCTTCAGAATACAAAGTTGAACTAAATGCTAAATGCCTAAAACTATTACAAAGAAACATATGAATGCAATTACAGAGATATTGTGATGTTTTTATTTTCACACTCGGGTTCAGTTCTTGGATTTATTTAAAAACAGAGTCCACTCACTCCATAACACAATTTATATTCACAGAATTATTTACAATTTATCTAAACTAAACGGCAGTGGAATACAGAATGAATGAATCCTCAGCTCTCAGTATTTACATATTTCGTCTCGGAATTCTCTAGAATTTGACGTTCTGGAGACCAGGCTATAATCTTGGAGAAATACATCAAAGCTAAGCCGCCGACCTCGGTGCGCCAGTCGAACCATATCCCGAATTTTCCGAAATATCAGAGGAATGCCGCTTCCACGAACCATCGGATGAATTCTCTTAACACTATTAAGAGGATTATTGAAATTATGGGATATTGAAGCAGCTAGGAGTGAAATACCACTATTAAGAAAGAACAAAGTATTAGAGTTGAGGGGTTTAAATGGAATAAAATATGCAGGTAATGAGTTTATATAATTCTATTGAAAATATTATGTAATACAGATGAATTGGTTTCGGTTTGATTATTCAAGAGGTATGTATGGTCAATTCTTGTTTTTGTTAATTTCTAATGACTCTAAAAGATATAATTTTTTACTTTTGTGTTGTAAATGTAATACTTGGAACGTATTCTGAGGTACAAGATTTTTATTCAATAAATGGTCGGTAAAGGTTGACTTATTGTAATTGCGGCACTCAAAACTTTGGTATGTTCATTCTATCTTGTCTTGAATGATCTTCCCTTATGACCGAGGTAGAAACTACGGCAACTACCACATGTCAACTTATAGACACCCGAGTTGTTATTTTTGTTAATTTTATCTTTATTGTTTTTTTATGTTTTCCTAAGTTGTTACCCGTTTTAAAACTAATAAAAATGGGCTATTTTTTGAGAGGGAGAACCGATAAATGTGATACTTTGATATAAATTGGGATCGATATTATGGGTAGGAGGATATACTTCATTTAAAGCCTTTTTATTTAATGTTTTAGTTAACTTGTTGTCGATAATTTGAGGGTTATAACCGTTATTGACAGAAATACATTTTATTCTGTTTAGTTCTGTATCAAAGTGAGTTTTTAATAATGGGATGGTAATCAGTCTGTGCAACATACTATGGTAAAAGGAAATTTAATGTATTGTGAATCTCAGTTTCCAGGGTGAATTTTATGTGAGGGTGGATTTGATTTATATAGTTATGGAATAACTGTAGTTTTCTACAAATGAAATGGAGCTTAAATTAACAAATCTGTTAAAATATTGAGGATTTGGATGAGTAGTTGTGACTTGTTGTTTGATAGGTTTTTTAGCTAATAATAATTGTAGTTTTTTCTTTTGGGTTAGAAATTTTCGGTGAATAATCTCATTCATTTGTGTTTTAATTTTACTGTCAATTAAATCAAATTCTAACGGGTGCAATCTAAGCTCTCTTCTGGCCGAAATATTTATGAACAACATAGAATCACTCATTTTCAAACATAATCTGAACAGTAAAATCCTATATTGGTATCGATATGTTGACGACATTTTTGCTAGTTTTACTGGTACTTACAGGCAACTACAATTATTCCATAACTACATAAATCAAATTCACCCTAAAATAAAATTCACCGTGGAAACTGAGACTGAAAGTACATTAAAATTCCTTAACTTCACTATCAATAGACATGACAATAAACATACCCTTTCCATTTATCATAAACCTTCACACACTGCCCTTTCAATCCACAATAGTTCACACCATCCATACCAACACAAACTTGCAGCATACCATAGTGTGTTGCACAGACTGATTACCATCCCATTATCAAAAACTCACTTTGATACAGAACTAAACAGAATAAAATGCATTGCTGTTAATAACGGTTATAACCCGCAAATTATCGAAAACATGTCAACTAAAAAATTAAATAAAAAGACTGTAAATGAAGCATATCCTCCTACCCATAATATCGATCCCAAATTATATCAAAGTATCACATTTATCGCTTCTCCCTCTCAAAAAATAGCACAATTTTTATTAAATAGAAACATTCATACAGCTTTTAAAAGACTAGATAGGATGAACATACCAAAGCTTTTGAGTGCCACAATTACAATAAGTCAACCTTTGCCGACCATTTATTGAATGAAAATCATGTACCTCAGAATACGTTCCAAGTATTACATTTACAACAAAAAAGTAAAAAATTATATCTTTTAGAGTCATTAGAAATTAACAAAAACAAGAATTCACTATACCTCTTGAATGATTAAACCGAAACCAGTTCATCTCCATTACTTAATCTTTTCAATAGAATTATATAAACTCATTGCATGCATATTTTATTCCATTTAAACCCCTCAACTGTAATATTTTGTTCTTAATAGTGCTTCAATATCCCATAATTTCAATAATCCTCCTAATAGCTCTGTTATTGCATTCATATGTTTCTTTGTAATAGTTTTAGGCATTTAGCATTTAGTTCAACTTTGTATTCTGAAGAAGCCAGTAATCCGGTGAAACAATATTGCCAATAGCAAATAAATATAAGTGAAAATTATCTTTAAATGTTTATTTTAATAAAAATATTAAAATGAATTTTCACCAAGTAAAGACAGAAACTATCATCAGTTTAGGAAATATGATATTAAAAGCAAATAATATCATTGGTGCTATATTTTAATGTATTTTGGTATAAAACTATATACAGGGTGTCAATTAAGTCCCGGGACGGCTGAATATTTGCTAAAGTACTTCATTTTTGGAAAGGGTCAAGGTCATTCCTTTAGTAACTTTGACCAAAGGAGTCCGATGGTGAAGTTGGATTTAACCTTGAACCTAATTTTTGAAGTTATTTTCAGGTCAACCTCCTTTTTTAAATGAGAACCTCTATTTTTTTTATTGCGGAATCGGAAAGAGCGGGAAATTTTACGTCCGGACATGTATTGAGGTATGAGGTTGAGGTAATCACTAGAGGTCAAGTAATGACTTCTTAAAAATCTCGCGAGTTCAGTGGTAAAACAAAACAAAGGTTATTTCGTAAGTAAGTCTTAATGCGGAACTCAATGGTGATCTTGGATTTGACCTTACACCGAATTTTCAAGGTAATTTGAAAGTCAACCTCATTTTTTCATGTAGAAACCCTTATTTTTGATACCTGATTCGAAACGAACGGAAAATTTTCCTTACGGATTAGAACTCAGCGTCCCCAAAACCCCCGAGTAAGAAATTTCCAGCCAAAAATGAACTATTTCTATGATTTTCGTTGGCCATCTAGGATAGGAAAAAAATAAAATTTCGTTAGTTGATTCGAATCCCGATTAAGAAATGTCAAGCCAGAAGAAGTCATTATTTGACCTCTAGTGGTTGCCTCAACCTCATACCTCAATACATGCCCGGGCGTAAAATTTCTCGCTCTTTCCGATTCCGCAATAAAAAAATATGGGTTTTCATTAAAAAAATTAGGTTGACCTGAAAATAACCTCAAAAATGAGGTTCAAGGTCAAATCCAAGGTCATCATCGGATTCCTTGCTCAACGTTACTAAAGGAATGACCTTGACCTTTTCCAGAAATGAAGTACTTTAACAAATATTCAGTCATCCCGGGAGTTAATTGACACCCGGGTTGTAGCCAGCGGCCGAGAAGGATCTTTCAGCCTCCACTCTTGTTGGTTTATAGTTAATAATACTGTTTTAATAAAGTCAACATATTCGGGAGTCACTTCGGCGGTTGTCTATCTATATTTAAGGTGAAACCTTGTTCGTCATTTATTTCTTCCATATCTTCGTCATCTATACCGAATCAATAAACTTGAGTTACACATCTATTTCGTTTTTTTTTGTATAGATTATCGACCACTGTAACTGTTGCTAATAGTAAGGTACAAGCCAACTACTACGATAACACTTGCCTATGCCTACAATATCGGCTTCAGAATAAAAATCAAAACTAGTCAAGCGTTCACTGACGAATCCAATGCAATTTTTAGCAGTAAATGAACCATGTTTTCGAAGATTACAACGAATGTCTTTGTGATAAATACGTTGTAGTATTGGCGATTTTTTTTAAATGTCCACTCGTCATAACCAAGCAAAAATTGCAAATGTTTATTGCAATGTGTAAACTCGAATATTGAAACCTAGTCTTAAAAAACAAATATCTTAAACGAGAAGAGTTACTAAATGAATTGAGAATGAGACAATCCTTGCAAACTATTCCACAACCCATTTTCAAATAGAATTTAAATATCCATCGATATTTATCTACGTTTCTTTTTAGGAATTTCTTCATCCTCAACATTATTTGATGATGTAGATGCTTTAGGTAATAACACTGAGTTTTGTTGGCGTGGTTGACCCATAATTTTACAGTCTTTTTTAAGGATTTTCAAGCTAGAGTGATAATGTTGGCTTATTTTCAGTAAGAACATGACATTTTGCATTCCTTCGACCTTTTTTGAAAAATGCCATAAACTTTTTTATTGTGTCACCAATATCCTCCTGAACCGGCTTTGAAGGAGACATCCTTTGCTAGTACCTGTAAAGCAATAATTTCCTACGTTAATACATAGTGGCTAGCACAAATAGTTGTCAATTGAATGTAAACAATGGTATTAAAATCAGTTAACGTTGTTTACCTACCTAATTGTTTAAAAAGTGTTATAACTTAATAAAATTGCTTGGGAATTATGCAAAAAATAATAATTCCAGGACAGGTTAACAATCTACTCATTGTCTAAGAGTCAGCGGATGGCAGACTTGTGGTATTTCAAGGAACCCTATATTTTCTACATTTACTCTCTCATACCTGATGAACATGAAAACGAAGCTCACCAAGCTCGACGGCGATTACTACAGATCTGATGAGGTATAAATGATGTTAGAAATTTGATCGAGTTCATTATAATGTTGTAATGTTTTTATTTTCGCATACGGGTTCAGTTCAATTCTTGGATTTACTTAAAAACATATTTAAAACACAGTCGAACTCACTCTAATTTATTTCCACTACTTCTACACAACTATTTACAATTTATAACTACTTAAGTATACGACCGTCGAAAACAGAATGAATCTCATCGCCAGCTGTCCGTATTTATATATCTTGGAATTATTCTGGCAAGTCAACGAACTATCGGGAAACTTCTTTCATGTGTTTTGGAAGCTTTAAGGGAATTCCCAGTAACGTCAGCGGGCGGCCTGTTGAGAGACAAAACATTTCGGATTCCCAGTAGTATCGGAATACTGTCCCTTTGCCGATTGCACCAGCTGTCGGATGAATTCTCGTAACAATATAAATAATGTCTTAGATAATTGACGAGATATACGTATCTATAATGTTACTCACTCTCATCGTGGTTCGATTTGTCTCTCTCTGGTTAGTATTTGGGTTTATTTCTAAGTGTAATCTTATTCCTCACAACGAAACAACTATCATAGTGACGGTTTTGTCCAAGTTATCAAATGAATTTGTAGTAATCATTTTTGAAATTAGTTTTTCATTTATTTGAAATTTGAAAAATCCAAATTTAACGTTTAATATTACTGTACTTAATAACGTGAAAATGTTTGTAACTATATTGTTCAATACGGTCAAATTTTCACACGGCAAATCTGTAGGGAACCTAGTGAGCCTCCACTTCATGTTCAGCAGGTATGAGAGAGTAAATGTAGAAAATAAATAGTTTGTTAAAATACCGTGAGCGCTATAGTGTCACCCACTGGCTTTTAAACTATTACTTTGCGCTACGACCCCAAAACAAAACTACAAATTTGTTGACAAGTTAATTGACAACTGACTGATGTGGCAGTGGCGCGAAACAGGCTATGTATTCAAGATGTAAAATAAACGATTGAACGACAACGTCGCACTGCTAAGAGAATTAATGTTAAGAAATTTAAATGAGTTTGAGCAATTTGATGCTTGTAGATCCACATGCAAATTCACAAGTTGTCGTAGGATCCTGCATTATGCAGGTCCTAAAATTAATTAATTAGCACGGAGCTTCCTTTTATTTTCTCGAAATTAAAATAAATATAATAGAGTGTGAAGCTTAAAACATCTCAGTTGCAGAATTGGTAGTTTGTAACTAAATTTAAATGCAATACATCAAAGTTACAAGTTTCACAAATAGTTGCAATAAGTTTTGATAATATATTTAAAAAAATAAAATTGTTTGGAAACTGGAAAATATACAGCTATACCACGAATAATGATGTACACAGGAATAACATTAATGAGAGAAGCGAGGTTAACAGTATCTAAACAATATATTTTTAAAATATTCAGAATTTGTAGATGACTCCTAAAATAAATTATTTTTAATAAGCTGGCGAGTTTAAATTTAATATATTTGACTGAATAAATGTTTGTAAGAAAATCTCAGAAATTTTACATTAGGCGCCATTAAAATGTTTAGATGTATTCATTAGGAATATTCATAATATTAACAAAATAGGTTAGGTACCCGGTGTACCCTGTACCCGGTCGCTGTTAATGTATTACACTCTGGTTTTACGGACAATTTTGCTCTGGTCTCAGGGAATTTTTTGCGAAGAAATTTCACCGGCTGTGGCAAAATAGTCGACAAACCCCGGTGTATTCATAAAAATAAAATTAATCGTATGATTTTTTTATTGGCAATTAAAAAGTCAGTAATATAACAGATACTGCCTAAAGTATATATTAGGACAGAATTCTAATTTTTAATAGGGATGTCTAGTAAACGCTTGGGTTGCTAAACTTTCCCACGTATTGATTACTTGTCTTAAAGTTTTTGGAGAATATATTTTTCTTTGGTTAAGATATTAGAGTAAATCATCACTTTTAACCATATAGAGCTGCAAAGATTAAAGAAATATACAAATACTGGGAATGTTATATACAACACCGCAATGTAATTACACTTATGAAATGTTAAAAAATATATTCAGTTAATAACTAAATAGATCAATAGCTCATTTTGTAGATTTTTAATTATCTTCGAAATTGCCCACAGTAGCAAAAATGGTTTCTAGGTAGATTTTGTGTGAAAGAGAAACAAAATTTTTAGCAATTGTTTGATGTTTGGTGTTAACAA
This sequence comes from Octodonta nipae, assembly GCA_034190945.1. Taxonomy (NCBI): domain Eukaryota; kingdom Metazoa; phylum Arthropoda; class Insecta; order Coleoptera; family Chrysomelidae; genus Octodonta; species Octodonta nipae. Next base: position 58,828,617 of record CM067218.1, on the reverse strand, counting down.
ACAAAAAGGCATCTATTAAAAATGTTCAATTTTCTGTGTGTCATCTTTGGTGTTGATTTTGTTATGCTATTAATTTTGTCTCCAATTTTCTTACAAAACCTGAGCTAAAGCGTCTCTGAACCTATTTCTTCCAGTGCTCCTGTCTCTCTGGCGCCATTTTTCACTGCCAAAGTATACCTGATATAAACGTCAAAGTGGTATTCTATATTTCTGCTTATTTTTATACATTGTTAGCATTCACCCAATGAAGAAATAACCAATTTACAAAATTGTGGTTGCTATAGATACCTTCAAATTTATACTGAAAATATTTATAATTGCTGTTGTATAACCGTATAAATATGAAACGAATGTTTGATAGATTTTTTTTGTAGTGGCGCTTAGTGTGACAAAATATCAAATTTAATGATAAATGCGCATTATGAACCTAAATGAACATATCACATACATTTTAACATTGGTGATTACATTCAAATATAATATTAGTTCGGAACTCATACTTATTTATTATCCAATTTAGTAAATTCATTAAGTATTAATTTACTAAAAATAAACTATTCAACAGGTACATAGAAATTTTTAGAAGTAGCCTTTCCGAAATTCAAAATGTGTTGGGCTATCAAGGCAGACGATCTGGCGGGTACAACTCTCGGCCTGGTCCTTACGATAGAGAAAATCGTTTCGGTGTTGGTGGTCGCTTCCAATCTAGAGGATCGAGAAGCTTTAAAGGAGCTAACTTTTCAAATAATGGGCCAGGTAAAGATTTCTTCTCAAGTATCTAGAGACAAAATTTAAATTCCATTCGATACTTTTGATGTACCAATAATTTTGGTGATATCGTTGTTGTAGGTTATGATAATTACGATAGGCCTTCACCTTGGGCAAATAGTTCTCAAAACGGAGGAGGTGGTAAGAATCTTTTTGGCGATTCTTGGGGAGGCGCTCACGATAGAGGCTCTTCTGGATTACACTGCGTTCATATGAGAGGATTGCCATTCAAAGCTACCCATGGTGATATTTCAGATGTAAGTATTTGTTGGAAATGTATAGGATTGTGAAACATTTTTTAATAAAATAAAATAATTTTTTTAACATCAGATGCTATGTTAGATAGACATCTAGGTCTTTCAGGGAAATAAGTATTCACAGATGCCAAGTCGGGAGCTGTTGCTGGCACCCTGTTATTCCTGTGTTAAAAATTACAAAAAAAATCTTGTTAACGTTCTATCAAAGAGAATTCACTGCATTTTCAAGATCATTCCTTTGTAAGAAGCCGAACTAACGACGGTATTAAGGGAAAATCATTCGTTGTAAAAAGTTGTGCATCGTCTGAAAACTAAAATTAAATCATCAAACATAGAGAAATCCATTTTATACAAGGAATTTCAATATTGAAAATAGTTATGAAAAACATTGGTTAAGATTGAAAACCATATCTAATTATACAAATGTATCCATTAATTTTATAATAGAGTTTTTTATAATGTTTGATAATTATCTCTACGAAGCAAAGAAAATAACTAGTTACATAATTTAGGATCCATATGCCAAAAATGTTGGACAGTGAACGTCATAACACTTCGGGTTCTTGGATTTATTATAAACACTCTACTTTATGTACGCACAATTATTTACAATTTATCTGTTTACTAGACGGCAATCTAATACTGAATGAATCCTTTCGTCAGCTCTCCGTATTTATATATTTCTTCTCGATCATTCGATGAAATTCGATAAATTTCCATAGCGTCAGCCACCCGCATCGGGTCGCCACACCACCAACAACAGTTATTTTTAACAACAGACATCAGAATAGACATTAATCAAGGAAAATATTAAATAAATTCTAGACTTACAGAAGTGTTTAAAAAAATGAAGATATGGAGTTTAAAGTAATGCTCTCTGTTGTAGAATGTCCAAAACTGTCTGAGAAGGTCTTTAATACATAGTGATGTAAGTAAAACTACAATTGCAAACATTTTGAGACGAAACAAAGACCATTCTTATAAACTACATTTTGTCCCCACATTGAAGAAAGCGATTATGAACGACGGTGTGAAATTTGCCTCTCATACAAGGAGAGTAAGAACAGGACCCTTATTTAATAAAAAAATTGTGGGAAGAGACATTTTCTTCAAGTGGAAGGGTTTAGTCATAAATTTGTCGCTAGTGGACTGATATTCTAAATTTACAATAAAGACTCGCGAATAGTAATCGCTTAAAAGGAACGTGTGGTGTAGTATTTATAAAAGCAAATTATTATGACCATATTTTTTTTCGACAGTTTATGAATGCCGAATGTTTACAAAATCAATTCAATGACTTTATGGACAAAATACTCATACAAGTTCGCGAATGCCTTTGGTTTCAAGACGGTGCCTCATAATCAAGTACATCAGCTGTTACCAAGTTACCTGGAAAATATTTTCTATGGAAAACTGATTCATAGATATATTGAGAGCTTTTCTGGCATGTTAGATCTCTTGACGTAACATCTCTCGACTATTTCTTATGCAATTATTTAAAACCAAACGTTTACAAGAAAAGTTGTTCCAAGAGTTGATCACTTGGAGAGAATAATTTCGCCAGAAATGGTAGGTCTTGGCTTTTAGGGAGAGGCAAGTAGGCAATTACAGGATTTATTTCACATATAATGAAGCGCTAATGACCGGCATGTGAAGTCTTGGGGGCAGTTGCCCGCCCCTGCTTAGCGATGCCCTTGTTTGGGGACAGTCGAGTGAGCTGAAATTTAATTATTCTGGTTCTATTAAGTTTATGTTGTTCCTGCAATATAGTTATTTTTTGTTGTTGTTTTTCCTATTTGTAAAATAAATTATTGTGTTATACATCTATTGCGATTTTAAACGCAATGTCAAATTGATAAAAAACCAATAGTTATCAGATTTTTAATAAATAAGAGGGACGTTTTCATATGAACAGTGTGTAGCAAAAACGTGAAAATATCAAAACCTGCTTTTTATCCCAGATGGACGTTTAATTACATATTAAATGTAGTTTTCTATTCTAATAAACTTTGTTTCATAACAATTTTGATAATGAGAAAAATAGGTCTACTTACTTTACTTTTAATCAAAATTCATATATTTTGACCTCGTAGAAAATGGAGGTAAAAATTGATATCGGATGATTTCATTTGGGTTTTCAGAACAAAAACAGAACTGTTTATGAAGAATGACTTTTTCTTAATATTGAGTAGTGTTAAAATACATTCGCATACCAGTAGGGTGGGGGAAAGTCCAAGGAAACGGTGTCCATTTTTAGTGCACAAATTGGGTCTGAGAAGTTCTTCCTTTTCAGTTGATAAGAAAGTTTAACAAATCATAAAAAAATGTTTTTTTTTAGAATTCATCATCATCACTGCAAAATTAACGAAATTAGCCCTAGGTTATTGTAAATTTGTAGAAATGATTACGAAACAGGACTGGTCATTTCCAACACCTATGATATGTGTTTTTAACGCTTATATTTAAAAGTTAATGTTTAAATTATATCAATTTAACCATTCTATAATTTAAGTTGAAGATTTTATAGTTTTAGAAGTGTCAAATATTTCACTTAAGAATTTTTTTACTGAAATATACGTATATTTGGAACAAAATCTTAATAGTAGGTAATATTTTATAAAAGTTATATAATTTTTTTGTGAAATATTTCAAAAGATTGTTTGTTGCAAATATAAGAATATTTCACAGTTAAATATTTTAGAACTACTTTCAGATATATGAATTATATATGAAGTATTGCCAAAAGATTTTTTGTCGCAATCAAATGAATATTTAACAAAATAATCTATTAAAATATCATATGCTCGCGATTTTTTTATATGAAATATTACACAACTATTTCATGAAATATTGAAAGCAATATTTTAAATGATGTTTTATTTCCCGATGATGGATTTTCGGGATAGAAACAAAGAAAACCATATTCGAATAATAGATTTATATGTAGACAATTAAATTTCCTCACGAATGTGAATTAAAAAAATCCAAATCCATATTTAAAAAAGTTAGTCTGTAGTGGTCGCCAGAGTACAAGATGACAGAAATGAAATTTGAAGATACCATGTTATAGAACAGATAATTATAAGACTCAAATTTAAACTGTCTTAAAAAACAATAGTGTTTTTTGAAATAGTTACAAAAATTAATGTAATGGTTTTCACAAATTACCCTGTATCTTAAGTACTAATAATAATAATTTTCCAACATGGTAAAAGAATTTTGAATGAGTATCTAAAGCCACACATGCTATTTGTCTTGCATACAAAGGCATTTAAAAAAGCTCATGTTGAAGTGTTATTACTTAAATGAAATTCTCTAAAATGCGTATATTTAGAGATTGTAATACAATTTATGAATATTTTCAGTTTTTCAAACCTTTGGTGCCAGTAAACATTCACTTGCTTCAAGACCACAGTGGTAGAGCTTCTGGGGAAGCAGATGTCGAATTTGAGACACATGAAGAGGCTGTTCGAGCAATGAGTAAAGATAAGGGTCATATGCAACATAGATATATAGAGTTATTCCTCAATTCGGCAGGAGGTTCAAGTAATGGAGGCGGGTACGGTTCAGGTAGGAGACGGATGTAATTGTCACAACATATTGATTATTGGAGCTATGTTATAATATTTGACTTTTTATAACCTTCATGAATTTCCAGGTATACAGTAAGCTATATATTTTTCTATTCTTATTTATACATAAGGACAAGTTTTCTGTAGAAAAGATCATTATGTCAAATATTTAACATATCTTTGTCACAGAGGAATAACAATTCACTTAAAGTATTTATTTAATGCTCCCATTTCACTGTTTGCTCTACAGTTGTAATGTGTACATTTTGCAGAATAATTTAAATTATCTGTGGTTTCTATTCCTATTCTTGGGCAGATCATTTTGTCGTTATGGTTGGTAGGGATTTGATCTATTCTACATATAATATGTATATAAAACGTTTGTTGACCTTCTGTTGACAAAACGAAAAATTTCCAGTTCATTATCTGTTATGTAAATTCAAGTTTACATTATATACTCAAGTGTGATGTACATATATCTAGATTTATGTATTCTGTCAAAAATGTAAGTTCATAAGCATTAAGTAAGTCTTATTGGAATGTTGATTTTGAGTCCTAGGTTGAAATTATTTAGTATCTAGAAATTTAACAAGTGAACATAATTGTGCTAAATTCTAATTACTTTTTCAATCTTGTAAATCTAAAAAAATATTCAATAGTCTCATTGTTATAATGATGAAAAGGTATTAATTTTGGGAAGCTTTTTTTAATGTGGCACTATTGTGAGCTAATTTCAAGTCAGAAAATAATTTATCAATGTAATTTATGATACTAAATGATTGGTTTTTTTAGAAATTTTTAGCATTCAAACAATTGTTTTGCAGCAATTTTTTATTAAGTGATCGATGAAGTTAATTCTTCACACAAAATTTTTAGTTAACTTTTTACTTATAGCTATACTGTTTTTTGTATTTCTTTAGATTTAATTCGAAGACGATATGCACCTGTCTTCTACTTGGATAAGTTTTGATTTCTCCTGTGTGTACTTGTTTATGCAATAAAGGATAAAATAAAATATCTAATTTTAAATATTTTGTTTATTTATTTAATGTATAACTTCTAAAATGTGAGACTTCATGTTTTAAAAAAAACAGAAAAACATTTAATGACTCACTTTTTTGCTAGCATCTCCATCATATATCAAATGAATAAAATATCTGCATTATTAGAATTCTCAGATGAAATTAATTGACCGATTAAAAAAAACCTGCGAATTATCAATTTGACTGAAATTTTTAATATGCATTTATTAGATAGCTGTGGAACCTTTGGTGTGATTGTTTTGTATTTTAGTTTTAATGATGAATTCATCTTATTTTTGTTCATGCTAAATGCTTAAAATTGTATTAATTAATTATCATAACAAAGACTCTCTAATTAAACTATTTCAAAATATATGAAGCGTGACCACTTCGCATCTTATTGTAAGGGATGGTTCGCGAATGAGGTGTGCATAATGCACGAGGGGAGAACTAAGAATCTTCTCAAATTCTCAAGGGTAGTTGACAGGGAGTTGGGTTTAGGTGCTAATAAAGTTAAGTTATTTTAAAGCAGACATTTATTTTACTATTGGCAAGCCATACCCAATTAATTTTTTAAATTATTAACCCAAGTATTTTACATGGTCGAATAAGCCAAAATAATTTAAGTAATAAGTTGGAAAATTCTAATATGTGCCTGTAGTAAGCCATGGCGGCCAAAAGTAACAATTTATGGGAATTTGCATCGAGAGGCACCCAATGTCAAGTTTGTCTGACTCAGCACTCAGCTTTTGTTTGAAGAGGGCAAGTTTCAAGTTAGTAATCCTCTTTGTCCTATTTATTTTCCAAATATTTTTTTCCATTTGTGAATTTCATTGTTGCCTTATTGTGTAAAATAATTATTTTTATTTTAAAAAATTATTAAAGTACTTGTGGCGTATTGTTAATTTTAAACAAAAAACATGGACATACAGAGGTTCTGTCAAAGCAAGTTTAACAAATTGTTTGAAGTTTATAGATGATAATTTTTAAAGAAAACTCAAATATATCTCGCCAGTTATTATTAGAGTTAGAAACTGGTATAAATATTATTGAGGTTATTTATAACAAAAATGTGTCAGTATCCAAGACAACATTGAGTCAAAATGTGAACTAAATAATTTATATTAAAAAAAAACGACTTCAACTGGCTTAAATAAAAACCGTTTAGACATCACTATTTTCTGGCATGCTCTTTTTTATCTGATTTAAGGTACTATTGATTATTTTAGCGTATTCTTATCTGTTTCTCTTTTTCTCCCTCTCTAATTTATTTTTTTTCTATATTTTCCACATATTTTTTAATTATTTTAATTTGTTTTAATTATTTGGACCACTTTCTATAAGTGTAACTCTAATTCACCCTATATTGCAACCACCCTGGTCACGTAATATAAATTATTTATCTTTCATTTTTGAACCACCCTGTACAACTATAATTCAACTCCACACGATGTTGCAACCACCCTGCATAAATATTAATCCTCTCCACCCCATTGACTTTCCTACTTTTATATTGTTTAAATCACCCTATAATTTTATTTCGACCCATATGTCGAGAATAACCAACTACTTATGTTCCACACTATATAACATTTTATAACCACCCTGTATAACTATAAGTCGCCTTCACCTTATATTTCAACCATCCTGTATTTGCAACTGATTTTAACATTTGTTAAACCCTCCATTCTATAACTCAAATATCCTTACTGCATATGCTTATTTAACGTTTTTGATTCACCGTGTTTGTATAACTATAGTTTTACTTCAATTTTATTTCAACCACCTTACATACGCAACTACTTATGTGCCACCTATTTTTTGAACCACCCTGTATAACTTTAATTCTATTCCACCTTATATTTCAACCATCCTTTATATGCAACTGCTTATGTACCTTCCAATATCACATTTATTTGTAAGATTTTTGAACCCACCTGTACAACTAATTGTACTTCACCCTATATTTCAACTGCGCACATTGCTTGCTGTTTGAATTTCGATGCACGCACGCACACACACATACACCTTCTGTTCGATACATTTCACTCGACTGTAAGCTACGTAAAATGAAAACCGTTACAAACAAGCCCGTAGCCAGCGGGAAGGGTCTGTGGGTTCAACACCCTCCCCCCGAAATTTTGGAATTTTTTGTTTCGAGATTCAATTTTAACCAATTAATCATGTTTTTCATAAGAATTAATTTTATATTTATACGAATTTATATATCCTAGAAATACATGAACAAAAATATACATTTTGCAGTCCTAATTAACCCATCACCAATCAAAAAAAAGACATTTACATTGAGGTTTACTGTGTTTTTGCAAATATTTTTACGATTTTCGGAAAACGATGTTTTACGTTATAGATACGGAATCAAGCTGAAACATCTCTTTGTAGAATACAATTTAATATATTCAACTTGGTTGATCCGTTTTAGCGAAAACAGTGTTGAGTCATTGAAATTCACTGAAGGGTCCATTCTGTAAAACCGTAAATCTCACGTTGCAGAAAGTTATATGGCACCTTTCTGTAATATTCCTTAATAAAATGCCGTGTAAATCAACAAAATTGCCCAAGACGTTTTTGAATAATCACTGAGCATACAAAAAAATGATAACCTCTTTTTTGGAAGTCGGTTAATAAGTTAGAAACGGAATATTCAGAAAGAAGTGAGTTTATTATCGACAGCTCACGTTTATATTTTGGACAGATATAAAAATAAACAAAACAATTGAATAATTCTAGACAGTGGTTCGCAGTCGAGTTTTTACTGAACGTGCCTGCGATAAGCTTCAATTGTTTAAAGAATAGATTAATGTTTCTCTTAATGGAATAAATAATTTTTATTATATATTAATTATAAATGTAACACAAATAATATGGTCGAAGTCAAATAATTTTTCGTTAAGTTTCTTCTTTCGTTATTCCAAAAATAAATAATTCCACATAGCTCAACTTTGGTTCCAAGTAAAAAACATGTCAGAGGGTACTGCGTTTACCACTATGAGGTTGTATAATACACATAACTATGAATTAAAAAAAAGATTGTCTTTTAATTTTGATCAGTTCTCTTCGTGAAAAAATGCACCATTTTATTCTTACAAAACCTTATTTGAAGGTATTTGAATTTTCTACATCTTTTCTGTTTAAAATATATGGATAGGTGAAATATTTTTGAGAATATTAGCACCGAAATAAAAACGTTTACATCTATGACCACACCCTAAATCATGGGGCGCAGACGGTTGGGGATTAGTATTTACTATAAAATTTTCTATTGATTGGTCTTTTTATTCACAATCAATATGGAACTATTTTATATGGATGTCGTTCGTGATTGTTCTTTTTACTTTTTTTCTAGATAATGATAATTATTTTACAAAAATAATATAAAAATTATACTTACCTAATATTTTTGACAGGATATGAAAAAAGGCGCGAATGTAGAAAAACATGACATTTGAGTTATTAGAAACAAAACAATAAAAACAAATAAATATTATGTAAAATGGTATATATTTGGACAATTTCCATAAACTAATACTGAAACATAATATCAACACAAATTTGGTATCTTTGATTAAATAACATATACATAACTTAAAATACATATTTGGTTTTCACATGGAATGTAGGTAATAAATTTTCACATATTGTTTAAACTCAATGGCACTCTTTTGAAACAGATGACTAGAAATATTGTGATTTATGACTAAAATACAAATTCATTTTTATTCTTAACACAGAAAACAAATTAATAAACCTTACATTCACAAATAATGTAATAATCAAAAACATTCCATAAATACTACACAGCTGCAAACTAGTAACAGTTTGTGCATGGTTTTCAAATAACTGTGGAGTATGTACTATGAAACTACATATAGTATGCAAAATAATACAACACTAATCTCATTTGGGTCTTCATATCACTGACAAAATATTGGCCTATATCAATATTAAGTTTATATTTAAGGAAAAGTGCAGTAGAAACCGTCGAAATCTTGTCAAAATTATATTATAATTATATAATAGGGTGTTTGACTATTAAAATATGATCTGATCTGGTATGATTTTTTATTATTTTGTCTGTTCATTGGGGTTTTCTCTCCTCAAAATTTTTCCTGCAACAGGTAAGTATTTAAAATCGTATTTGGAGAACAAAGTGTAGTAAGACAATTTCGTAAAATTGCCCGGATTACTGGCTGCCCGTACAGAAATTCTTCCTCACAGTTATTCAGAGAGAAAGAGATGTCGTAAAATGATCAACCAGTATTCCTGTATATAAATAATGTATGGTATGGTATAGTGTTATACTTATCAGTTTGGAGACGTTTTAACTCCGACTCTGGAGTCGTTGTCAATCGTTTTGTTGAGTCTTTCTTGGTATTTTCAAAAAATGTTCGCACTGATATGGATTATGTTGTCTTCTAAACGTTGTTTTGTGGCATATTCTTGATTACTTTTATGTTTTTTTTTTGGGCAATAACACCACAATAGAAATAAAACGACGTATATTGCAGGAATACCAAACGTTTCAAAGTCTATGCTGACTTCGTTGTCAATGGCTTTATATTTATTGATAATAAATATAAAGCCATTATCAATAAATATAAAGCCATTGACAACGAAGTCAGAATAGACTTTGAAACGTTTGGTATTCCTGCAATATACGTCGTTTTATTTCTATTGTGGTGTTATTGCCCAAAAAAAACATAAAAGTAATGGATTATGTTGTTTCACAATGACAAGGATAGAGCGCAATGTATTATCCTCACACATACCAAACCATTTAAGGCAACTCAACATTCCAAAAATTGTGTGAACAGTGTTGTGTGTGACTGTGGCCATAGTTATACCGGAATGGGATGGTAATCAATCTGTGCAACATACTATGGTAAAAGGAAATTTAATGTATTGTGAATCTGTTTCCAGGGTGAATTTTATGTGAGGGTGGATTTGTTTTATATAGTTATGGAATAACTGTAGTTTTCTACAAATGAAATGGAGCTTAAATTAACAAATCTGTTAAAATATTGAGGATTTGGATGAGTAGTTGTGACTTGTTGTTTGATAGGTTTTTTAGCTAATAATAATTGTAGTTTTTTCTTTTGGGTTAGAAATTTTCGGTGAATAATCTCATTAATTTGTGTTTTAATTTTACTGTCAATTAAATCAAATTCTAACGGGTGCAATCTAAGCTCTCTTCTGGCCGAAATATTTATGAACAACATAGAATCACTCATTTTCAAACATAATCTGAACAGTAAAATCCTATATTGGTATCGATATGTTGACGACATTTTTGCTAGTTTTACTGGTACTTACAGGCAACTACAATTATTCCATAACTACATAAATCAAATTCACCCTAAAATAATATTCACCGTGGAAACTGAGACTGAAAGTACATTAAATTTCCTTAACTTCACTATCAATAGACATGACAATAAACATACCCTTTCCATTTATCATAAACCTTCACACACTGCCCTTTCAATCCACAATAGTTCACACCATCCATACCAACACAAACTTGCAGCATACCATAGTGTGTTGCACAGACTGATTACCATCCCATTATCAAAAACTCACTTTGATACAGAACTAAACAGAATAAAATGCATTGCTGTTAATAACGGTTATAACCCGCAAATTATCGAAAACATGTTAACTAAACAATTAAATAAAAAGACTGTAAATGAAGCATATCCTCCTACCCATAATATCGATCCCAAATTATATCAAAGTATCACATTTATCGCTTCTCCCTCTCAAAAATAGCCCAATTTTTATTAAATAGGAACATTCATACAGCTTTTAAAAGACTAGATAGGATGAACATACCAAAGCTTTTGAGTGCCACAATTACAATAAGTCAACCCTTGCCGACCATTTATTGAATGAAAATCATGTACCTCAGAATACGTTCCAAGTATTACATTTACAACAAAAAAGTAAAAAATTATATCTTTTAGAGTCATTAGAAATTAACAAAAATAAGAATTCACCATACCTCTTGAATGATTAAACCGAAACCAGTTCATCTCCATTACTTAATCTTTTAACTTCAAGACCTTTAGAAGTAAGGAAAACAGATCACCAATATAACATTTCGAGAAGTCATGTAGACAAGTCAAATTTGGCCAACCATTAACCATTGGTATTAACTAGCACCGGAAGCCATAGGATATATTCGGATAAAATAAAGATCTTGTTGAAAGAGAAAAATTTAAAAAAGAGAAAACTTAAAGAAGCCAGCTAGCTGTATGATGATAAACAATACGGAAATAGGGGCCCCTTCAATCGACCTTCATTTGAGCTGGAGAGTTCTATTGCTAGAGGGGCAAAACAATGGTACCCTCAGTATCAAGTGATCGGCAAATGACATATTGTCACTGTCAAAATTTTTGACAAACAACATAATCCATATCAGTGCGAATTTTTTTTGAATATACCAAGAAAGACTTGACAACGACTCCACAGAGTCGGAGTTGAAACGTCTCCAAACAGATAAGTATAACACTATATCATACCATACACTATTTATATACAGGAATACTGGTTGATCATTTTAAGAATTATCTTTCTCTCAGAATAACTGTGAGGAAGAATTTCTGTACGGACAGCCAGTAATCCGGGCAATTTTACGAAATTGCCTTACTAAACTTTATTCCCCAAATACGATTTTAAATACTTATCTGTTGTAGGAAAAATTTTGAAGAGAGAAAACCCCAATGAACAGACAAAATAATGCAAGACTTCCTCAACAATCTTTCGAAATTACTTATGATTTTTTATGTTCATTTTCTGACAAAATATGGATTATTTTTTTGTAAAACAATATTTTGAACATGAATAAAATCTCAAAAGACAAATGTCAAAGAAAAAATACCAAGAAAACCTAAAATGTCACATATAGAAATCACAAAATATCAAAGAGTCATAAATTTAAAAAATGTTAAAAGTCAAAAATGTCAAAAGGCCAAAAATTTCGAAAATGTTTAAAATGTCATAAATTTAAAAAATGTCAAAACTTTCAAAAACGGCAATAATATCAATAAACCTAAAATAAAAAACAGGAAAACCACAATATTAAATGTCGAAAATCTCAAAAACGTCAATCATATCTAACTCTATACATGTATTGTTAGAAGTCGTTCTTGCCATGTTCATTTCGCTTATGAATGACGATGTTAAAATTGTTTTCAAAAAACCTTACTTTACATATTTCCTGATGATATTACTGTCACTAATTCTTTGAATTAATGCTCGTTGTGTTGCGAGTGGCAAATTTTTTTTTCCTATTTTCTCAATCCTTGCAATATTTACAAATAATTTTTATGTAGTTTTTACACAAGTATTTCTTCACAGTGGCACTAAATACCATAAATCATCATTACGTTAAATAAACTTTACACCATATACTTAAAACTAAAGTATATTCTTTACACAATGTTATAAATCACTAATTTCATTGACAGATATAAGATACAATCACAGAGGCAGAAAACAATACAGTGAACTATATGTCGAATGCACAGTTTGGTTTGTTATGTTATAGGAGTCATGTGACATAATATCAGCGTTTGGGCCTAGTATTTGAAATTGATGAAGAACAAATATTATTGAAACATTATTGGCATTTAAGATGATTTACAGAAAACAATCCAAAACCCCATTATTTATATATATTTGTCAAACTGTACCCCAAGTATAAAATATATTACCTTTAAACTGAATCTAAAGCAAATGCGCCTTTCAAAATTCAAATCATATTTTATAAAAATATATAATTTGTAATTATTATTTACACCTAAATTAGCGGAGTCAGGACACATTTTGACGAGATTCATTGACGGTTTTTTTTTCAGAGAGTCATGTAAAGTTGGATATTTTTAGATATTTTCAAATTTATATGGAGTGGTATTATATATTTGTTGGTCTATCATTGAAAAATTCTAGGTAACCTGTGCTGAATTCTGGTTTAGATTTTCAACTATTTCTTTTGATGTTTCGTGGTAAGTTGCTAACATTTTGGTTCTAACTTCCTCCATTAGAAGTTCTATATCTTCTAATTTTAATCCTTTTGTCTCTATTTGTGGAAGGGCTGTTATAATTATTTTACCTGGAACATATATACAGGGTGATCATTCTCAAGTATACTCAGTTGGTAATATTCAAATCAGTTATCAACTACGCGGATGAATTCCCGGAAACCACCTCCAACATATATATACAGGGTGAGTTTTTTTTGATGATCAGTATGGGGATCTGGGAAACTAGCGGAGATAGAGCAATGGTTAAATTGGGAAAGATTTTTTGCAGTTTTACTGGCCCCATTTAATGACACTTTCGGATTTTTGTAGAAAGTCATGGCTTGCTAGATATTTTGAAAAAACGAACTTCTGCGGATTTAGTCAAAGCCCTCTCGCTCCTTTTTTTTGATTTTATAAAAGAAGTGTAAATATCAAAATTGAAGGGAATTGTATCCCGCATATGATTGTCATGTCCTCGTTTGCGTGACAGCTCTCGTTTTCGAGATATGACACAAACTTATCTTTTTTTGAATGGAAACCATAGTTGGCTATGACCTCAGAAAATCGGACATTTTTAGAGCTTTTCAACGAAATAACACTCGATATAGTTATTCATAAAAATAACGGAGTTATGGATGCTTTTTTCTCTTATTTTCACTTTTAACGTAGGTAGCCATGAAAAAGATTGTTTTCACTTTGACGTTTCCTCATTTGAGAGTAATTCTATTAGTAGTGCTGAACTGACAGTTGATATTAACAAGTTTTCGTGGTAAAATGGAATATTCTAACGAAGAAAAACTGAATATGGTGGAATGTTATATCATATGCCATAAAAATTCAGTTCGTGCAGCTGAGGAATACTTTCATAGATATTTTAATCGTCGTCAACCTGCTCTATGTACATTTAAGAGGCTTTACGATAGTTTACGCAGATGTGGATCTTTTACTAAACCACCAGAGGAACGTAATCAAATTAACGAAGCAAATAAATGTTTTGGCAATGGCAATACTGTATTCGAGTAACAACAAGCGAAAGCAGAAGGCTACGAGAATTATGCGAACCGACCTGAAGAAGGCAGATGTGACTCTGCCGAAACGTCGTCATTTTACCATCGATCCCGGCAGGGATCAGTTATCAACTACGCGGATGAATTCCCGGTCGTTATATTGATTCATCTTTGAATCCTGCAGACGTTTCGCTAAGGTGTCACTTGGCATTGCGTTGTTACGGTGAACTGAGAGGTGATCTGCCTGAGCTGTTTAAATTATGTCTCCGTCGGAGGTCGTATCGCGCCTGATTGGTCGGTGTTGACTCCGTCTCCTTCGCTGCCGTGTTGCTTATTGACGGGTTTGTATTTTGCGTAGCTAATTGTGTTTTATTTTTATGTTTAATAATTGTCTTCCATGTGTTAGAGAGGTGCATGGCGTCGTCTCTTTTGTTTAGTTGTCCAGTTTTCTCAATTTCAGTAGCCTCTCGTATTAGTCTGGTGTGAGTTTTCTCAATTTCAGTAGCCTCTCGTATTAGTCTGGTTTTGTAGTGAGGAGTTTGTGAGATCTGTTTACAACTATCGAAATTGATTTTATGGTTTCCGCGGTCATTACTATGAACATAGTAATGACCGTGGAAGCCTCTCAGAACATTTTATTCGCCTCTACAGGGAGGATTTCTTTCAACTGACTAAAACATACAGCAAACTTCTCATTCGAAAATCTCTGCTTCTTTGTGATCTTGCTTTTCTTAAATCTTGCAGAACCCACATCATTCCGAACACTTTCAAACTAAAACGTCACTTTTTCACGTTCAATTTCCAGTATTCTTAACAAAGCAAGTTTCGCCCTATTACGAAATTCAATCCGTTCAATCAGATATCAACTTGACCAAACCAACCGAAATTTGTATCATTGTTACTCCTCATTACATACTTTCAACCCTCATACAATTCTGTGGGACAATGATCGCATTTCGAGCGATAAAGCGGCACACTTGGCTCAAAAGAAAACAGTAACTCAAAAACATAAACTAACAGGACTTATTACAAAACAAAAACCTGCTGTCACCTCACTCCCTCAGACGACTGTCCACAACTTTTGTGACTTCTCCTTAGACTCTACCAGTTTACATGTCCTATCCAAAGGTTTCAATTTTGCAGTGACGCCAAAAACCATCCCAACTGAAAGAATCATTTCTCAAGTTGAGGTAGCTTTGGTTGAACTAACAGATATTGAGGCTGAAGAAATTGCTAGAGTACTCCGCACAACAAAGCCACCAAAATCAAAACTAACTTCCAACGAAAGGCATCCATTAAAACAACTACGTGACAAAGGTAACGCGACTGTTCTTCTCAACACTAAGGACTATATTCACAAGATGAAATCTCTACTCCACACTCCAGACTACGAAATAATTAAAAATAATCCGACTACTTACTTAGAGAAAAAGACCAAGGTAATCGTCAACACAACACATCTTCCTCTTGACGTCAAAAAGACCATCATTCCTCGTGAAAAATCTTCTAAAATTCCCAAAATTTACGGACTACCCAAGATTCATAAACCGGACATTCCTCTTAGGCCCATTGTCAATTCGGTACAATCCCCGACCCAAGAATTAGCCCGGTACTTAGCCAAAACCCTCCAACCTCTAGCCGAACAAGCGTCCTCGTACGTAAAGAACTCTTCTTCCTTTCTAGATATGTTAGGCGCTTATAGAATTTCAGAAAATGATATCCTGGTTAGCTTCGATGTTGTCCCCATTTCAGAAACGTTAGATATTCTAAAAACAAAACACAATATCTCTTCTGACATCATCAAACTGGTACAGCACTGTTCTTCTAACAGATATTTTTCATTTCAAGACACTGTTCAAACAAGTACCGGGGGCCCCGATGGGTTCACCTCTTTCTCCAGTGCTTGGTAACATTTTCATGGAACAAATCGAAACCCACGCCCTAAACTCGTCTATTTTAAAACCTTCCTGCTGGCTTAGATATGTTGATGACTTTTGTCATTTGGCTTCATGGCAAAGATTCGTTAGACTTCTTTCTACAACACCTCAATGGTATACATTCTAACATTCAATTTACAATGGAAATCGAATCCGATTCTTCGCTCCCGTTTCTTGATGTCCTTATAACAAAAACCAGCAATGGCACATTCTCACATACAGTCTATAGGAAACCAACCCACACCAAACGATACTTAAATGCCCAATCACATCATCACCCTGCCCAATAAAGTTCTGTAATGAAATCTTTGGCCCTTAGATCTATTCGCTTAACAGACAATGATAATAGACAAAACGAACTTAATAATCTTCAACAAATCCTTCGACAAAACGGTTATCATGTAGACCACATTGCACGCATATTTCGTCAATCGCAACAACCCCCGAGTATACCAACTAGGGATGTTATGGATATGTAATTTCGGATCTGGATACGGATATAAGAATAAAATTATATCGGTTTCAGTTACGGTTACGGATATGAAATTATTTCGGATTATCCCATAGTTTCGGATAGTTTCAGTTACGGATATTGCTTTATTTTGAATTGTGAAAGGAAAATTCAAATAAAAACAAGGCAACGATTTTACTTTATTTCTATATTATTTGGTGCTAAAATCACAGATAATAAAAAGAATCAGTCTTAAAATTATAATAAATAAAAAAAGGATATTAGTTCCTACCATGTAATAAAAATCTCAACTAAATCTGGGTTTATAAGAAGACAAAAATAATTGATATAATGAAAGTCAACATTAACAAAGCATCCTATTAATCTGTATTGTAAGAGCCTTACTTTGTATTAAATAGTAGATACAAAAATAAATTAAATTGGAATTGGTCCATACCATCCATCTTTGAAATAAGCCATAATTTTCTTCTTAATTAGTGATTGTTAGAAAAGAAACGGTTTTCTAATATTTGCGAGGTCCAATTTTGTAAATTTTTAAAATTTATAATAGTCAAAACTGAGCAACGGTAAATTATACTTAACAAAAAGCAACTTTGCAGCTTTATCACCAGAAAGTCGATTTCTCAAGGGGTCGTAAATTAATCCAGCTGTACTAAAAAGCTGCTCACTCGGTACACTTCCAGCAGATGGGGAAAGATATTGCCTTACTATATTACTTAAGTTATGGTATTTGGTATGCATTTTCCACCATAAAAGTGGATCTTCACTGAGTGTTAACCTTTTCTCTTTATTGTATTCATTTAGTAATGCCTTTTTAACAATGAATTGATTGTATATTTCATCATTACAATATATATTTTGCTCTTCCTCGTCACTCACACTTAGTATTTCAGCCAGAATGGACTGAATGTGTGAGTGGTTGCTGGAGCTTGTTGGCAGCTCAACCCGTGATCTCTTAGTCGGAGAAGGACTTTCATCAGGAGAAGTTCCTGAACAGCCAAGTATCTCCAGAATCGCTGACTGTACCTGCTCTTTCATAATTTCACTGAAAAACTTGAGCTTGTACCGTGGATCTACATAGGTAGCTATTGCATAAATTTTAATATTTTGAACGTCCTGAAATCTAACATTAATGTCCTTTACCACTTTTGTAATCATTAATATAAAGTTCTCAGAAGTATCGTCTTTTCTCTTCTCTGATTCTAATTCTGATTCTAATGTACTTTTAAGAGTATAGATTAATGGAATAACAGATGCAATTGTTGCACTATTTAACTCCTTTGTCATTTCTTCAAATGGCTTTAGTATTCCAATACACTTTTCCAAATCGAGCCATTCAGCAGCAGTAAGAACTGGTATAGCATGGGTGCCTGAATATAATATCAGAGAGTCTTTCAATTTTAATATTCTTTCCATCATGTAATAAGTGGAATTCCACCTATAAAACAAAAACGTCAAATAATATTACAGAAAAACATCAATGATATAAAATATAAAAAGTAAAAGTTAAAACAGATAATTAGGTAGTTAAGGATATTATAGGACGATCGCTGTGTCAATACGTCTTGTAAAATTTCAATATGCACATTTTAGTGAAATAAAAAAGAAATAAAATCTAAGAAAACTAACCTGGTAGAACATTCCTGAATTATATTTAGAGCCGGTTGGTTCAGTCTTTCTATCTGAATAGCTTTTAGTTCTTCTTGAGCAACCAGAGAGTGATTGAAGTGAGTCGCAATTTTTTTGCATTTTATAAACATTGGCGAGAGAAATTTTTCACTGTCCAAAGCTGAACGTACACACAATTGCAGTTGATGAATAGTACAGTTTACACCTGTCAATTTGGCGGTATTCATAGCTTTGATCATATTGATCCTCGATTGCGTAAAACACAGTGGACTGACTCCGAGCTTAAGCCCCAAACTTTCAAAATATTGTTTAATTTATTTGCTATAATATCACCTGTGTGCCGACCTTCCAATTGTTCACACTTGAGTATTATAGTAACTCTTTCAAATTTATTGGTGATACCATGAGCAGTAAGACTCAGTAAAGAAACATTTGCACTGGGCTCGGACCAAACATCTGTTGTAAATGATATCTTTTCAAAATGTTCCAGCAACCCCAAAACCTTTATTTTCATTTTATCGTAGATTTCAGTATAAAGTAAGTTAGTGAAATATTGCCGCCCTCTTAAGTTATAGCGAGGCAATGCTGCATGCATTAATCTTTGAAATCCTACTCCTTCGACAAAATTAAATGGTAAGTTTTGTAAGGCAATCATTTCAGCCACTAAGTGATCTATTTCTATTTGTTTAATATTACTATCATCCAAAGTATTTCTATTTTTTAAAGAAAATCTACTATTGATAATTGTTTCTTACAAACTTGTAAGGTGTCAGTTGTTGGGGTTTGCCATGTTTATCCTTTTCTCGTAATAACAATTCTTCAAATTTATCACTGTGTTTTGATTTAAGGTGAAGTTTCAGCGAAGTAGTCCCGCCACCTTTAAGCGAAAAGTTTTTAGTACACTGTTTACATTTTGCGAACTCGCCATTAACTTCATCGAAAAATGTCCAAATTAAACTTGATTTAGGACGCATTCTCCCCTATTACTATTATTAAACTTTATCACTTTATCTAAGGAATTAGAATATCACAAGAATGGACCACTCACTAATATGGATTACGGATGCAATAGAAATATTAAAACTTCCAACAATGCAAGCGACGCAGCTACTGTACCTGCTCGGCCGGACCAAAGCCAGGCATAAATAAGGTTTGTTCCAACCCGATAAATAACTGACCGGGCACAACCCGTTATTGTAAATGGTAATTCGTCAGCGATCACTTGGAGAATGGTTGGTCAATCGGCGATTTGTCGGGTTCGAATTTCGAACAGTTTTGTAAGTCTCATTTCGATAATAATTTGATTTTATCCGAAATTATTCGAAACTTTTATATCAGATTCGGTTACGGTTTCGGATAGATTTTTATTTCGGATATCCGATAGTTTCGGTTACGGTTACGGAGCTCCATAACATCCCTAATACCAACCCCATCAGAAACAGACCAACAACACCGGAAAGCCTTCCTACAGTACATTCGAGGAGTCACTGACAAAATAGCACGAATCCTACACCGATATCAAATAAAGACAGTTTTCAACACCAGTCAAACTATAGCCAACTTAATCGGGAACCCTAAAGATAAAGTGCCTAACGAAGATCAAGGAGTTTACGAAATTCCATGTCGCGATTGATCAAAAACCTACATCGGTCGTACAAATAGGCGCGTCAACCATCGAATATATGAACATTCTTTGTCGGTTCGCAAATAAGATCCGACTTCAGCTATCGCGCATCATAATATCCAAACAGAACACTCTATCAACTTCGAGGACAGTAGGACTGTCGTATCTCTTAACTCCCTTAGGGCATCTACTATTCGTGAAGCTATAGAAATAGAGAAAAGACCCCTCTGTCTAAACCGACGCGATGACAGCTCTCGCCTTCCCACAGCATGGACCTCCGTAATTGCCAGATTAAACAAAGCAGACACGCCCAGCAACACCCAACCAATCACAACACTGCCTCATCACGTGACATCCCCTTCTAACCCAGCGCTAACTATAAATAAAAGAAGCAGAGCAGACTCAAATTCTAGACTAGTGACTCTTGGGGGAGTAGGCAGATTGAGGCCCCGAGTTCGATCTAGAATCTGAAACTCTTTTTCA
Source organism: Octodonta nipae (assembly GCA_034190945.1). Lineage (NCBI taxonomy): Eukaryota > Metazoa > Arthropoda > Insecta > Coleoptera > Chrysomelidae > Octodonta > Octodonta nipae. The sequence goes on along the minus strand of CM067218.1, from coordinate 58,807,801 downwards.
CTTTTGTCTCTTGATAATGGCTCCAAAGCAGGAGTCGAAACGTCGAGTATATAAGAAATTCAGACGCGGTTCTCACCCGGAACCTAGCCTTGTTCATATATATATATATATATATATATATATATATATATATATATATGTTTCAGGTGGTTTCCGGGAATTCATCCGCGTAGTTGATAACTGATCCCTGCCGGGATCGATGATAAAATGACGACGTTTCGGCAGATGTGACTCTGCCGTCAAAATTAGTGAAAATATACATATATCCCACTTTTAAGTTATTCTCTAAGATGGCTGTTAGAAGCAAATAAATAAGAATCTCCTAAATATCTGGGAAACTGTAACAGTTAGACATATGAAACCTTTACAAAACTCCCATTTATTTTTTATGATGAATCTAAAAATATAATAAGATACAATGTGTTGTATTTAAAATGAGAAAGTTCGTATCTAGTTCTGGCATATCCAGAGGTTGGACAGAGTATACTCAGTATCCCCCGAATACCAAGTTGCAGCTAAATATGGAGTGTAGTTGCAGTTGCCCTAACACTTTTAGTGGCCCATAGTCGTGACATACCCATAAGAATATTTCGATGGCTTCATTTCTTTAAATGAATAGAGACTTGGTAATTGGCGACTATTCAATTTATATTGAGATGGGGGTTGAAAACATTTCATTGAATTATTAATTGCAGGTGAATTCTTAGAAACATCTAGAGAATGTCGGAAATATAAAAAGTTCCAAAATGAAATAAAAATCCAAAAATGCCAAAAATGAAGTGTTAAAAATATAAAAGAAACGAAAATATCAAAAATGCATTTCAAATATAACAAAAATGAGAAAAATGTCAAAAAGTCCTAAAATAAAACGTCCTAATTGTTAAAATTAATTTAACTACATACTGCATTTTTAGAAACCGTTGCCCGGAAGTTGTGGCCATATAAATTACCAAAATATCTCAAAAATAGGACGATGAGCATCAAAATGTTTTTTACACCTCAATACAATCATTTTCATTGTGTTATAGCATTTTCCGAAAGCGTAGGAATTTCGTCTTTAGTGCCTTAATATTTTACAGTAGCATTTAATGTAACTGTTGACGTGAAATATTGTTACTAAGTGATAATCAATTTTGAGCTGCGAGCTGATTTTTATTGTGTCAGAAGACTACCAGCAATCGGAAAAATGGAGCAGACGTTTTTCTAAACTACCCCGAATAAAAAGATCTCTCCGTAATGATTGTGTCTTCATCATAATTCAAACATTTTGTGGGCGTCAGACCCTACGAATTTTCTATTCCTTGAATATTATGTTGATCGTAACAGTTTGATTAAAAAAATACAATTAACATTCAAAAACAAAGTTAATAGTAAAATCCAAGACGTCATTAATTCTTCCAGTGTTTGCTAAAATTGCGTAACTATACGATCAAAATCGGTAAAGCATTTCTTTAACAAAACTGAAATTTAGTTAATAGCCTTTATTAAAAGCAGTAAATGATTATTAAGGTAGAAACACATTATCGTCACGTCACGTGAGCTCATATGTTGTCACTTCGGCGAAATGTCACATGCTGTCTTGCCTTAGAAACACACTATACTCACGTCACATTTATCACTTTACGTTGTGTGTCATGATGGAATGAGTTCCTCAGAATTCGAAGACATTAAAAATATATAAAATTTATTTTTTCTTAGTGTTTCAACTTATTATTATTATTATTTTACACCGGATATTGATTAATCCTGCTATCCCAAAAGTATAATAATCAATTCACTAATGTATTAATTTCTCTTAAAATTAAATATTTATGTTGTCACTTAAGTTCAAAATTCAAAAAAACTCAAGAGAAATAGATAACAGATTAGTTTTTTGATTTTCTATAAATTGAACTACATAGTATTGAATACTCTCTTCGAGGTGTCATTCCTTTGTACGCAAGACAATATATATAATATATTGTTTCTGGTTAGGGAACCTTCATCAGTTGCGCTTCCCAAAATTGAATGTCCTCTCGAACACTTCTTTATGTATTTGATACATTTCGTTAAATTTGAAGACGCGAGATGTAAGACCGACATCTAGGATTTTCGAGAGAATTAGCACACAGAGGTTCTGAACCTGGAGCAGTTCCGTGTAATTGCTGTTCTCCCTTAACTCTTAGGTCAGAATGTCACGATAAAATTTAATGAAATGTATCAAATACATAAAGAAGTGTCCGAGAGAACATTCAATTGTGGAAAGCGCAACTGATGAAGGTTCCCTAACCAGAAACATATATATATATATATATATATATATATATATATATATATATGTCGGAGATAACGAAATAGTTGGTTTCTCAAGTGGCGAAGGTATAAAGACTATATAGTTTGTATTATCGGAAACAGGATATTTGTGCTTTCGTACTTTTGTTTACGATTATTATATTCTATTACAAATTTGCCAGCTAAGGACCGGGAGTGAATCACAATCACCCGGCGAGCTGTTGATTACGTGATGGTCGGTGAGTCAGGTGTTATGCACGGTGTTTGTCATGAGAATCATATCGAGATGAACGAGGGCAGTTCTGTTCGAACCTCGAGCGAGGTAAGATCGTAGAGGGCTATCGCGTAATCGGGATTTCGCCGCGGTTCCGAGTAGAATACATTGCGTACCAATTTAGATTAATAATATCATATCGCTACGCCGATCGAACTTATATTAGGTGGTACCCAAGATAAATTGATCATCAACATTATCTATTGTTCGTATAGTTTGAAACTCCAGTGGTAGATCATTATGGTGCCTTCCGTCAATTTAGTGTGATTATTATTTGTCGAATAAATGTTTAGCCCACATTTATTCCCTTTTGGATCAAACCCGATATTCCCCTCGTGGATCATAAAACCCGACATATATATATATATATATATATATATATATATATATATATATATATATATATATATATATATATATATATATATATATATATATATAAATATAATACTAAATGTATTAGATGGTTTCCGGGAATTAATCAACTACGCGGATGAATTCCCGGAAATCATCTAATACATATACACACATATATATATATATATTTATTGTCTTACGTACAAAGGCATGACACCTCGAAGAGAGTATTCAATATCCCTGACAGGTGAAGTAAGCTAAAAATTTTATCGTGAGATTCTGTCCTAGGAGTTAAGGGAGAACAGCAATTACACGGAACGGCTCTAGATTCGGATCCTCTGTGTGCTAATTCTCTCGAAAATCCTAGATGTCGGTCTTATATCTTACATAGTACTGGTCCCTATATAAAATATAAAGTTATTATTAAATCAGAAAATACAAATTGTTGTATACACTCGTTACCGTTAGCCGTTTTACTATGAGACTTGAGACATTACAACACAATGACCTACGTTACTAAATACGTTTTTAACTTTGTTTACAGCCATTATCACTTAGTTGTGTTATTAATAGCTGTTATAGTAATGTATACATTAATATTTATGTATTAAACTTGTAAATATTATAAAGGAAATCATTAATAAACACGTATTTACCTTTTAGTAAAATTAAATCAAATAACTTTATTTTCAAATATCTCGGTCTGACATAAACACAAAAAAATCCCGAAAGAGGCTCTATGTCACGCGTGCCGAAAATGTAAATTTGCAGAAAAGAACTCACGTAGTCATGTATAACTTGCCGTGAGCTACATGAGGTGACATGACGTGACCATAGTGTACTTCTAACTGATTTAAAAGTATGCGTAAATTGTATTGCAGATATTTCGAGCGTGCCGTGACATGCCGTAATAGCATGTGAGCTCACGTGACTATAATGTTTCCGCCTTTATTAAGTTATTAAAATATATGTGTTTTAGAAAACAATAAGTGTTTACATAAGTGGAAATGTTTAGAAACAAAAAAGTTAGAGCAATACACTATTAGATATCACTTTAATATCTCAGTAACAAATTAATCAATCTAGACTTGTAAAATATATAATATTGAATTAATTATTAACAATGTAAGATTAAGAGATTTTTGAACGCTTTTTGAAATTTTGCAGACAAAAAAAATAAATATATTAAATTATATATACCTTGTATATTGGTGACTATGAGAGTTATTTCGAAACCCCTACAAGACATTTGAACATATTAGATTAACCAACCATAAAGTAAAGCGACTGACAAAGATTCCAGGTTCTATGTAAAAGGCAACCGGACATTTTGCCGGGCTACACTGTTTCAGTTGTAAAGGACCAGGCACCTTTCTTATGGAAAAATGGACTTCCGTCAAATTGTTTGAAATTTTGGTATGTTGTAGAAGTTGATGTTCTGACAAAAAGAGTCCATGGGCTCAAACAGATTCTATGACTAGTTTTCGAGATACAGGATGTTACAAATCGAATATCCCGCATTTTTTTAAATCAGATTTCTCATGATACATGTGATTTATTTCCGGTTAGTGGAGAAATTGTGATTTGTACATTATTGGACATAAATATTTAACAAAACAATTGCCATGAATTTTGTTGGATTACAGGATATTTAAAAAATACGTAACATGGTTCTTTTGAAAAAAATATTTTTTTAAACAAAGATTTATTTGCACAATTAGTATCTCGCTAAAGTAATAATTTCTTGGATAAGCTTCATATAATATACAGTGTGAGTCGAACCATTCGTACTGCAATTTTAATAAGGCAATAAACAGATATATGATGCGTCTCCTGATACTCAACAGGATGTTGAACTCATTGCAAAAACTACACATATTGAAAAAAGGTATTTTTTATACTACCCTGTAGTTTTAAATTCTCTCCGTCAACTTTGTATGTTATAACATTGTTACGTTAACAAATATTCAGTGTTTAACTGAGCAGAATATTGTTAAAATTGTATGCCTAGTTTTCGAGATATAGGGTGTTAAACGGAAATGTCTCCTTTTTCTTATCAGATTGCTCATAACAGACATGTATTATTTCCATATATTGTAGGAAAGATAATTTGCGCATTATTTGACAAAAATATTGAATAAAACAATTACCATTAATTATCTTTGGTTACGATGTATGTAAAATGTTTTTTTCAGAAAACTCATTTTTTTATTACAACGATGAATACATAAGATGTAATCGCACAATTAATAAGAAATGAGTTTTTGGACGATATTATACAGTGTCGTAATTATAGCTATAGTGGGCATATACCATTTTTTACCATTAAAGAGTAACCCTGTTGTTCAGAACACTCTGTCTTTTTTGGGTTTAAAAGAGACAGCCTTTATATATTTTCATATGTATATTCTCAATTGCTTGGAAAAAAAAACTCTGCCTAAGCGCAATCGCAGTAAGAAGAAGAGAGACTCGTTGCTCGTCTTTCGTCCATTACGGACCTCTCCCAAGAAACTCTCAAGGGAAAACGTTTCCCTATGTTCTCGCTAGTGCAACCCCAAAGTGCGTGTGCAGCTATTACTCACTTATTGTAAACCCCCTCGTGAGTGCGCATTGCCTAACATCATAAACTAAATAGTTGTGCCTAAAGACCCAGGGTTAGGGCCGGCTACCCGCGACGACTGCAGACAAATACATGGATGGCAGATTTCCCGAGGCTTTTACTAGATCTAACTCGTAGACAAGGTAAGAGTTTTCTTATGAAGGGCAATTGAGTTTTTTATCAAAATAGAACCACTCAAAACTACAGTCCACTTAATTCAATTCTCTACACCTGTATAAACTACAATACTTTAATTTGTACAATTTTTGCAAACCTGTAGAATTTAGTGTGATAAGTCGTAGATTTGTATAATGTAATATAAAAATTCCAGGACGCATGGTTTATACAGGGTTACTTATTTATGGAAAAAATAATAGATGCCCACTTCCGCAATATTTACAACTCACACTGTATAATGTATGAAGACGTCCAAATATTATTTCTTTAACATTATATTAACTAAGCAATTAGATCTTCTTATGTATTCAACGTTATATTGAGATTTCGTTAAAAAACATGATACGTATATCGGAAACACCTTGTAATAAAAAAATTACGTTTTCTGCAATAAACGGAAATAAAACACATCTATTATGAGAAATCTGAAACGATAAAGGTGACATTTCCGAAGTTTAACACTCTATATCTCGAAAACCAGTCATACCATTTTAATAATATTCTGCTCAGTGAAACACTGAACATTTGTTAACGTAAAAATGTAATAACATACAAAGTTGACTGAGAGAATTTAAAACTACGGGGTAGTATAAGAAAAATACATTTTTTCAATATGTATGGTTTTTGCAATCAGTTTTACATCCCGTCGAGTATAAAGAGACGGATGATATATCTGTTTAATGTCTTATTAAAATTGCAGCCCGAATGGTTCGTACAGGGTGACTCATTAATAGAAAAAAATAATATATGCCTTCTCTAGCTATAGTTATGGCACACACTGTATATTATATGAAGCACATCCAAGAAAATATTACTTTTCGAGATATTAATTGTGCAATAACATCTTATGTTTTCAACGTTGTAATAAAAAAAAAGATTGTTTCTTCCACCAAAACTTATGGTAATTGTTTTGTGAAATATTTATGTCCAATAATGTACAAATCACAATTTCTCCAATAACCAGAAATAAAGCAAGTCAATCATCATTGGAAATCTGATATCAAAAATGCGGCATTTTCGATGTTTTACACTCTGTATCTCGAAAACTTGTCATAGAATCTGTTTGAGCCTATGTACTCTTTTTGTAGAACGTCAACTTCTACAACATACCAAAATTTCAAACAATTTGACGGAAGTCCATTTTTCCATAATAAATGTGCCTGGTCCTTTCAATTACTTATCTGTTGCATAAAATGAGTGAGACAATGAACAGACAGAATAACCTTGTACATTCTCAAAAATACTTTCAACAACTGTTAGAATAGCGTTGAGGTGAGATGTAATGATCGCCATCTAGGGTTCAGGGAGGAAATCTCGAAGAGTATTGCCAGAATAGCACTTAAAAATATATATAAATTGTTAAATATCATATATTATATTCAAAAGGTAAATTATATTTACCGTGGTCAAATCTTTTATTATTTTTATCCAGAAAGTAATATCGGCTGAACACAACAGGTATTATGGGCAGTTCATTCGATAAGGCCATGTGAAAAGCTCCTTTTTTGAATGTATGTATTGTGCCATCGTTTCTCCTAGTTCCTTCGGGAAAAACCCACAGTTTGATCTAAAAAAATATATTCTTTAAATAAAAATTAATGTAACAAAGTCATTTTTAATATGCTAAGATTGTTAAGATTATATATAAACAAATATATATATATATATATATATATATATATATATATATATATATATATATATATATATATTTGTTTTAAAGTTCTCGCGGGCACTAAATGTGTTAGGTGCTTTCCGGGAATTCATCTGCGTAGTTGATAACTGATCCCGGGATGGTCATTTCACCATCGATCCCGGCAGGACATATATATATATATTCACAAAACTATATGTTTTAACTACCCTGTATATGCAATTACTTATGGCCACCCATTATAATATTTTTTTAACCATTATGTATTATTATAATTCCAGTTCATCCTATATTGCAATAACCCTGTAAATGCAATTGCTAATGAGCTACGCTATAGATATAACATTCTATTGAGATTTTTTAACGACAAGCATAACAATACTTTTACTCCGTCCTTTATGTCAGCTATCATTAATTTCCAACTACATATGGGCTACACTATACAAATATTTTTCTTGTTTTTTTCAAACCATATTATAATTCCTTTCGACGCTATATTTTAACCATCCTGCATATCAACTCTTATGGACCATCGAACATATTTTGAACTACCCCATATAATTATAATTTTACACAACCAATTCAGATTACATGAATCAAATTAACATGCGAACTCATAAGGTCTTACTCATCCAAAAATAACCAACCGTGCCAATGTTTTCACGTTGAAAACTTGAAATGTCCGCTATAAAGTATAATGGTAGAAAAATATGTTACACATACAAATAGAATTTGTATTGAAAGAATGTTTATAAGAGCAGTTTCACTCTTAAATACGTCACCAAATCACCCTGTATTGAAAGAATTTTTACAAGGAGAGTCTGACTCTTACGTAGGTTCCCACATCAGCCTGTATTGAACATGCTAAAATTACAAAACAGCTGCCTTGATTGTCACAAATAGTCAATAATTTTTTAATAATTTAATTTCTCAGTAAAACGTTTTTCCTAAACATGAGACCCTCGCCAATCGATTTCTATCCATCGAAACTTCCAAATGGGAGAATTTCATCAAAATCGTTAGAGCCGTTTTCCAGAACTCAATTACATATATATATATATATATATATATATATATATATATATATATGATTGATTAGCTATGCCATTACCTAGGAGTAGCTAGAACCATAATTAAATGTAGAAGTTGGTTTTGTGTTAAAAAGCTAATGACTATACTTAAAAACATGTATTTATTTTACCTCGATTCGATTACAGAAGTTGAATGTGTTACAATGACCAAGTGCAACCTATATATGGCGAGTTCACATTTGAATTACATATATCCATATAATTTTACTCGCCACTTGCTATATGCGGGTGACGCCGCGGGTAACCGCTAGTATAATATATTTTTTTAGATTTACATGGATAGTATATTATTATTAACTGTTCCTGCATGTCTTATGACGGAAGCTTTAATTTACCACATGCGGGAAAAGTAATAACTATCATTAATTGGTACCTACTTAAAAACTTGTATCTGGCATGTTGAATAGACTATACTTAGTTATAATAAAACATTTAAAAAATATATAACCGACTTCAACCTATAACTAAAAAGCTAAAAATAATTATAACAAAATACAACTCTAGCAAATAAATAACACATTCAATGTTGTTAGGTACCTATCCAGGCAGTAAAAAATGTAAACATTAAAAAGTGCTCATTCTGTACAAATTAATTACCTACCAATCTTGTATATTTTTGAAGTCGGTGCCAAGCAACAATCAAGTTTGATGAAGTAGTAGATAAGTACGCAATGAAGGATTTTAGATTTGCTTGGCACCGAGTTCAAAAATATACAATATTGGTAGGTAATTAATTTGTACAGAATGAGCATCTTTTAATGTTTACATTTTTTACTTCCTGGATAGGTACCTAACAACATTGAATGTGTTATTTATTTGCTAGAGTTGTATTTTGTTATAATTATTTTTAGCTTTTTAGTTATATGTTTGTGTATACTGTTTTACGGATGGAAATATGTGGTTGATGATTTATTCCGGTGTACATCCGTTCGTCTGTATTCGTTTGAAAGATCACTTGACGTTTCGCCAAAATCATATTTGGCTTTCTCTTTTTACTTAGTATCTTTTGAGAAAGCCAAATATGATTTTGGCGAAACGTCAAGTGATCTTTCAAACGAATACAGACGAACGGATGTACACCGGAATAAATCATCAACCATATATATATATATATATATATATATATATATATATATATATATATATTAAATGTTTTATTTTCAACTTTTTAGTTTTTTTGAACTCAGTTAGTTTTCATTCTTTATTTTTCATTTTGTATGTATAACCTTAATAGACAGGACCAGGTAACATCGAAAGCCTCTACATTACACAATGACACATTTTCATTTAAATTGACAGGTAAATGTTTACGAACAAAATGTACTAGTACGCGTTGACTTAATAAGCCCAAAATATATTTATGCCTTATGGACCACGCCATGTAACCTTTCTTCAACTTTTTTTGACAACTCTGTGTACCTATAGATAATTCCATTCCACCCTATGTACTAACCATCCTGTACATACGACTGCATAAATTTGTAGCTGCCTTCTGTAAATTATAGGACGGAGGAGAATCCATCCCATATTTATGGAGTCAAATCCGTCCCATATTTCAACCATAGTATATAACTCCTTGTGGGCTACCCCATAAATTATTTCATTTTTAACATTTTATATTATCGTCCTGTGTAACATTAATTCATCTCCACACTTTATGCAACTTCTTATGGGCTATAAAGTAAATATTTTTTTAATAACACTGTATAAATATAATTCAACTTCAACATATATTTCAATCATCCTGTATATGATTTGTTTACGTCCATATCATATAACAGTTTTTTAATCACACTATATAATTTTAATTTCACATATTTTCCAACATTTTTATACCACCAAACGTCCACTCCACCCTATATTCCAACCATCCTGTATATACGGCTAAAGGGCCTTACCTATATTTCAATCATCATATAAATGCAACTCTTTCTATCTATCACTTTACTTTGTGATTTTGTTTGCTGTAACTAATCATCCTGTGTATAAACGCACCAAAGAGCAGTTTGACATGTGTTGTCACTGAATTTTCTATTAGGCCGGGAGAATGTGACAACCAAAAGCACTGTCTTCGCAAAATGGAAAATTTTTCATTTAAATAGGTATTTGCCTGGTATACAAACAAGACGAGGTTGGTACTTATTGATTTAAGGAGCCGAAAATACTATGCTTTACTACCTATATGCTTGAGATGTACATAGAAAATTTTCAAATTCGCAATTAAAACTTCCAGTGCCTAAAATTCCCGCACTATTACGTTGGAATTGAAATAATTATGAAGAAATGTCCGGTATGTTATTTTGATGAAATTTTTGATAAGAATTGTTAACCTCCTTTTTTTTGGAAGTCGGTTAAAAAATATATTTTGGTGTTAAATTTATAATTTTGTCACTTTTGTACCCTATTTTGTTATATTCTAATTTCAAATTTGATTTAATTCCTCTAATATTTCCTTGCATTTATATTATATTGTCTACAAATATTATGGTATATTGTAGTGAGAAGGTGATTAATTTGTCATGTAATTAAGTTATTATGAAAATACTCTGGTCAATTTGCTGAAGGTAGCTTCCAGTTTAATTAGCTTTATGTTTTGTTAGGTTCAACTGTTTTTTACAAAAACAATTATGGTTTAATTAAGTATCGGTCATTACTTCATAATGTATGATTATTTAGTTAAATACCGCCGTTTGTAGTATCTTTTCCAATTATAGATAATGTTAATCAAGGAAAAATGTAATTAAAGTGTATACAAGTTTTTTCTCTTTTGCACTCAAATGCATATATCTAAACCGCAAACTGAATGATATATTAATTTTGGTGTTATATATGCAGGGTGTTTTCACAAAGATTTTATAGCCAAGAATGATTTTTCAAATTTGAGCGCCTAATTACAAAACAAGTTTATATGTACGTTTCACTGCAATCATTAATGTTAAATCGGAGTATGGAGGATACTCTTTTTCACTAAAATATTTTAGTCATTTCACAGTTGTAGGACAACCGTGATAAAATCGCCGGGGCCGGGTTGCAACCGGGCTGTGTGTGCCGATATATGGAGTTTGCACGTAATCCATGTCTCTTTCTTACCGGTGAGAACGTTCTTACCGGGGACGCTGGCCGGTTGCTTTCTGACCGGGCGTTCATGCCGTTTCAGATCGTTATGTATGTGACGAGTGATATACTTTGCATTGCATTCTAGCCTTCCGTTACAATTCCCGGAAAGCACCTAACACATTTAGTGCCCGCGAGAACTTTAAAACAAATATATATATATATATATATATATATATATATATATATATATATATATATATACATATGTTTTAGGTGGTTTCCGGGAATTCATCCGCGTATCCCTGCCGGGATCGATGGTAAAATGACGACGTTTCGGCAGAGTCACATCTGCCCTCTTCAGGTCGGTTCGCATAATTCTCGTAGCCTTCTGCTTTCGCTTCTAGTTACTCGAATGCTAAGATTTTCAGAAGCGCTCGGCGCCTATTGGTTGGCACCGTGAACGGCTGCGTGTGATTGGCCCTGGGCGCTCAGTGGGCACGCCTCCCGCCTGCTGATTTGTTATTTCCGGTTGAATTGTTATTGGACGGGTCCGGGCCGGTACGGTGTTTAATAGAATTTTCCAACAATTCGATAAGTTCTGATTTTCATTGCGTGCGTTTAGACTGTGAGGCCTCTTCGCTATTTCAATTGCCTCTCTTACGAGTCTTTATTTCGGGTGTTCTATATTTGCCAGTGCCCTGGTGTTCTCAAAGTCTATTCGGTGTGACATCGTGGTGGCGTGTTCCGCAAGAGATGTTTTTTTCCTGCTTTCTTACAGCGTTCTGGTGTTCATCACGTCTAGCTTGAATTCTTGTATTAGTTTGCCCCACATAGGTTTTGTGACAGTCTGCACATGGAATTTCGTACACTCCCTGTTGTTCTAAAGGGATCCTCGTCTTCGGAGTCCTCAACACCGTGCTTATTTTTCTGTCTGTATTGAAAATAGTATCGATATTGTGTCTCCGTAGAATTCTTGCAATACTGTCCGTGGTCCCCTTGACATACGGTAAATAAGCCTTGGTTATTGGTGTCTCATGCTCCTCGTCTGTTTGTCTCGGTTTTGACTTTAAGGCTCTTTGTATATTTCGGTCTGTAAATCCGTTTTGTCTCAGAGCTGTTTTTAAACTATCCATTTCCTGTTTGATGTTATCCTGGTCAGCTAGTCTTTGTGATCTGGTTACTAAAGTCTTGACGACGGCTTGTAGTTGGGCTGGGTGGTGATGAGAATTAGCATGTAGGTATCTGTTGGTGTTAGTTGCTTTCCTATATACTGTATGGCCAAGGGTTCCATCTTCCTTACTATTTATGAGAACGTCAAGGAACGGCAGTTGATTGTTGGCTTCAACCTCCATGGTAAATTTTATTTTGTGATGGATGCCATTAAGGTGGTCTAAAAAAGTATTGAGGTGTTCCCTCCCATGAGGCCAAATCACAAATGTATCATCCACATATCGCAACCATAAAGTGGGTTTAAGAGCTGTTGTTCTCAGTGCCAACTCCTCAAAGTTCTCCATAAAAAGGTTTGCTATAACTGGTGAGAGTGGCGATCCCATTGGAGCTCCTTCCACTTGTTTGTATCGTTGGTTCTCGTAAACAAAATAGGTGTTCATCAGACAGTGCCTTGTTAAGTCTACAAGGTGTTGAGGTGGTTTGTATTTTTCTATTATGATATCCAAGGCTTCGTCGATAGGGATGTTGGTGAACAGGGACACTACGTCAAAACTTACAAGAAGACACTCTGGATGTAAGACCGTTTTTCTAAGTATTTCGATGAAATGTGTCGAATTTTTCACATATGAGTCTGCCTCCTCTGCAAACGGTTGAAGTTGTTGGGCTAGGTATTTGGCTAGGTGTTGTGTTAGGGATCCAACTGAGCTTACTAATGGCCTCAAAGGTGCACCTTCTTTATATACTTTTGGCAACCCACAGAATTTCGGACATCTCGATGACTTTTCAAGCGGAATGAGTTGCAGTTGGAGATTTTTGTCGATCCTACTTGCTTGGATTTTGGCCTTCGTTGTTTTCTCCAAGTAAGTTGTTGGGTCAGTAGTAATTTGTTTATATGCTGGATCTTGTAGCAATGTTTGAATTTTGTTTGAATAATCCGCTGTATCTAAAATAACAGTCGCATTTCCTTTATCAGCAGGTAGAATGACAATGTCCTTGTTGAGGCGAAGTTGTTTCAAGGCCTCATTTTCTTCTATAGATAGGTTCCTTTTGGGTGGTTTAGACTTTCTTAGAACATGTGACACATCTTGTCTAATTATTTCAGCGGTGTTCGCATCTAATTTTGAAACTGCTGTTTCCACGCCACATATTATACTCTCTGTTGGTATGTGAGAGGGAGCAATAGCGTAATTGAATCCCTTAGCCAACACGCCAATCGAGGAAGAGTTCAATTGGACCGAAGATAAGTTATAAACGGTTTTATTCGTTTCCAATTGCCGTGAGGTTAGACTGTGACCGTTATTTTCCGAGAAAAATTCGTTTTTGGGCTTCTGTTGGAGCTTCAATTTGTTAAATTTTGCCTGTTGTTGCATTGTTGTTAACTCTGCATTGGTTTCCGCCCTAAATTCGCTAATCTCATCGAATTTATCCCATATTATCTGGTGGAGTGTATTGCTTACCTGTAGGTGGATATCTAGGAGTTTAGTATTAAGAACATCCAAATATCTTCTGACATCACGTATGGCTTCCCTAAGTAGGGCACAACTAGCTTTCCATAAGATATTCTGTGTTTTTCTGTTGTTCTTCCAGAACTTTACCGTCATGTTTTTCGGAATAACTCCTTCATCGCGGCATCGTTGTAATATAGTCGCGGCTATATAACAGCGCGAGCGCTTCAGAAAATCTTAGTATTCGAGTAACTAGAAACGAAAGCAGAAGGCTACGAGAATTATGCGAACCGACCTGAAGAGGGCAGATGTGACTCTGCCGAAACTTCGTCATTTTACCATCGATCCCGGCAGGGATCAGTTATCAACTACGCGGATGAATTCCCGGAAACCACCTAAAACATTTAGTGCCCGCAAAAACTTAAAAACAAATATAGTGAATCTCTACGGGGAGAATACTTTTCATTTGTGTAAAACATTTAAGAAACTACGCGCGAAAAGAAGCAAACTTTTGTGCGATCTACATTTTTTACAACGATGCCGCGATGAAGGAGTTATTCCGAAAAACATGACGGTAAAGTTCTGGAAGAACAACAGAAAAACACACAATATCTTATGGAAAGCTAGTTGTGCCCTACTTAGGGAAGTCATACGTGATGTCAGAAGAGATTTGGATGTTCTTAATACTAAACTCTTAGATATCCACCTACAGGTAAGCAATACACTCCACCCGATAATATGGGATAAATTCGATGAAATTAGCGAATTTAGGGCCAAAACGAATGCAGAGTTGACAACAATGCAACAACAGACAAAATTTAACAAATTGAAGCTCCAACAGAAGCCCAAAATCGATTTTTTCTCGGAAAACAACGGTCACAGTCTAACCTCCCGGCAATTGGAAACGAATAAAACCGTTTATAACTTATCTTCGGTCCAATTGAACTCTTCCTCGATTGGCGTGTTGGCTAAGGGATTCAATTACGTTATTGCTCCCTCTCACTTCCCAAAGAGAGCATACTATGTGTCGTGGAAACAGCAGTTTCAAAATTAGATGCGAACACTGCTGAAATAATTAGACAAGATGTGTCACATGTTCTAAGAAAGTCTAAACCACCCAAAAGGAACCTATCTATAGAAGAAAAGGAGGCCTTGAAACAACTGCGCCTCAACAAGGACATTGTCATTCTACCTGCTGATAAAGGAAATGCGACTGTAATTTTAGATACAGCGGATTATTCAAACAAAATTCAAATATTGCTACAAGATCCAGCATATAAACAAATTACTACTGACCCAACAACTTATCTAGAGAAAACAACCAAGGCCAAAATCCAAGCAAGTAGGACCGACAAAAATCTCCAACTGCAACTCATTCCGCGTGAAAAGTCATCGAGATGTCCGAAATTCTATGGGTTGCCAAAAGTACATAAAGAAGGTGCACCTTTGAGGCCAATAGTAAGCTCAGTTGAATCCCCAACACAACACCTAGCCAAATACCTAGCCCAACAACTTCAACCGTTTGCAGAGGAGGTAGACTCATATGTGAAAAATTCGACACATTTCATCGAAATACTTAGAAAACGGTCTTACATCCTTCTTCTTCTTGTAAGTTTTGACGTAGTGTCCCTGTTCACCAACATCCCTATCGACGAAGCCTTGGATATCATAATAGAAAAATACAAACCACCTCAACACTTCGTAGACTTAACAAGGCACTGTCTGACGAACACCTATTTTGTTTACGAGAACCAACGATACAAACAAGTGGATCGCCACTCTCACCAGTTATAGCAAACCTTTTTATGGAGAACTTTGATGAGTTGGCACTGAGAACAACAACTCTTAAACCCAGTTTATGGTTGCGATATGTGGTGATACATTTGTGATTTGGCCTCATGGGAGGGAACACCTCAATACTTTTTTAGACCACATTAATGGCAACCATCACAAAATAAAATTTACCATGGAGGTTGAAGCCAGCAATCAACTGCCGTTCCTTGACGTTCTCATAAATAGGAAGGAAGATGGAACCCTTGGCCATACAGTATATAGGAAAGCAACTCACACCAACAGATATCTTCACGCTAATTCTCATCACCACCCAGCCCAACTACAAGCAGTCGTCAAGACTTTAGTTACCAGATCACAAAGACTAGCTGACCAGGATAACATCAAACAGGAAATGAACAGTTTAATAATAATAATAATAACCGTGTGGTGGCCGGATTAGAATAGCACCACGGTATCCACCGCCTGTCGTATGAGGCGACTAAAGGGGCAGCTGTCCGCTCACCTACTACCTAGCTTTCCTTCCTTCTCCACAACCCGCACGGTATGGTCTGGTTTAAATCATTCCATCTGGGAAGTGACAACCCCACGGGTCCGAGTTACCTGGGTCACCAGGGTCAATTGGTGACACCACCCATGAAAATGGAGCTAAGGAGTAGATGCCTCGGAAAAGAGCCGCTGCCTGGGGATCGCCAGGGCATGTCTGGAGCCGGCGCTGGACATGACAGCATGCGGGACGTCGGTGGCAGGGTGCTGAGGAGGCGGGTCCCTGCCGTCCAAAGAGTTACAGCCCAAGAACCAGAAGAACCACAACAACAGTCACCAATACAGTCACAACAACAACGTGACCATCACCAACAGAGTCAAACGAGAACGAGAACTCCACCCGCAGAAAGTGTTGCGCAGGATCAACAGCCAGCGCTTACTCAAGCGGGACTGAAAAGACAGCGTATGAAATGGACTGGCGCCATGAATGAATTTATAACGCGCACGTTTTACAGAATTACGAACCTTGGCCAGGACAAGACTGGATATCGCCAAATACTCTATCAAGAGTTCTGTCGTGAGTACCCAGAGCTTCAAGTTACTGAACAGAGAGTCGCAGATCAATATCGTGTCATCTTGAGAAATGGCCTTATTTCGCCTGAACAACTGGACATAATAAAGAGCGAAGTGGAGCGCGAACTATTTGGTCGAAATACAATCGATCCAGAGCCTGAAACACCTTTGGCACAAAGAGCGGACGAGACTCAAGAACTACAGCAAGAACAGCCAACCAACGCTGACCTGCTTGAGAAGATCCAAGCAGAAATGGAAGGAGCTCTTAGAGAGTATAGTGGAACAGATCCACTGACTAGACCAGCTCTTCCCAAACTAAGATCATCTAAGAAACTGGGTATCGTCTTGCAGGCTATGAACAAATTTATCTTGCCAAACTATGTTTTAGGTGCTAATACGTTAGAGTCGCTACACACAATCATCTACTGTGCTGCAACTTCCATCTGCAGAACAATTGGGGTCGCAGTAGGACCAAAGCAAGACCCTCCCCAATTCAGACAAACCCCTCGAATACCACCTTGGCAAAGAAGACTTGAAGGGAAAATCAATTCTCTTCGGAAAGACTGACCGAGTACCAACGAGGAGTCAGGAACAACAGAATAGAAAGGCTTGTCAAGACTATCATGGACAATAACCGAATACACTCCCAGTGGGATGGAGAAAACATCACATCTCAGCAGTGTCTGGACAGTCTACGACAAAAGCTCTCCATCTACACAAGTCGATTGAGAAGGTACAAAACCAGTAACCAACGGAAACTAGACAACACACTCTTCCGACAATCAGAAAAGGGGTTTTATAGAAAACTTAACAACAACAATAATAATGAAGCCCCTAGTTACCCCAGTAAAACAGACATCGAGGAATTCTGGAAAACACAGCTTTCCACAACAATCTCCTATAACTCCAGAGCCAGCTGGATTAATGAGGAGGAGGCTGCATCTCAGAACTGTGAGGCCATGCAACACCAACCATTTACAACGGAAGATACATCCAACATAATGAAGAACCTCCATAACTGGAAAGCACCAGGACCAGATGGTGTACAAAATTACTGGATAAAGAAACTGTACTCAACCCACGAAACACTAACAGCCCTTATAAATGACGTAATTACCCACCCACACAAGATGCCTAGTTTCCTTACGCACGGTGCTACATACCTCTTACCAAAGGACAACCTATGTGCACAGGACCCAGCAAAGTACCGACCAATCACTTGCCTTCCAACGTTATACAAACTCATAACATCGTGCATTAATCATCGCATTTTCAAACATTGTGAACTGAACAACATAATTACTCAACAACAGAAGGGATGCGCGAAAAATTCGATGGGTTGCAAAGAACAACTGATAATTGATTCCATTGTCTGCAATCAAGCCCACGCCAAACGACGAAATCTCTACATGGCATATGTGGACTACAAAAAGGCCTTTGATTCAGTTCCACATGATTGGCTCATTAAGGTGCTGAAACTCTATAAAGTGAATAATTGTATTATTAACTTTTTAGAACATGCCATGGCCACCTGGCAAACCAAAATCTCACTGAATGAAGCCAACTGTTCGATACAAACTGACCCTATTCCAATCAGAAGGGGTATATTCCAGGGAGACTCTCTTAGCCCGCTGTGGTTCTGCCTTGCCATGAACCCTCTCTCAAACAAACTGAACTCAACTAATTTTGGGTTCAGTCTCAAACACAACAACGTACAAGCATTAAAGATAAACCATTTGTTATACATGGACGACTTAAAGTTGATGGCAGCTACAAAACAACAGCTGCATGATATGCTTAAAATAGTAGAAGGGTTCTCTAATGACATCCATATGAAATTTGGCCTAGACAAATGCCGAATTATTAATATAGTTAAAGGCAAAATACAGCAGGGGCACTTCGAAATGGGAGATGGCACCTCAATTGAATCTATGGGGGGAAGGTCATACTTATAAATACCTTGGAATAAAGCAGGCTCAACGTATTGATCACATGACTATGAAAAAGGACCTAACAGCAGAGTTTTATAGAAGGGTAAGACGACTGTTGAAAACCAAACTAAACAGTAAAAATCTGTTTCAGGCTATTAACACCTATGCGTGTTCAGTGCTCAGTTACTCTTTCGGTATAGTTAATTGGTGCAAGACTGACATTGAACAATTACAACTGAAAAGTTCGAGTTTTACTAACAAAAGCTCAAAATCACCATCCAAAGAGCTCTGTCGAACGTACAACTTTGCCACGGTATGAAGGAGGAAGAGGATTGACAGATCTAAGTAAACTATTAGATCAACAAATTTCTATTTTGCGTAGTCATTTCCAGAAACTCGCAGAATTTTCTGATCTACATAGAGTCATGTGCCAGGTTGATGACTCAACACCACTGCGACTAACACAACAACATGTCCAATTACACCACCAGAGCACAGATCAGAAACTGCTGAAATGGAAAGAGAAGCCCCTTCATGGAAGACATATAAATGACGTCAACCAAGATTATGTCGACAGTGCAGCGTCGAACTACTGGTTGATCTCTGGTCATATGTTCCCTGAAACGGAAGGCTTTATATTGGCAATCCAAGATCAAGTAATTCCAACTAAGAACTACCTAAAGTACATCGTTAAAGACCCTTCCATTAAAAACGATAGATGCAGGTACGGTTGCCAAACATCTGAATCTATCCAGCATATCACAGGAGGTTGTCAAGCGTTCGCTGCAACTGAATACAAAGAACGACACGATGCTGTGGCAAAAATACTTCACCAGGAACTAGCACTGAAACATGAATTATCACAGTCGGTAAGATTACCATACTATAAATATAAACCAGAATCTATTTTAGAAAATAACAACTACAAGCTGTACTGGGACCGCACGATACTGACCGATCAGTCTGTTGCTCACAATAGACCAGATATAGTTTTGGTAGATAAAGTCTCTCGGAAAACAACTTTAATTGACATAGCAATACCCAACAACAATAATATAAATATCAAGCAGGCTGAGAAAATAACCAAATATAGAGATTTGGAATTTCAAATAAAGACGCAGTGGAACATGAACAACACACGAACTGTACCAATTGTTATGTCAACAACAGGACTAGTCCCAAAACATCTATTAAACAATTTAAAATACCTCGGTCTGGACGAACATCTTTACAAACAAATGCAAAAAGCAGTCTTGTTAGGGACAGCCCGGACGGTCAGAAAATTTATGGGAAACTGCCGCCACGACTCCAACCAAGGGCCTGAAAACTTGGCAAGGGCTCCCACAGAGCTAAACCCTTTTGATATCTAGGTTATCTGGGGTTTAGTGAATTTTCCCCTAAAGGCACTCATAGAGTGCCTTAGAGGAAGTGTGATGCCATACATTGTATGGTCAAGTCGGGATAATAATAATAGCGTCCAAGATTATGTCGACAGTGCAGCGTCGAACTACTGGTTGATCTCTGGTCATATGTCCCCTGAAACGGAAGGCTTTATATTGGCAATCCAAGATCAAGTAATTCCAACTAAGAACTACCTAAAGTACATCGTTAAAGACCCTTCCATTAACAACGATGGATGCAGGTACGGTTGCCAAACATCTGAATCTATCCAGCATGTCACAGGAGGTTGTCAAGCGTTTGCTGCAACTGAATACAAAGAACGACACGATGCTGTGGCAAAAATACTTCACCAGGAACTAGCACTGAAACATGAATTATCACAGTCGGTAAGATTACCATACTATAAATATAATCCAGAATCTGTTTTAGAAAATAACAACTACAAGCTGTACTGGGACCGCACGATACTGACCGATCGGTCTGTTGCTCACAATAGACCAGATATAGTTTTGGTAGATAAAGTCTCTCGAAAAACAACTTTAATTGACATAGCAACAACAATAATATAAATATCAAGCAGGCTGAGAAAATAACCAAATATAGAGATTTGGAATTTCAAATAAAGACTCAGTGGAACATGGAACAACACACGAACTGTACCAATTTTAATGTCAACAACAGGACTAGTCCCAAAACAACTATTAAACAACTTAAAATACCTCGGTCTGGACGAACATCTTTACAAACAAATGCAAAAAGCCGTCTTGTTAGGGACAGCCCGGACGGTCAGGAAATTCATGGGAAACTGCCGCCACGACTCCAACCACAGGCCTGAAAACCTGGCAAGGGCTCCCACAGAGCTGAACCCTTTTGATATCTAGGATATCTGGGGTTTAGTGAATTTTCCCCTAAAGACACTCATTGTGTGCCTTAGCGTTTATTGCCAAACAGTTTCCCATTTACAGAGCAATTTTACAATGAAATAATTCTACAATAAAATAGTAAATTAAAGAACAAAAATAAATAAATCTTAATTATAATAATATAAAAATATTAACAATATAGAAAAGTTAAATTAAAATAAAAATGTAAAAAATATACATACATATACATGTTACATATCACCTTTCATGACTTATAAATAATAATATGCTGATTAATGTCTAGAATAAAACAATAATCCATTGTAAAGGAATTACGCAGAAACTAAAACAATACCTATATTATATTACTAGATGCACCTGCATAAATGATGATTCTGCATAGTTCCCCATTTCCAGCAGAGATTATAAATAGGAGAATATTCCTAATCTTCATCACTCTTTTGAATTCAACTTAAGACTTTTAACGTTGTTCAGAGTCACAATATTTGGTCTGTTCATTTGCTGTATTAATCATTATAAAATAGTCCTTTTTTGTAACGAGTAGTGATAGTTGTGTTTCAAATAAATTCTGTTGTTTTTTAAAAAAGGGTTTTAAGAAATAAAGCCCCAACAATTGGCGCAGTCAGTAGGATCGGAAAAACAGAGATTTTTGGTGATCCAAGAAAAACAGAACAGAAAATTCCAAGAAGATCTGGTGGTTTCCAAACCTTCAACCGGAAAGAACCGCACGCACTACAGAGCATCTTCCAGAAAATCAAAGTGAGTAAAGATTTATTATTATTCTGTGAAAATTGCTATATATTTGTTCCCTAAATCCAATTATTTTCCCAAGTCGTTAAAAAATAATAATAAAAATAAAATACGTGTGAAAAATTTGTAACAATTCCATTAAAGGGGTTAGATTTTGGAGTCGAGCGAAAATCGGACAGAATCGAGATCCGCGAGTTTATTTTCGAGGGAATATCGGAAGTAACTTGAACAATTTTAATTTGAAGTTTTTCGTTAAAATTGGGGTGGAATTAAGCAAATAAAAATGAGCCAAGAAGACTTAAATCTTATAGAATATAGGTTAAGTGAATTATGTCACATTATACCAGAATATGATGGAGATTCAATATTATTAAATACATTTATTAATTCTTGTGACGCAGCATTTGACGTAGCAACAGACCAACAAATATATCTCTTAACTGTACATTTAAAAAACAAACTAAAAGGACGAGCATCTCAACTAATAAACTCACGCGACTTGAAAAATTGGGATCAAATCAAAACTATTTTAAAACACACTTCGGTGATTCTAGAGATTTAACAAGTCTAATCTACGACTTACAACAAATTAAACAGGGAAACAATGAAAATCCTCAAAACTATGTGCATCGCATAAACGCACATCATTCTAAATTATACGCCGCGATAAATCAACAAGTAACATTAACCCGAGAACAGAAAACCGCACAGCAAGCGTTAGTCGACAAGGTAGCTTTACAGACACTTTTAGTAGGTCTCGAACATAAGCTAGGTGCAATCGTACGAGCATCGCGACCTCGCAGAAGCTGCAAATATAGTAAAAACCGAATATCAATTAACGTATCTAGAAAGTAAAAAGCCACAAGTAAATTCCCCAAACTTTCAAAGTAAAAATAAAAAGACATGTAATTATTGCAAAAAGTCGGGACATTTAATTTCAGAATGTCGCAAAAAACAAAATAATGATAAATACTATAATCAAAACCGAAATTATCAATATAATTCGGAAATCAAAGAAACTTCAATCCAAATCATACCTTTGTGAATAGACATGAAAATAATAATCAAAATCAAAGAGAAAATTATTATCAAAGACCACCTAACCAAAATAATTATAACCAAAATAATTATCAAAGCAATTCTTCAAATACAAGAAACATGCAAAATCCTCCAAGAAAAACATTTCATTTAAACGAACAAAGAGTGGAAATGAAGACTGGCACTTCTACTCATCTCATTCCAACCAGTCAAGCACAGAATTTAGAAAGCCAAGAATAAGATCAGCATTCGTAAACACAAGCAATTCAAATAATTTATTTTATATAAAAACTCATGACGGCAAATATCGCTATTGAATCGATACCGGAGCAAGTATATCATTTTGAAACCAAATTTATTTGAACAAGAAAAAATAAAAAGCGTAGAACCCATAAGAATTCAAGGTGTAACCAACCAATTTTTTGAAATAAATAAAGCAATAAATTTTGATTTCTTTTTGAAAAATGATGAAATGGAAGTATTCGTACATAACTTAAATATAGAATTTGATGGTTTATTGGGTATAGATTTTTTACAACAATATGAGTGTTTAGTTGATTTAAAAAATAGAAAACTAATAACCAAATATATAACTTTGCCATTATACAAAGAGAATGAAATTGTCAATGAAATAACTATAGAACCAAGAACAGAACAAATATTCAAGTTAAATTGTAATGAAAAAAATGCTGAACTAATTTTACATTCACAGGAAAAAGAAAATGTCATATTGCCAAATTGTGTAATCAAAACGAATGAAAAAGGTGAATTTCTAACGTCAATTTTAAATAAAAGCGAACAAAAGAAAAGAATAATTTTTGATGAATTAATAATTGAACCTTTTATTGAAAATAGTCCAGTAAATAAGAATCAAACATTAATTTTTAAATCTACAAAAAGAAAACTTATATTCAAGACAACAACGAGTCGAACAATCCTTGCGTTTAGAACATTTAAATTTTGAAGAAAAAGAAGCAATTACCGCCTTATGTAAACAATATTGTGATATATTTTATTTAGAAAATGATGAATTAACTTTCACAAATACCGTAAAACATAAAATAGATACCGGGCAAGCCAAACCAATTGCAACAAAGTCATATAGATACCCTTATGTCCATAAACAAGAGGTAAAAACCCAAGTAAATCAAATGTTACAACAAGGAATAATCCAACCATCATCCTCACCTTGGTCATCTCCAGTATGGGTAGTCCCCAAAAAGTTAGACGCTAGTGGTAAGCAGAAATGGAGAATGGTCATAGATTACCGCAAATTAAATGAAGTCACGGTAGATGATAAATATCCGTTGCCTAATATAAATGATTTACTCGACAAATTAGGACATTGCTGTTATTTTACAACCCTTGATCTGGCATCAGGTTTTCATCAAATTGAGATTAATCCAACAGATATAGAAAAAACCGCGTTCACAGTTGAAAATGGTCATTATGAGTTTAAGAGAATGCCATTTGGTTTAAAGAATGCACCCGCGACCTTTCAACGAGTTATGGATAATATTTTAACTGGCATACAAAACGAACGAGCACTTGTATACATGGATGACATCATATCTTATGCTTCATCATTAACAGAACACATACAAAGACTAAGAGAATTATTCGAAAGACTAAGAAATTCAAATCTTAAATTGCAACCCGATAAATGTGAATTTTAAAAAAAGAAGTTGCATACTTAGGTCATATAGTGACAGAAGAAGGTGTAAAACCCAATCCAGAAAAGATAAGAGCAGTCAAAGAATTTCCAGTACCTAAAAACGCAAAAGACGTGAAAAGTTTCCTAGGTTTAGCAGGATACTATAGAAGGTTTATAAAAGATTTTGCCAAAATAGTCAAACCTTTAACCGAATTATTAAAGAAAGATATAAAATTTAATTTTGATGAACATTGCATGAAATCATTTGAAACATTGAAACAAACATTAACAAATTATCCAATTTTACAATATCCTGATTTCGAAAAAGAATTCAATATTACTACAGACGCGAGTAATTATGCGATAGGAGCAGTACTATCACAAGGAAAAATAGGAAAAGATTTGCCTATAGCATACGCATCTAGAACTCTGAATGCTCACGAACAAAAATACTCGACAATCGAGAAAGAATTACTAGCAATAGTATGGGGAGTTGCTAAATATCGGGAATTCGTCTACGGGACAACCTTCAAACTATATACCGATCACCGCCCGATAACATGGTTATTCAATGTAAAAGATCCAGGTTCAAGACTTGCAAGATGGAGATTGAAATTGGAAAATATAATTATCAAATAATATACAAACCAGGTAAACAAAATACCAATGCCGATGCCTTATCTCGAATAAGAATTAATCATCTCAGAGATTATTCAAAAATATTCTACGGAAGCCAGTGAAAAAGGAAGAAGAAGAAGAAGAAACGAAGAAAGACCGGATACTCCAAATACAGAAATCGGATATGAAACAATCTTAGAAGAATATAACATTTTTAAGAAACTACACGTATCAAAATCATTAATTGATTATTCTAAATGTAATTTTACTAATGAGAAATTTCTAGATAAACATCAAAAAAGAATTATATCATTCTTAAAGTCAGGCGAATTAACTGATTCACAATTTAAAATAGCTGATGATTTAATTGACTTAAATACAATGTATGAAGAACACAGAATAAACGTCCTCACATCAAAATGCAATCCTAAACGAAAGTATCATCGTTCCACATTTAAATCCTGACCAAGCAATCTTTGAAATTCTTTACTACAATAAAGAGATATTGTTAGAAAATGATAAATATTATATGGAAGAATTAAAAAATGTACCAATTTTGGAAATGTTATCTTTCATTTTTTCCGATAATGAAATAGAATTTATAACTTGTAACCCAAACATTATAATCCCAGAAAAAGAACAAAGAAATATAATTATCGAAGAAAATCACACAGGTAAACTAAACATGCATAGAGGTATCCAAGAAACAGTAACAAGAATAAAACGAAAATATCAGTGGGAAAATTTAACCAAAGACGTTGAAAATTTCATAAAAAATTGCGAAGTATGTATTAAATCCAAAGCTTGTAGAAAAATTTATCAAATCCCTTAGTGATAACGGAAACGCCGAAAACACCGTTTGAACGCATTAACCTCGACATATTAGAAATACCAGAGAAAAATTATGTACTTGTGATAAGAGATGAATTTTCTAAATTTACCCAAGCTTATCCAATTGAAAATAAATCCGCGAAAAATGTTGTCAATACACTATTATTATATTTTATGCACTACGGTACGCCGCTAAGAATACATTGTGACAGAGGTAGAGAATTCGATAACCAATTAATGAGAGATCTATGTACTCTTTATAATATTAAACTAACATTTTCATCAGTCAATCATCCACAGAGCAATGGTTCAATCGAAAGATTTATGAGTACCTTATTGGAAATGATAAGATCAACAGTTACTGAAAAACCGGGAGATCATCCACTAACATGCATCCCATATGCAGTTATATGCTACAATAATTCTATAAGTAGTACCCATGGTTATACGCCATACGAACTAATTTTTGGTCACACAAATTCAAGACCACCTGAAAATTATTTAATCAAGAAGAACTAGTTTCGAAATATGTACGTGAACTAAATAATAAAATTTCATATTTTTATAAGTAGCGAGAGAAAACACAATTTTGAAAAAATTCAAATCTAAAGAACGTCATGATCAAAAAGCGAAACCAAAACCAAAAGATATTGAAGTAAATGATTTTATATTCATAAAAGAGTCACAGATAAAACATAAACTAAGTAACAAATCGAATGGTCCTTATAAAGTGATACAAATATTAGGAAATAATGCCTTAAAAATCAAAGACTTAGAAACGAACAGAGAATACACAATTAACTCAGGTCAAGTTAGCTCAATCTTAAAATAGATTTTCTTTCTTTTCAGATGAAAAAACATCATCATTCTTGCTGTACTAATCACAGTAAAGTCAAGCAAGTAATTATAAAATTTCAACTTTAAATAACACTTTAGGAATACAGTACTACTATGAATCAGACTTAAAAGTATCAAATGAAAAATGGAAATTACTAGTTGTCAAAGACATTACAATTTTATTAGATTCCTTCAAAAATGATATTTCAATTTTAAACCACATAAAGCAATTAATTGAAAGAGACACTCCAAGACTTATAGCATTTTACACTGAAGTCAAACCTCATATTACAATGTTAAATAAAATAATAATGTCAATAAGTCAAAAATTTAGTGAAATTAAAAATGATATTAACCCTTATGACCCAAAAGAATTTAATTTAAATAACACTCGTACGAAACGAGGAGCTTTTAATTTTATAGGCTCAGTATGGAAAGCAATCACGGGAAATCTAGATAGTACAGATGGTGAATATTACGACAAAGTCATAAATGAAGTCGAAGAAGACGAAAGAGCTCTAGAAAATTTAATGAAAAATCAAATCACTGTAACTAATTCTGTAATAAAAAACTTTAACTATACAATACGCAAATTACAAATAGATGAGCAAACATTTTATGAAAATCTTCACAAAATAGAAAACGCTATTTTTAACATATCAGATAACCAAAATTTTTATGATTCAAAGCTTCAAATTATAAATATATGTGAACAATTATTAAAGTCATTCATTCTAATAGAAAATGAACTTAACGATATCATTGATTCAGTCACATTCGCAAGACTCAAAAGCATCCATCCATCGGTAATTCAACCCGAAGATCTTATATTCCAATTAAGATTAATTTCCACAAGTTAAGCACACATATTTTACCAATGTTGCCAAATCTAGAAAAATATTCCAAAATACCTTGATATAATTGAACTTCAAGCTTATCAATCCGATAAAAAAATCGTCTTTATTTTACCAATTCCTTTAGTAGAGCCTGAAGAATACAAACTCCTACATGTACTCTTTACCAATTTTAACCAAAAAACCAAATTGTCTTACCTTATCTTAAACACATATAAGTATATAGCTGTTAGCAGAGATAATAATCTTTATATTACAATTGATAATTTGGGAAAAATGCAAAAGCATCGAATCAGAAACAAAAATATGTTACAACTTAATTGCATATCCAATCGATGAACACGCACCCTGCGAAATAAAAGTAATCAAATCCATAAAGCTACCAGAAAATTGCCAAACCATTGAAGTTAACATGAAGACTACAAGGTACAACATATATCTGAAAATGAATGGTTAATCGTCACCAACGCCCGTTTACCAATCAGTATCCATGTAAAGAAGATACAACGAAACAATAAATATAAATACAAATTCAATCCTGAAGTTACAACCTCATTGTATATGTTACGTTGGTTCAATCAGAATACAGTCAAGCAAAAACTACAAATCAGAAGATTCCAGAGTCATCGAAACTCCAAACATTCCTTATGAATGTTGCGAAGAAACAAAAAGTGCGCGAAATGTGTTTAAATTAAAGCCTTTAAAAAATTCAAAAATCGAAACTTGATGCAACTAAGATTGCAGAACATAAATTAGATCATTATTCCGAAGAACTTGATGATATAATAAATAGACCTTTTACTTCAAAGAATTACCAGTGGTTAACAATTTTGTGTATCGTATAATTTGTACTAATTATTTCAATTTTTATTATTTACAAATGTCGAAAAAAATGTAGAAAGCAGTTCCCAGCAATTATATTCCAAACAGTAAACGCAGAACCAGGACAATCCAGAAGCCTATTAAGAAGATTCAGACCACGAAGAAGATCTTCATTCGAGATGAAACATAATAGAAATGCAAGAACCCGCAATCTAATTAAACGAATTGTAAGTTTCAAAAAATGTAATATTACTAATTTTAATTTGAATTTTGTAAATTTTTCAATTTAAATCTAAAAAAAATTGTGTCAAATGTAGACTCCAAAATTTTAAATAGAGGGGGAGGAGTGTTACATATCACCTTTCATGACTTATAAATAATAATATGCTGATTAATGTTTAGAACAAAACAATAATCCATTGTAAAGGAATTACGCAGAAACTAAAACAATACCTATATTATATTACTAGATGCACCTGCATAAACGATGATTCTGCATAGTTCCCCTTTCTCAGCAGAGATTATAAATAGGAGAGTATTCCTAAACAAGACGCTTTTTGATAGTGGTGTTTCAAATAAATTCTGTTGTTTTTTTAAAAAAGGGTTTTAAGTAATAAAGCCCCAACATGGATATAAATAATAACATCAAGAATTCTGTTAAAGTAGCTCCCATAATTTAAAGTGTAACCTACCCATTTCCTAGCCATTGAAACCGCCCATGAATTTCCTTCTAGTATTGTATATGAGTAAGTATATATGTAACAACATATATATATTCTTTAATATGTGTAATCATAAACTTAATTATTAACAAGTAGCGGAAGGAACTGACCAGTTTTTTATAATATTTTACATCAGAAGTGATGTAGGTAAAATATTTTCTAATAAATCCGCCCAGATGTTTATTTACAGTTGCAAAGATGACTTATAGAGGTTGATAAAGCTTAGCTAATATAAATCAAATTAGAATTACTTATCCTTGAAGGACAATTCTGTAGAAAACAATGTCAGTGATTGCAGGGTCCTAAATATGTAACATTTTCATTAATTTTTGAAACTACTTTTATTTTTTGTCAAAACTACTACTCATTTCAATATCCTAAACATATCTTTGTCAAAAGTCGCTGCATTTACATTAAATGAGAGGTTTTTTGGAATTTGTAGTAGTAGATTACAGCAAATTTATTATGTAAATTACTTTTGCTGCTAATCTTCCGACTTGATTAAATAGTAAGGTGCAAAAGGAACTATCCACAGGTGAATGATGAGCTATTGAAACATTGTGAGATTAACCATTTCATGACGATGGAAGTCTATATAAGCTTAGAGCAACGAGTTACAATGTCTGCCTGGTTCAGCCTAACTCTGGAAATATTATTAATATTAATGCGTTGAGTTAATATTCGAGTTTGCTTGTGCAGATTTCTAACCTAAAAAATATAGTATGATAGCATTATACACTAGTAGGTTAAACAATTTGGGAATAATAAATGGTCAGTTTACGTGAAACTTTTCGACTTTCTTATTTAATTCATTAAATATTTTCAATCTGATTTCTTTGAGACAAGACACAAGGACTAACAAATTATTATCGAAAATAAGATTTCCGAGTTGATCTCATCTAAAGTAGGTCAGTTTTTGTATATCAAACGCTAGCCATTTAGGGTGAGTCGTGAAATAATTCTCCTTCTTTTAGTGTAGGATAATACCTTATTTTTCATAACGCTGTGGTCTTCATACGCTTCTTTCTATAGTGTCTTATTTTTTATCAGTCTGGTGTCATCTGATCTTGTCATTGTTGTTCATTCCAGCTACTATTCTTTGTTTTGTAATAGCCGCGATGCGGTCACCTTACATAATTGAATTCCTTATTCCTGCTTAGTCTTTCCTGCTCGGGTTCTCAAAGTGTTCCTTTAAACTGTACGAAGACATTGTTTCTTTATTGTAAATGTTTTGGCTCGTGAATCTATATGTCACTGTTGACATTATCTTTGTTTTATATGTTTTTACTTTGTTGTCTACATTCATATATTTATTCTTGTATGTGTTACAAGCGCTTGATATATCTATACTTAGTTATCTAAAATTCATTACTTGTTCTATTTCCTTTCCCTCGGTTTCTCCTTTGCTTCTCATCGCTTCCTTATCCCCAACAGTACACTTAGTTTGGCAGTTGCTGCAGCTATGTTATGTTGTTAATGTTAAAAGTGTGTATCGATATATTCTTATGTTCCGTACTATATCACATTAAAATCCTTACCATAGTTATTATTTATTTTCGATAAAGAGATAAAGTTTCACTCTATCAAATGCAAATTACAAAAAAGCAGATTAGATTAATTCGATCTCTTTTTCCAAAATCAGTTTAATTATAAAATTCGCGTCGTTGAAATCTGAAATACGTTATTATTTACGGTTATTTGTATAACCGATGTATAATCTACTATAAAGTATAAAATATATATTAATGATCTCAAATGTAGTATTGACATATATCTACACCTTGACTGATTGAAATAAAATTTTTGGTGAACTAATCAAAGAATTATTTGCTGTTTTATATCAGAATTGTATTCTAAGAATCACTTCATACGCAAGAAGGCTTATTTTTGAGGGATATGTTAAAAAAGAGAAAACTTAAAGAAGCCAGCTGTATGATGATAAACAACACTGAAATCGGAGCACCTTCAGCCGACCTGCATTTGGACTGGAAGAATTTACTGCTAACAGAACAAAAAAACGGTAACCTCAGCGTCAAGTGATCGCCAAACGACAAATTGTCAGTGTCAAATTTTTTGACAAACAATAAATTCAAAATCAAAGCGAAAATTTTTTAGAAAAAAACCTTGAAAACAACACTAAACGATTGACAACGACTCCAGACTCGGAGTTGAAACGTTTCCATACACAGATAAGTATTACACAATATACAATACATTACTTATATACAGGAATACTGGTTGATCATTTTATAGACATCTCTTTCTCTCAGAAAAACTGTGAGGAAGAGTCTCTGTACAGACAACCAGTAATCCGGGCAATTTTACGAAATTGCCTTACTACACTTTGTTCTACATATACAATTTTTTAAATACTTATCTGTTACAGGAAAAAATTTGGAGGAGAGAAAACCATGAATAGACAAAATAATTCAAGACCTCCTCAACAATCTTTTCGAAATACTTACGAAAGGAGGGCCAATTTCACACAACAAATTTTAGAAAATTAGAAAACCTGAATAAGAAACTAGCACGATCACAGAACAGCTTAACGTTCCTAATAAAATGCCGAAATGAGGGAATAATTCCAAAGGGGTTGTTACCAAAAATGCCATTCACAGACAGAGGTAGTATTAGAATTCAGTTGAAAACAGGTAATGCTTAGTTAGAAATAGAATACAACACCATCGAAATTGAAGGTAAGCCTTAAAAAATAACATCATTATATTAGAAAACAAATTCAAAGAAACGCACATTCCATCAGACTATAACCGCATCTTTAATTGTTTAAAGGATTCATACAGCTTGGAATTTCAAATATGTAAAAACAGAAATATAAATAAATTTAAACATCTCTTAAATGAAAAACACAAAAAATCTGTACTTACACCAAATACAAATTTCATCAATAAAACTGTGATTAATTTATCAACTAAACACATTACACCCAACAGAACAATACGTACTTTCTAAGGGATTAAATTATTCAATCACTCCACAAAATATACCTAAACTAGATCTGATAGTTGCGATGAAGACACAGCCCAAAAACTGCCTCCAGAAGTGTCAAGTGAATACCGAATAAGAAATAAATTACTTCTAGAGAAGCAACACAAAATGAAATACAATCTTACTCCTACAGAGAAATATGCCGTAGAAAAACTTAAAAAAGACAACACAATTAAAATTCTACCTGCCGATAAGGTAACGCTACGGTTATACTTGATAAAAATGATTACAACACCAAAATGATGGACCTTATTAACACAGGATCATATTCTAAGCTCAAAAAAGATCCTACGCAAAATATAGAAAAGCCGCTAGAGAAATTATACAAAACACAAACAAGAATTCACTCCATTAGAACGAAAACACTTAACACCACACTATAGTAAACCTCCACATTTATATGGCGTTCCAAAAATACATAAAGACACAATACCATGAGACCCATTGTAAGTTCAATAAATTCACCATTACAAAACATATCAAAATTTTTACTAAATATAATTAAACCTTACGAAAATAATCCAACAATTTAAAAAACACTAATGATTTTTTTAACAAAATTAAAAAGCATTATCAACAGAAATGATATACTAGTAAGTTTCGACATAGTTAGTCTTTTTACAAATGTACCTGTTGATAAATCATTACAAATTATAAAAAATAAATTACAACAAGATATTACCTTACACAACAAAATAAACTAAACATTGACACAATTATGGAACTAACCGAACTTTGCTTAAACACTACATATTTTCAATTTGAGGAGATTTCTATAAACAAGAATTTGGTATGGCCATGGGTTCTTCTTTATCTCCTATAATCAGTAATATTCATGACATATTTTGAAGAAAGATTCATAGGCAAATATAAAAATAAACCAAAAGTGTGGTGGAGATACGTTGATGACATTTTTGTGGTTTGGGAGTATGGGTCTGAAGAACTGCACTCATTCCTAGATTACATCAATAGTCAAGAACCCACAATAAAATTTACAATGGAGATGGAAAATTTGCATAAACTTGCTTATCTTGATGTACTTATAGATAGAACAAACAACACAATAAAGTACAAGTACTTATCGAAAACCTACAAATACTAATAGATATTTGAATTTTCACTCCAACCATCCTTTAAATGTAAAGAAAGGTGTTGTAAAGTGCTTATATGATAGAGCAAAAAAACATATCTTCATCCACCCAAATCTTTAACAAAGAAGTCAATATTATCAAAGAACATCTACTTCAAAACGAATATCCCCAAGACTTTATAAATAAAACTATAAATCAGTTAGAAAGAAAATCGCAACAACAAACCAGCACAAATAACCATCACACTAATACCAACCAAACACAAACAGACAACCAAATTATGAACATAATTCCATATATCCCAGGTGTATCGGAAAAATGAAGCGGTTAGGAAATAAATACAGCGTTAAAACTGTTTTTAAAACAAATAATACCTTGCGCTCTATCCTCACACATACCAAACCGTTTAACGCAACCCAGAGTTTGAAAATTGTGTGTACAGTGTTTGTGTGACTGTGGCCATTCTTATACCGGTGAAACTTCTAGACCTTTAGAAGTAAGGAAAAAAGAACATCAATATAACATTTCCAGAAGACATGTGGACAAATCAAATTTGGCCAATCATGTATTAACGAGCACCGGCAGCCATAGGATAGACGGGATAAAACAAAGATCTGTTGAAAGAAGAAGAAAACTTAAAAAAGAGAAAACTTAAAGAAGCCAGCTGTATGATGATAAACAACACTGAAATCGGAGCACCTTTAGCCGACCTTCATTTGGACTGGAAGAATTTACTGCTAACAGAACAAAAAAAAAAACGGTAACCTCAGCGTCAAGTGATCGCCAAACGACAAATTGTCAGTGTCAAAATTTTTTGACAAACAATAAATTCAAAATCAAAGCGAAAAATTTTTAGAAAAAAACCTCGAAAACAACACTAAACGATTGACAACGACTCCAGACTCGGAGTTGAAACGTTTCCATACACAGATAAGTATTACACAATATACAATACATTACTATATTACAGGAATACTGGTTGATCATTTTATAGACATCTCTTCTCTCAGAAAAACTGTGAGGAAGAATTCTGTACAGACAACCAGTAATCCAGTAATCGGGCAATTTTACGAAATTGCCTTACTACACTTTGTTCTACATATACAATTTTTTAAATACTTATCTGTTACAGGAAAAAATTTGGAGGAGAGAAACCCATGATGAATAGACAAAATGATATGTTATATTGTTTTACTTTATCATATATCTACCAGTCGGAATGCTGATTATTTTAAAATATATGCAATCACATGTGACTGAATCTATTATAGATTTGCTAAGGGTGTTTTAATTTGTATTTACACCTAATTAAGACAGCTGCTTTACTGCTAATTGGAGAATTATAGGCAAAGCTAGAATTTGCATTTTACATCTAATTTAGATTGTTAGTATTATTTCAAACCACGAAATTCAATAAAATAACTTATAGGTGAACACCAAATAAGCCTTCAGATGAATCACTTCTACAGTACGTAATATATAAAAAAAAGTGGAATTAGCAATTGGAATTAGTATATCTGGTTTCGTGTAAACGATGTTGTAAGTAAATGAGTAAAGAAATTGATTAGTAATAGACGCGTGATGCTTATAGAACAAAAAAATGAAAATAAACAATATGGAAGCCGAACGAAATGCATAAATAAATAATAGGGTAACTTAACATAGAACATATATTTCGCCGTCAGTGCATAACATGATATAGCGTTCAGTATTTAAAAAATATTCCAAAACTATAAAAATTTGATTATCTAATAAAATAGCACATATGCTTCATCTGCAAAACTAATATGAACCATTGTAACTGTTAGTATGCTCTTTATTTGGGATGAAAATCCGATCGATTTTGCACAAATAATTCATATTTGTTAGCTCATACCTGTTATTGGTAAAACAAAATCATACGATGAGTTTTGAATTGATTAATTGTTCGTTATTAAAACAACGTAAATGACTTAAATGATAATTTGATTATTATTATTATATATGAACAAGGCTAGGTTCCGGGTGAGAACCGCGTCTGAATTTATTATATACTCGACGTTTCGACTCGTGCGTTGGAGCTATTATCAAGAGACAAAAGTGAAAAAGAGTATCAGAGTCTAGATCGAACTCGGGGCCTCAATCTGCCTACTCCCCAAGAGTCACTAGGTAACTGAACTGAATTTGAGTCTGCTCTGCTTCTTTTATTTATAGTTAGCGCTGGGTTAGAAGAGGATGTCACGTGATGAGGCTGTGTTGTGATTGGTTGGGTGTTGGTGGGCGTGTCTGCTTTGTTTAATCTGACAATTACGGAGGTCCATGCTGTGGGAAGGCGAGAGCTGTCATCGCGTCGGTTTAGACAGTGAGGTCTTTTCTCTATTTCTATTGCTTCGCGAACAGTAGATGCCCTAAGGGAGTTAAGAGATACGATAGTCATTCACCTGATAACGATAGCAGATACACAGCTATTGAAACGTTGTGAGAGCAACAACTTCAAGACGATGGAAGTCCAAGGAAACTTCGAGGAACAATACATATGTATTTAATTTTCTAATTTGGCTCCCAAAAAGTAACATTAGAGTTTTATTTTACTAGTAAACTTTCAGAAATGCCTTTTATAATCTACTGTCTGAATTTTGGGGCTCTGTAGATTGGAAGAAAAATGGCACAATAGGTCAAAGTTTAAATTATAAATTATTAAATCTGTTATTCAAATTATTTAAAAATATAAATAAAATATATTTTTCAAACTTTAAATAGTGTAGTTTCTAAAGTGGGAATTAAGTCGATCTTTAATATTTTTAATATCTTTTATACAAATGATTTAAAAATGTTATATTTGTAATTCACATAATGAGCCTTTTATCTGATATCTGATGCGTTTGAAAATTGAATCTTTATTTTCCATTTAATTGTATAATTTGTCCCTAAAATTACTATGGGGGTTTTCTACTAATTTATTTTCCATTTAATACTATTATTTGGAGGCCAAATAATGGAATTAGGGATTTTTTTTCATATTTTTCCTATAAACAAAAAAAAAATGAGGTTTTAGAGTTTGGGGAATAACGGGGAGAATGGGTAATTTTTTTAAAATATTTTTTTAATATATTTTAAAATATTCATTTTAACAAAATTAAAAAAATATATTTTTACCTATTCGTCATAATGAGCCCTGGCATTTGATATATTACTTGACCCGTTAGAAATAATTATAATTTTTTATTTTCCATTTAATTCTATAATTTGCCCCCCAAAATGAATATTAGGTGTTTCTTCTTATTTTTCCAGTAAAGTTCAGATGAGGGGCTATACTTCCAGTTTTTCAAAATTTTTCAGCTCATGATTTCGGAATTAAGGGGGAATGGGTAAAATATTTTGATATTTTTGTTAATATCTTTTAATTAATTTATTTTATAAATATGGAAAAAATATATTTGTTTTCTTCATCATGAGCCCTTTTATTTAATATATAACATGCTGGGTTAGAAACAATTTTAATTTTATATTTTCCATTTAATTCTATAATTTGCCCCCCAAAAAATATTAGGGGTTTTTCCTTATTTGTCCAGTAAAGTTCAGCTATACTCCATGTTTTTTTTATATTTTGTTAATATCTTTTCATTAATTTATTTAAAAAATAGAAAAAAATATATTTGCGCTATACTTTTATTTGATATATAACTCCATGGGTTGAAACAATTTTAATTTTAATTTTCCATTTTTTCACAATTTCCCCAAAAATAAATATTAGGGTTTCTCCTTAATTTTCAGTAAAGTTCAGGTGAGCTATACCTCCATTTTTTACAAATGCTTATGTTTCAGAGATAAGGGGGGGGAATGGGTTTTTTTATATTTTTTGTTAATATCTTTTAATTAATTTATTTAAAAATATGAAAAAAATATATTTGTTTTCGTCATAATGAGCCCTTCATTTGATATATAACATGATGGGTTAGAAACAATTTTAATTTTAATTTTCCATTTAATTCTATAATTTGCCCCCCCAAATAAATATAGGGGTTTCTCCTTAATTTTCCAGTAAAGTTCAGGTGAGGGGCTGTACCTCCATTTTTTTCCAAAAATTTTCCAGCTTATGTTTTCGGAGATATATAACATGATAGGGGGGGTTTCTCCTTAATTTTCCAGGATGGGCTATACCTTAATTTTTCGGAGATAAGGGGGGGGATGGGTAAATTTTTGTTAATATCTTTTAATTTATTTATTTTAAAAATTTGAAAAAAATATATTTGTTTTCGTCGTAATAAGCCCTCTCATTTCATGTATAACATGATGGGTTAGAAACAATTTTAATTTTATATTTTCCATTTAATTCTGTAATTGGCCCCCCAAAATTAAAAGTAGAGGTTTCTCCTTATTTTTCCAGTAAACTTCAGGTCAGAACCTATAAATCTATTTTTTCAAAACTTTACGTTTTATAGTTTCGGAGATAAGGGCGGGGGGAATGGGTAAATTTTGGTATATTTTCGTTAATATCTTTTTAAATAATTTTTTTAAAATATGAAAAAAAAATATATTTGTGTTCCTCAGAATGAGAACTTTCATTTGATATATTACATGATGCGTTTGAAAATATTTTTTTTTTAGTTTTTTGTTGCCCCCCAAAATTAATATTAATATTTCCCCAGAAGTACCCTTTCATTTTAAATTTTTGGGGGACGGTCGATTTTTTTAGTTCCCCCCCCCAGATATGTAGTCCTGATCGGGTCACCAAACTATACATTGATACCAAATTTCGGAAGTCTAGTAGTTTAGGAGAAAATGGCTGTGATGTGACAGAGGCAGAAATCCTGAGTGATAATATAAGGGTATCCGTATATTGTATATACGGCACCCTAAAAAGCGATGATACGTTAAAAATGGCAATATGTTCAAACAATAAATCAAATTTAATAAGTGGTTCTCAATTAATTAAAAACAGAATTATCTTTTCGAATAAACTGGTATGTTTTTACCACAAGCCTCTTCCATTCGTTAGAACAAAGGACTCTAAAAGCAATCCCTATACTTAGTTTAAATACAATGGTGGTAATTAGATAGTTAATTCCACTAAAGTATAATTAGACTTTTACGTGCCTTCCCTAATCGACGTCTCAGGCAAAGCAAAAGTCTTACGAAACATTGAAATGGCTGTAACTCGGCAAAATAGCAATGTAAGCTTAAGCAAAATGGAAATTGCTTCAGACGCAGAAATAAAATATGTGGAAACGCATATAATTAAAGACCTACACAACAGCTATGAACTCTGTTTTACAAAAAACAAACACTTTTTGTATTATATTATTTCAGTGCAACAATTTAGAAATATTTTTTAATAGTAGACAAATTTTGAAATATTTTTTCTCTTATAATACAGAAGCTTAATTTAACAATGAATGCAACGATACAAAAACAAATCAAATATTATCTTAACTTTCTTTCACTTATTCTCAGTATATCTGAATTGGCATACTCGTATTCACATCTACCTCAGATGATAATCCATTATCTTATTGGAGAACACGACACGCTCAAAAATGTACACTTCTATTAATCATTGAGTTACAACTAGTAACAACGAAGTGAAGAAAAAATTTTTAATTGAAAAAACAACATCAAAAAAGCCTGAAGAGATGATGAAAACTTATGGTAACTATGTGATACAATTGACAAGATAACAGGCTTTTATACATTTAACATTATTTTCTGTATTTCTGTCTCAAGATGTCACCCATCAGTTTTTATTTAGCCTTATCCTTACTATGTGCAATTATATTCTACACTACAAAATGCTATAGATTACATATTCTGATTTCGCTAAATTCATTTCTGAGTGCTTCTTTGACCTACTCTCTATGACTAGACCAGCAAAATTTTATAAGGATATGGATTTTGATAGGAAGGGAAATTTATTTATACATTAATACAAAAAATAATATTCTGAAATCTATTTACTGCATTTTTTAAGTATTTTCCTCATGAATTCTTGGTAGAGACATTTTCTTCTATTTTCTATTCTAATCCGTCTAATCAGCAATCTCTAGTTATTTGAAAATACTATGGTGTTTTCGGTCAAATATCTTATTTCAGCTTTATTTCTATGTTTATGCTATTACTTATTACCAAAGATCTGCCAAATGTGGTTGCAATGTCGAAAGTGATAATGACGATCAGCACTGCAAATCGAACGTTGGTAAGTCTGCAGGCAAATATAGTCATCACACATTTGATTACATTTAACAACACGCCACTTGCAAGTTACCAGCGGTGTGGTGCCTTACATTTACCATCCGAGAGGAGAGGCCATAACAACAATATTTGTCCTATTTAATTTATAGGTAACGAGACTCAAACAAGTACACCAAAAATTGCACAATTTATAAAAAATTTAGTAAAAAAACTTATTTCAGATATTAATGTTTCTTAAGAATCAAGAAAGTTCTTAAAAATAGGACCTTTTTAATTTAAAACTATTTGCTCACTAATTTAAAGCAATACTTGACCTATTAATTTCGGGTAATTATTTATGCTTCGTTTAATTAAATTAGATGTTACAAAACTTGGATAATTGTTAAATGAAACACTTCAGCTTTATTCACTGATTAGAAAAAAAAATGCTTTATTTTAGACTATGCTATGCTAATTAGCGGTTCCCATGAATAATGTCTATTTATTTCTCTATGATCTGTGTTTGTGTTGGTTCATGTCAAATTGTTGTCAACATGACTTTGCAAATTGTTAAGAATGTTTTATATGTTAATTGGCATAAGGAAGTCTTTTGTCTTGTTAATGGAACACAATTATATAATCTGTAAACACCAAACTGGTATAGACATATAATCACTACCTGATGAAGGGGTAAATTATTGAATAATAAATAAACCCCGAAACGTTGGATTTTAAGGATTAAATTGTTTTAATTGTACCTCACCCCTACATCCCAAGACATACTCACTTCATAGTTAAGTTTCTGGGTCAATAATCTCAAGCATATATATATATATATATATATATATATATATATATATATATATATATAGGGTGTAAATAGTTTGAGTGCATATATTTTAGGAGGAGGTAGTATACACCCAATTAAACAAAAAACTCTTATACCACTATGGTCAGTAGGCCTTAATAACCAAGAAAATCCCTAAAACATATTAAGTAAATTATTGTCAATCCGGCAACGTCGCTCGCGTTCGAAGCAGATTCACTCTTAGCGCGAATAATAAAGGAATGTCTACGCCGACAAAAAAATAAACACCTGTGTTTTTGTATTGACTGATGATATTGACCTTAGAATTAAATAAAAATGTTTGAAATATTTTGTTGAGAATATTTACGTTTTTAATACAAGGTATTGCAATTAGAATTTGTGTTTGGCGGTTTCTTTTATGCAATTATACAAAGTTGGGTAAATATGATATGCAATTCAAGAGATCTGAATATGTAGTTTTTACCAGTTAAATTATTCGAAGAGTCATTATTACTGATTTAATTAATATTATTTATATTAGACAAGTAAATATGTAATCCTACTTACAGAAATTATTATAATGATAGAACTGAGTTGAAACAACGGATTATTCACAGCAAATGTTCAAAATGCCCACCATTACTATCGACACAAGCACGACACCGTTTAATCCAATTTTCACGTATGCGAGAAAAAATTCCTGGAATATTTCGGATTTCGTCAGCAGCGTCAAAAATACGTTGTCTAAGGTCATTCTCGTCAATAATTGGAGTCGTGTAAACCTTACTTTTCATGTGTCCCCATAAGTAGAAATCTAAAGGATTGAGATCAGGAGATCTTGCTGGCCAACGTATATGTCCGTTTCGACCAATCCAACGACGGGGAAATGTTCTATTTAAGAAGTCGACAACTAGATGACTTGCGTGGGCAGG
The DNA here is from genome assembly GCA_034190945.1 of Octodonta nipae. Lineage (NCBI taxonomy): Eukaryota > Metazoa > Arthropoda > Insecta > Coleoptera > Chrysomelidae > Octodonta > Octodonta nipae. Next base: position 58,766,530 of record CM067218.1, on the reverse strand, counting down.
TGCTCCGTCACGTAAGTACCACATATTGGAACGTGTTTGTAGGTTCACTTCATCTAACAAATCTGGTAGCGTGTTGTTCAAAAAATAAAGGTAATTCTCACCTGTCAAACGTGCAGGCAGTATAAATGGCCCAACCAAGTATTCACCAACTATTCCAGCCCACACGTTAACTGAGAATTGGTGTTGAAATACTGACTGGCGTATTTCGTGCGGATTTACCTCAGACCACGAATGCGTATTATGAAAATTTATTATACCATTCCTATTAAAACTTGCTTCATCTGTTGTTAAAATATTGTTCACAAAATTAGGAAATTGTCGATGTTTTCTGAGGAACCAACGACAGAAATTGAGTCTTGGTTGAAAATCATGAATTGAAAGCCCTTGAACCCGCTGCATGTGATATGGATAGAGCAATTGTTCCCGTAATGTTCTATGAACAACAGTGTGAGAAATTTGCAGCTCACTTCCAATACTCCGTGTGCTACGATATGGGTTGATATGATATTTATATATATTGTTATGGAATGTGAACAAGATTTTATATATAATACATTTATTAAATAATATCTTTAGAAATTGACAAAATCAAAATTTTGCTAGGGATGGTAAAACAAATGTTAGATTTTTTTTATAAATATGGAGAATATTGTAAAGATATCACATAACAAAAATAAGAATATTTCAAGTTACCAGAAAAAATATCTTGAGGGTAGAACATACACAAAATATATACACTAAATTGTTTGAAAGTCAATATGTTGAAAATTTTCTATATGAAGTAATTAGTACCTATTTCAGAATATGGGAAAGTTGTGATAGAACAATAAATGAGATAAGGCCATGTTCATAATAGATATAAATAAGCAAATAATTTTAAAGTATGACAATCAAATGATAGCTTTATAAAAAGTTGGATCGATAGTATTTAATAGGTGAATACAATCTCAGTAATAAAGGGCCCCCCTGTTTACTTACCAAGTTAGTAATAAAAAAAGGATATAAATATTTACACTAGATAAAAGCATTGCAATAGCATTTCAGTTGTCCAATGAAGACATATATTTTTGTATTATTAATATTCACATAGGTTCTTGAAGTTTTAGAAAAAGGAAAAGAAAATAAATTAGAATTAATGTTGTTGATAATAGTTGCTAGCAAGCAAATAGTGTTTTAGAAAGACAGCTTATGAGTTGAATATGAGAGTAGGGCTTTGTAGAGACAATAAACTATTTGTTATATAAGTAAGTAAAGAAGGACTCTGACATGCGCCTTAAAAGAGTGAAACAAGTTAAGTGTTCATTATAAATAGAAGTCCAGAATTAATTGTAAATAATTATATTTTAAAAAAACTAAAAAATAGGCTTTAGTAGCAAACCGAACTAAAAATAATATAAAATAGTTTTTAATTATGAACAGTTTATATTTCAGCATTAGAAAGTAAAAAAGCGTGGGGTGCTTGAAATATTAAATTTTTCAATTATTCTATTGGCAACTATTTATAAGAGGAGAGTTATGCAAATAGAGTAAAATGCACCCCACGCTTTTTACTTTCTACTGCTGAAATATAAACTGTTCATAATTAAAAATTCTTTTATATTATTTTTAGTTTGGTTTGCTACTAAAGCGTATTTTTTAGTTTTTTAAACTGTAATTATTTTCTAAGTTTTTAGGCTCATAACGATGTATTTATAATTAAAAGTTTACTTCAGGTTTGCTAACCTTTCTTTTTCATTGCATTTCTACTACTGCTAACTAGATGGCGGTAGTTAATAGTCGAATTTGTATTTAGTCAAGAACAGTGACAAAAAAAACAAAATAAAGATAAAATGTTCTAAATCAAATAAGGATTTCAAAAATGTAAATAGCAACGTGAAAATTAAATTATTTTTAAAAAGTGAGGCTAAGATAGTTAAATTAAAATAAAAATAAAATATTGTAATACATTAAAATATAATTACCCATAATAAAATGGCTTAACCAATGTGGAGCTAAGGTCATTATATAAAACTATATCCATAATATATATATATATATATATATATATATATATATATATATATATATTGTTATGAAATAAATATAGAGTGTAAGAAGATAAATTCAAAGAATTAAAATTTAACTACAAATAAAGATATCAAATTTAGGGTATTTGAAATAGCAAAGACGAGCATGTTTTTTCACAAGGAAAACATGACATTTTGATAATGAATATGATTAAATTCATTTAAAAAACCTTAAATATCATAAATCTAGTGCAAAAAGAGCATACTTACAATTGAGTGCTAAAGTCCAAAACAAGTGGTATTTTCAATAGTCTATATCACCAACAATATTGAATACTGACTAGAGTCAAAACACATCTTCATATGTAATTAACAGTAGCTAAAAATATAAAAACTATATTAGAATTTAAATTAGTCATGATTAAAAGCTAATATGATAGAACAGTATTAAGAATCTCTAAATTTAAAATGCACATGTCAAAAAGTCAATGTACCAAAATATATAATAAATAACATTAATAGGGTAAAGTATATGAAATTCTGAAAGTAGACAACAGAATCAATAGATAGATAAAGTTATAGGTAAATTAATAAAGATTAACGGGGTAGAACACTTTAAAGATAGATTCAAATGTAAAATGGTTATCGAACAAGAAAATTGTAAAAATATGATAGCAAAGGGATAGGAAATGATTTGCTAAGGGTTAAACAGTAAAATGTGATAAAAAGTAAGGCGAAAAAGGTTCAATAAACTTAAATTTTGGGGAAATAGAGAAAAAGAGTAAATGTCAATTTTTTTAAGACATATTAATCAAATAAAAAAAATGTTCAAGAGTCTACAATATTATCAAAAGGAGTATAAAGACCAAAAGAATAGATTTTAAAAGAAAAATTAAAGGGAAACCGACTTGGAAATCACTAAAGTCGAAAAAAGTAGATTTTATAACCTAGAATTTCAAATCAAAATAACGAGACAAAAACTGAATTGTGAAGTAAGTGTAATATAACAGGGAAACCAGTTTTTTCTCTAGATTTTAATGATGTATAATACAAAGGTTTTAATAAAAATTTTATTTTCATAAAATATGTCAAAGATGTAAATTTATGTCATAGCTCTCATTTATTTTAAATTTATTATATATTACCTGTCATAAAGTGACAGAAAGACAGTCTAAATCCATCAGTGCAGCAATGCGTTTCGATAATGTTCTTTTAATCAAGTTAACTGTGAAAATAAACAAGTGCATCGAAATTCATTGACTTTAGCGCCATGTTGGCAAAAACGAAAGTAAAAGTGATAACTTGCAGAAAACACTTGTGACACGAACCGAACGATTCCTACAGGCAACATTATGATCGGAATTATACGAGGGGGACTTAAAATGAATAAAAATTAATTCAAGAAACATTTCAACGTACAAATAAAATTTCATCAGTCAAAAAGATGAATTCTGAAGCAGAGTTTCACTACAAATAATAGACAATAAAAAGTATGTAGCAGACAGAAAATATCACAATTAAATGATCTTCATTAATCACAGTAGCAGAGTTTTTAATACGCCCAGAGAAGAGAGTGCAGCCGGACACTTAAAAAAAGTGAAAATAAGGCATTTAAAAAAACAATGAATTTCAATAAAACTGATGAGTTGTGTGTTTCATTTAAAATTTGTATATATGTTTATTTTTTTGAAAATGATTATTATTTTGATGTTTGATGATTTAGTAGTAAGGTTTTAAATAATAAAGTTTAAATTGATTAAATACATAATGATTTATAGAGGAGATTTAAATAACAATGACATTTTAAAATTTATAAAGATTCTAATAATAGTTAGATAAAGTTTTTATGTTTGATTATTTGATTGTTCATGATTTATATAGTTCATAATGTTGATGGTTGAAAGTGAATTTAAAAATAAAATAGTATTGAAAATTTATAAGTTTTATTTCAAGTGAATTGATTTAAATGAAAGATAAGATAAATAGCAGATAAAATAATAAAATTAAAACAACATAAAATAAAAACAAATCAGTTTAGTCATAAATGTAAAAATACAAAGTTAAATATTAACAAACACAATATTGCAAAATTTCATAACAATTTTGATTGACTTAGCCCAACGTGGTGCAAAGTAATATAGATGAAAGAAAATATAAATTAATAAATAAAATTCATACAATATAATATATAACATTATGATAAATTTATTTTTATCTGTTAAATTATTTTTTATTATGTTGTTTAATTTGCCTTGTTAATGATATTGCAATAAATTGCAATAAACTCAATTTAATAAAAAAACCTTTACATTCTAGAACTTTTATTCACACGGAAACATCAAATATTCTCAACAGCTGATTCTAAAACAAGAACATCGAAATCATAACAATAGGTAAGTTCTACAAATCTCTGTGATGATCGGGCGTTCCTTTTATAATCTGCATGGAATTCTTACAGCAAATTTCAAGGGTCATCTTCCAGGTTGCCGAGTCTTTTCGACATTTTCTAACACGATCGACCTTGTGGATATTCTTTTTTAATACTTCAATCGACTTGAATGTTTTACGTTTCTTCAGCCAGGGACGACGTAGATAATTTTACAAAACTGCCCCCTCTTTAATTCTGACCGTCCCTATTACAAACAAATTTAACTTTGCCCTGGGGTTTCGACGGATAAGGTATACGCCGTCATTTACCCTCTTGACCACCTCGTATGGACGATCAAAGGCGGGTGTAAGCTTCGGAGATTTACCCTTGCTCCGTTGCGGGTTATACAGCCAGACGTTATCCCTCTCTTGGAACCCGACGGAATTGGCCTTGAGGTTATATCTTGTCTTCATCCGGTCACGGGTAGCCAACATCTGCGTTTGGGCTAATTCGTGTATTGCCAGCATGATATGTCGGAGCTGGTCGGCATAATCGTTGATGTCTTGGGACGGTTCTTCGGGGAAGCCAAAGGCCAGATCGCAGGGTAATATCAGCTCTCTTCGAATAGTACCTTGGCTGGAGTCAGACCTGTACTGTTATGTACAGGTGAGCGATAGGCAAACAGGAGTAGAGGAATATGATCATCCCAGTCACGCTGGTTTTTGCTGACGACCTTGAATAGGTGTTTTTCCAAAGTCCTGTTGAATCTTTCCACCACTCCGTCTGAGTGTGGGTGCCATTGTGTTGTTTTCGTTTTCCTGATCCCCAACATGTTACAAATCTACTGGAATACATTTGAAGTTACGCCCCTGGTCTGAATGTAGTTCCAACGGGACGCCAAACCTGCTGAATAGCTGTTCTACTAGCACAGTTGCCACCATGATTGCCTCTTGATTGGGTGTCGCATATGCCTCAGGCCATTTGCTGAAGTAATACATTGCGACCAGAATGTATTTGTTTCCCCTCTCAGACTCGGGAAAAGGACCGGCGACATAAATGGCAATTCTCGCAAATGGGACACCCACATTGTATACTACATTCTGCTCCGGTCCGGGTCTTCGGGTCTTATTGGCTGCACAGGTGTCACATTTCCTTTACCAAGTTATGACTTTTTCGATGTAATTTACCCAGTAGTACCGCTGGCGAACTTTGTCTAGGGTTTTATTCATTCCCAGATGGCTCCCGGTAATCCCAACATGTACTTCGGTCAGAATGGCTGGTATCTTTTTCTTCGGAACTACTAGTTGGGACTTGGTTTCTCGGCCATCAGTGGTTTCTCGTTTGAGAATTCCATTTTCTACTCTTAGAGAGTCCCATGGGGCCCATAACTATTTCAGGACGCCCGAGTATCAAGCTACCTCGTCCCATCGTGTCCTCTTGCCCCTCTCTTTTTGAGTAACAGGATTGATTCGATCTCTGAATCAGTCATTTGGTCCTGGATGCATTATTCCGTTGTCCAGTCTTCATTAGCCTGCGGATCTGTCCGATGGAGATACACTCTCGCTGCTCCGTCTTCAGGCAATGTCCGCATTCTCCACTCTACACGGTCTTCTTGATAGGGCATCGGCATTATTATGCAAACGAGCAGCACGATGTTCAACCTTGAAATCTTATTGCTGTAATTTCTTCATAAACCTGGCCAGTTGTCCTTTCGGTGTCTTCATATCCAACAGTCATTTGAGGGCGGCATGATCTGTTCGGATTAGGAAATGACGACCATCGAGCTATTTGTGGAAATGGTCTACAGCCCTTATTATTGCAAGAAGTTCTTTTCTGGTGACGCAATAATTTGTTCCCGGTTTCGAGAATCCACGGCTACAGTACTCGATCACCCTCTCTTCACCAACTTGTACCTGATATAGGACGGCCCCAAACCTGTCTTGCTGGCGTCGGGTCTAAGATGCCGGGCTGTGTAGGAAACGCTAGGTTTGGGCTGGAACATAGTGCTGCCTTCAGTCGTCTGAATGATGTTTGGCAATCCTGATTCCAACGGAAAGTCTGTTTCTCAGTGGTCTACCGATGTAGAGGCACGACAATGGTGGCAAATCGCTCAACAAAACGCTTGTAGTATGAACAGAGACCCAAGAAACTTCGGAGTTCATTTTTCTCTCTTGGGACTGGCCAGTCACAAATGGTTTCAATTTTGTCTTCATTTGTGTGGATTCCTGCCTCAGAAACGACGTGGCCCATGAACTCTACTTCTCTTTGGAACATGGGGCACTTTTTCGGGTTGAGTCTCAGGTTGGCCTTCTTAATTCTGGAAAATACTTCGCCCAGGTTCCTCAGGTGGTCGTCGAATGTATGACCCATGACCAGAATGTTGTCGAGGTATACTAAGCACGTTCTCCATGTCAACTCGCTGAATACATACTCCATTACCCTCTCAAATGTAGCGGGAGCATTACATAACTTAAAGGGCATGACCGTGAACTGAAACAGCCCTTTACTGATGGAGAACGCTGTCTTCTCTCTGTCGTTTTCGTGTAGAACTACCTGCCAATATCCACTCTATAGGTCTGGTGTCGAGATACCAACGGGAACCTATTAGTGTGGTTAGAGTGTCATCAATTCGGGGTAGTGGATAGCTGTCTTTCTTCGTGACGTCATTCAGTTTTATGTAATCCACACAAAATCGGGTGTTCCATCTTTTTTTTAACTAGCACAACGAGGGCAGACCATGAGCTCAATAACTCTGAGTGATGTTGGTGCGACTGGGGGTTCCATTTTGACTGTTTAAAATTTGCCAGTGCTTTGTGATAAAGATAAAGATTGCTTAGCTTTCTTCTGGTGTAAGGTATGTGAAATGGTCAGCAAACTGTTGTAGGAACCATTTACTGGGCCCTGTCTCCTTCACTGACGTCTGGTACTCTTCTTCGCAATTGATGATGGTCTCTACTGGCTCGAAACAAGCTATCTCTTGACCATTATCAATTCCGATGTCGTTGTTGGACAAATTCATGTCTCTAATTGGTATATCTCGCCCGGTTTTGACTATAGCCCGGCCCACTAAGTAGTCATGAGCTGCGTGTACGGGCTCCACTATTCCAACGTAGTTCCCAGGATTGCTTTCTAGCTGCCCATGAATAATCTGTTCCGTTCGAACGGGAATTCTGGCTGAGAATAAACATAAATCCATCCTGGCTGATTAGGTCCATACTCAGTATGAAATCGTCCCCAATATTTGCTACCAGGACCCTATGCCGGAATCGGTTGTACCCTATCTGCAGTACTATATCTGCTTGCCCTGTATTGTCATGGACTCGCCAGTGACTGTTCTGAGCTGGATGTTGTTGGTAACTGGCCGGATTTTTGATGACCTCAAAACCCTGGACTTAGCAATCGACAAAGCGGTGCCGGTGTCGTGGGTGATGGTAATTGCTCGGACATTGATGAGCAGGCTGCTGTTATCTCGGCAAAATCCCCGGATGGATAAAATTATGGGGGCTGGTGGAGGGTTAGTCAGCATTCGCCCCCTTATGCTGAGTGGCTGACGGTCCCTGGACATGTGGCTGTTTTGTTGGTTACCCCTGGTCGGTGATCGTTCCGGTATCCTCACTCTGCAGTCTTGTTGGAAGTGTCCTGTCGGCCCACAACGGTAACGTGCTTTTCTGGTCTCAGTTCTCTGTGACTGTTCCAGTAGTTTGTTCATACCAGCCAACAGTGCTCGGACCCTCGGCTTGGACATGTTCATGACGGCCTCTTCCTCTAAAGCCCGGAGCAAAGCTTCGTTGCTCTTCTTGATGCCACTAAGCCTTAGATTTCTTTGTACTTCTACATCTCTGATGCCATTTATGAAACTCTGTGTGCCCAATTGATCTTTAGTTTCCTTTAGCAGGTCTGTGTAGGACAGGTGTACCAATCGTCTGATCTGTACTTCGAACTCGCCGTATTTTTGCGTTTTTCCACTGAGTTGGACTTTGTATTCCTGCCTCAAGGATTGACTGTCGTATCTTTTGTCTAAGATGGCGATGATCTTGTCGAAATTACCTTGTCCATTGTTGGAAAGCTTTGGAGTAGTTCTAATGCCGGACCACTTTACGAAATTCCGGGAGAAGTAGATTTTTCTTGGTTATCCCATCCATTAACTGTAGCCACGACTTCAAATTGCCGTTTATATATGGGCCAAGATGAACTGCCATCAAATGTGTGTGGTTTACTAAACGAATCTTTGATATTCACGGTGTGCTGTTATTTCCCCCTCTACAAATCTTTTTGTAATTGTTAAATTTCGGTTTTTTCTTTTGGATGGCACTGATTTTGTCTTGTCATTCACTTACTGCCCTTTGTACTGTGTTTTTAATTGAACTGATTTCAAATTTCACCTGGCTCTGGATGGAGTCAATCTCATCTACTTTGGTTTCAAAAGCCTCCACATTATTTTTTAGCATCTTCGTGTCGTCGTATATCTCTTTTATATCTGAGTTCACTATTTGCATTCTTTCATTAATTGTTTCATTAACTTGCGATACTATTTGCATTAATTGCTCAAATTGCTGTTGTCTTTTTAATTCATCAGCATGTTTTGTTATTCAGTTTGGTCTTGTTATTCTTCAAATATTTTAAAATCATTCTGTGGTCTTTCTGCTAGTATTTTAAATTCATTTTGGCTTTTAAATTCAATTTGTTCTTGTTTTTCTTCAAATTTTGAGAATAATCCTTCAATTAAATTTTGTTGTTTTTCATCTATAGATTTCACCGACTTTTGTTGAATTTCCTCTTGATGTTGTTTCTCTTTTTTGTCACGTTTTTCAGGATCAGGATTTTTTCATCTAGTCCATCCGTAACATGTTTGAATATTTTTTTGGTAGTCTCGTCCATATTTTCTTTTTCCATTTTTTGGGTTTCCATAAATCACTTATTCCTGCACTTCTGATCACCAAATTGCAATAAACTTCGTTTGTTCAAAGTCAATTTAATTAAGACTAAACAATATTCACTTTACTTTCGGGAACTTTTATTCACACGTAAACATCAAATATTCTCAACAGCTGATTCTAATACAATAACATAGAAATCAAAAAAATATGTAAGCTCTACTAACTTCTGCGATTATCGGCCGTTTCTTTTATAATCTGCATGGAATTCTTCCAACAAAAACAAGGAACATCTTCCCGGTTCTCGAGTCTTTTAGAGATTTTCTAGCAAGATCGACCTTGCGGATATTCTATTATTATACTTAGGTCGACTTGAATGTTTTAGGTTACTTTCGCCAGGGACGGCGTACATACTTTTACAACAATATGTATTAAATTTAGAAATTATATTTGACAAAACTTTTATGAAATGATTTAAACAAACTTTATACATACAATGGTTATTAAATTTACTAAATAACTTACATAAAATCCGATGGTCACACTAATTATTATCTAATAACATGAACTACTTAATTTTTAACATGGGATTCCAATTTGTACATTATTACATCAGCTATGAAATTACTAAAATTGCTTTTGTAAAATGAAATTATTCTATTCTATTTATCATGAATATTTTTAATAAATTTTATATTTTAATTTTTACTAGTCATGACCATCTTTATTTATGTGCACTTGAATTACTTTATAAATACTTTTATTTTTAATTTTGATTTGCTTAAATTATTCAATAGGACTTCTGTTTTCTTTTTTCTTTCCTTCTTTCTATCCGGCTAATCTGCTTAACTTCTCAGGTTTCATTTTTTGATCATATTATATCTTCTACTTGGATTTATTTTCATTTGAGTTACAAATATTTGGTTTGTACAATGTACACTCCTTGTATGTAGATATATTAGTTCTCGTTTCAATAGACACAGTTGACACAAACACGTTAACAGTTAATTTTATAAAGTCGGATTAAATCATTATATTTATAAGCGCAATTACGAGACGAATGCCACCATACTCATAAAATGGAAAGAATCGACTAGATCAGGGCTTCTTAAACTGTGGGCTTGAAGGGGGTCGCTATATAAAAAAGTTTAAGAAGCCCTGGACTAGATTATCACCAGTCTGGAGATTGTTACTAATTTGCTTACGAGCACTTTGAGTCAAATACAAATTCAAATATTTATCTGTTACAGAAGCAAATAGACATATTCGCAATGATTCTAGAAAAAACTTCTGTATGGCTAGAATCAATAAATAGGAAAAAGTACATTATAAATATAATTTCAATATTTCATGCATAACATTAAACTATAATTGTGTCGGATCGATGTTCTAATCATAAATGCACTTAAATTTTTGCCAAGTGACGAATTATAGGCTCGCGTGTCAGAAAATTAGGGTTTCTAAACATGCAATTTTACGATTTGTATTTATTTTTTCATTTTTGTGTAACGGGCATTTTAAGGACAAGCTTTTAGAATAATAAATTTGTATATATTATTACCAAATATTAAATTATCAAATAATGTTAAAATTAATAATATATCCCAGAGCAAAATTTAAATTATATTATGTTAGTATAATGAATACTGGTGCAATGTCCAACTAAAAATATTAAGTAGTTTACTACCTAAGAGCAGTGTTTGGGAACTGCCCGGAACACTAGTTGCCTTTTTATAGAAAAACTCTCCCGCACGATTAACTGAGAGAAAGTAGGGCTACGGAATTGTCAACTAGTCTTCTTGTGTAATATGTTTGGTTATATATTTATGATACTTATCTGTTCTAATGTATATAAAAACACACAAACTGATATTAACTCTACTCTTTTAAATGGTATGCGCTATGTTTCCGGTCTATCTGAAAAAGTTAAACGTATCAGAGATAAATACCAAGTAAAAACAATTTTTATAACAAATAATACGCTTAGAACAAATTTGACAAAAGTGAAACCGGTAACGCTACTCAAAGTTCCAAAAATTGTGTGTACAGTGTACCTTGTGTCTGCGAACAAACATATACCAGTGAAACATCAAGATATCTACAAATTAGAAAAAAGAACACCAATACAATGTATCAAGAAGATATATAGACAGATCAAGATGTCGAACCATGTACTAACGGATAATGGTATACCCAAAATGGACTCGAATAAAACAAAGATATTACTTAAGAAAGAATACACCAATAAAAAGGAAAATCAGAGAAAATGTCTGCATGTTGTTAAATAATGTAGAAATTAGGACACTCTCTATAGAGATGCCGGTATCATGGTAACAGCTCCTGGCAAACGCAAAATGCGAGAAAAGTCAAGCCTACGAATATTATACAATTTGCTTTAAAAACCTTTTTCGACAATGATTCCTGACAATGAGTTAAAGCACATAAGTATTATACAAAATATATCCAAAGATATTATACAGGAATACTAGTTGGCAAATCTGTGTAGCTACTTCCTATCAGTTAATCCTTCTATTACAATGTAACTAGTCTTCCGGACAGTTTCCACAAACTGCTCTTTGGTACTACAATTTGATTTTTAATTACTTACCTTATCTATAATTTTCGGAAAGCAGTTGAGGGGAGCACAACTGATGAAGGTTCCCGACTAGAAACAATATATTGTCTTGCGTTCAATATAATAGAAATGTCTTTCACTATTATATCAATCTATATAGGTGCATTATTACATGAGGTATCCTAATAAATTGCATGTGTTGTGATATTCGTTGGAAGGCATTGAACATAAAAAATATGTATAAAGCTATTAATTACGTTTCTGATACTTACTTGGTGATTAAGAACGAAATCTATTAAATTATCTAGTGTAATAGCCATAGTATGCACTTGCAGAGTAAATCCATAATGGACTAAAGTGCCCCTCACTAGTACAATATAAACATGCATTTAAAACTGAAAAGTGTATATATGTGTAACTATAGAGAATTTTTGTTTTTTTTTCTCCACTGTCCTCTGTGCTAACACTGTACACCTACATCTCGGTGTTCTTTCACCAGCATAACTATAAAAAAAAGAAAATATTTTTCGGTATTGCTTATGAAAGAGAGCATTTTAGTGTTTTAAACAACGATTATTATATTTTAATTTATATTGTGCCTATTTTCAAAACTCTAAATCCATGCTCATACTGTTTAAGTTGGAGAAATAAATATAAAGCTCTTTGGTATCTGACTATTGTGCAAGTGCTTCATCTGCCGCATTTATAGTTAGTTTTCTCTTTACATACTATTTCATTAGGTGGATAGGTCTATATATTTATAACTCACAAATTTTGTTAAAACAACAATTAATTTAAAAAAACACAGTTTTGCATTCTAATACCATCCTTTATTTAAAACACTTAACGCTGTTTTAACAACTCCAAAAGTCATCATGAAGTAAACAAAACATGTCACAACAATATATTCTCACAACTATAAAAATATTGGAAATCTCAGACCATTGAAAAATCTGAAATTATATTGGATTTAAACAAAGGTCATAAATGTTAAGATTACCACAATGTAATATATGAAACAGGGAAAATTAATACAAATACCAAAACCTAAAATGTCAAAGACATTTAAAATAATAAAAAAAACAAAACCACCAAATGTGAGGGAATGTCTAATTTCTATTTCAATGACTAAATATTGTTGTTATATATAAGGCAATGTTTAAAATAAACAACTAAACTCTGACCAACTACAAAGTCAGTCAGTTTAAAGTCAAATTCTATGTTCAAAATTTATAGACACAAACCTTGTGAAATATTGTTCTAGTCAATTGAAGAATTCAAGAAAATTACTTAACTTGCGACAGCTTTTATCCTACCGATTTATATCCATGTAAGAACTCTCTAGTAACAGGAGAGTATATATTAAGTCTGTTTCCAATTTTTGTATTACAAATATACCCGTATATGAAGATAAATCCACAAACTGCTTAGTTCAAACAACCAAAGGAAACCACACTTCTGTACTAGGAATACAAACATTCTTATTGCAATAAATTTGCTGGGTTTTTCAAGAATCTTCCCTAGGTTGCCTTTTTTCTGCACCCATCGAAACCTGGACAGCTATTGTTACTTTTTTTGTATTATTTCTGCCGGTTTTATTTATATGTTGTTTTTTTAACAACAAGATTATTTTAGAATGTTTCTTAATTCTTCTCTTTAGCGGCGAATAATGAATTTTATAACACTATTTTTCGTATCACAATTAGATATAGAGAATAAGAGCACTTCTGGTATATTTAAGAGTTCGTTATGAAAGATCCAACACTGGGACTATTAGAGTATTTATACCGACAATAATATCTCTGTTACTTGTTAGTTGCCCAGATTATTGAAAATATAATACATATATTACAATATATTGACAATGATATTTAGTGGGCAAGATGTATTACGTTATTAGATGTGCAGGCATCCTTGAAAAGATACACTAGATTCAATCCGTTACCTGCACACTTTCGAAGGACTGCAAAATACGGAATCGAAAGAATTGTATAGCTGAACCGTTTTTAAAAACCGTCGACATATTGAAAAAGAAACTATTGTGTTCAGACAGTATTTGACATGCTTGTGTATTTCTATAAGAGCGGGTATTTCAAGTTTCACTGCAACCTTATATCATGATATTACCACCAATCCTTTCAATTATTTACTGAAGAGAAAAATCCTATCACGAAAATGTATCAACGGAATTGTGTATCTTTGAGTTAGATATTTGTGATAACTTTTCTGGTAAAATGTTTATTGTTACGTAAATTTCATGTGGAGAAAATTATCACAGAGTATTTTGTGTTTAATCTTGCCAAAACAATAGAGATAAATTATTATTTAAATATTGAATATTCCAAAACTTTGAAATCATGATAAACGCACATAAATGTTTGACAATACAAAAGTTGCTCAATTATTAAATTGAAAGACCATGTAGCTTCTTACCTGAGAATTTTCGTTCATGTTGGGTATGACTCCCTCCAGAATTTTTGAAAATGCTCTTAACTCCATTTAGTGAACACGTATACATGTTAAGTTCTAGGACGCATGATGTTTACCTACAGTTCTGCGTATTTTCCAAGGCGTCCATGTATCATTATTCTTAACAGTGTTACATATTTGCAATCATAGAATCAGGGGCAAATTTAAGTTTACTAGGATTGACAATATGGCCGTTATATTTTCTTGCCGGTATAATTTCTGGGTTTGTCTTTCAAGTTTAACTTTATTTTCCTAAACCTTTAATTTTATATTGGATATATTTCAGGATGTTTTTGATGAGGTTACTTTGTTGTCGATTAAAGTCATTTCTAATGTTTATTATCATGATGGGCGGATTATAAATTTTGAGAATGGGTGGGTGTCTATTTGCATGTATCAGGAAGGCAACGACTGTCTTTGTGTGGTATTGCATAATATATTTAATATATTCTTGCTAAGGCTTGTAAAACTAGAATAGTGTTTAGTCAGTGCAAATTATTTCAAACTGCCTCTGTTTCCGAGATACAGGGTGTGAAAAAATATCACACATTTTTAACAATTACTTGAAAACTACTGGTACCATTGTAATGAAGTTTATTGGGTATATTTAGTTAAAACTGACACATTGGAACACTATTTTAATTTTATATTAAAATAAACACACTTAGGTAAAATTAATAATAATATAAATATTAAAATGAACTTTCATCAAGTAAAGACAGAAACTATCATCACTCTATTTTAATATCGAAAACTCAGAGAGGGCGCCATTCACATGATTATTGGAGAGTACTTAGAATTGTAACTTTGTTGAGGTTATGGTTGAAAGTCGAAATTTTTAAGACAATTATTCTCCATTCAATTTTACAACAAAAAGGTACTCCTTATAAAATATATTAAAATGATGGGTCAATCTCTTAAGTTAGTCAAAAAATGTACACTTTTTTAATCCAAGGTAATTTAGTTTCATTGATGTGTTAGTTTAGTAAGTCAAAAGTTTTTTTTAATTATTATTTTTTAAAAACATTTTTGTTCAACATTACGGAGTGACCCATCATTTTTAAATCCAAATATTTGGAACATGAACACAATATCAATTTTTTAAAGTCGTACCTTTCCCTTCTAAAATTAAGTGGAGAATAATTTTATTGAATATTTCGAACCACAACAACAACCTCAAAAAAGTTCCAATTACCAGTACTCTCTATACTCTCTATTAATAATGTATCTGACATACTCTATGAGTGTCAGTTATTGTAGTTGGGTGTTCAGATGTGAAAGCTTTAACAAAGCATTACCAACAAATTTTACAATAATGGTCAAAAATATTTATAAAATGCACCCTGAATCTCGAAAATAGGGGTAGATAAGTATTTTTTTTTCTGAGTAAATACGAGTTAGTTTTGCCTATTCTTCCTGTCCTAGCATGCAAGTCATGTTTTTTGGGAGACTCTGTATACAAAACTTTCTACAAGTGTGGCGTTTTGTCTAAGAACTTCCACAAACAACTATCATATCTCTTCTCTCATCTCCCTTCTCTCTTCTCTTTTCTCTCTCCACTCTTCTCTATTCTCTCTCCTCCCTTCTCTCTTCTCTTTTCTCTCTCCACTCTTCTCTATTCTCTCTCCTCTCTTCTCTCTTCTTTCTTTTCTCTTCTCTCTGCTCTCTTCTCTCTTTTCTCTGCTCTCTTCTTTCTTCTCTCTTCTTTCTTTTCTCTTCTCTCTTCTCTCTTCTCTCTTCTCTCTTCTCTCTTCTCTCTTCTCTCTTCTCTCTTCTCTCTTCTCTCTTCTCTCTTCTCTCTTCTCTCTTCTCTCTTCTCTCTTCTCTCTTCTCTCTTCTCTCTCTCTCTTCTCTCTTCTCTCTTCTCTCTTCTCTCTCTCTCTCTCTCTCTCTCTCTCTCTCTCTCTTCTCTCTCTCTCTTCTCTCTTCTCTCTCTCTCTCTCTTCTCTCTCTCTCTCTCTTCTCTCTCTCTCTCTCTCTCTCTTCTCTCTTCTCTCTTCTCTCTTCTCTCTTCTCTCTTCTCTCTTCTCTCTCTCTCTCTTCTCTCTTCTCTCTTCTCTCTTCTCTCTTCTCTCTTCTCTCTTCTCTCTTCTCTCTTCTCTCTTCTCTCTTCTCTCTCTCTCTTCTCTCTTCTCTCTTCTCTCTTCTCTCTTCTCTCTTCTCTCTTCTCTCTTCTCTCTTCTCTCTTCTCTCTTCTCTCTCTCTCTCTCTCTCTCTCTCTCTTCTCTCTTCTCTCTTCTCTCTTCTCTCTTCTCTCTCTCTCTTCTCTCTTCTCTCTCTCTCTCTCTTCTCTCTTCTCTCTTCTCTCTTCTCTCTCTCTCTCTTCTCTCTTCTCTCTTCTCTCTTCTCTCTTCTCTCTTCTCTCTTCTCTCTTCTCTCTTCTCTCTTCTCTCTTCTCTCTTCTCTCTTCTCTCTTCTCTCTTCTCTCTTCTCTCTTCTCTCTTCTCTCTTCTCTCTTCTCTCTTCTCTCTTCTCTCTTCTCTCTTCTCTCTTCTCTCTTCTCTCTTCTCTCTTCTCTCTTCTCTCTTCTCTCTTCTCTCTTCTCTCTTCTCTCTTCTCTCTCTCTCTCTCTCTCTCTTCTCTCTTCTCTCTCTCTCTCTTCTCTTCTTCTCTCTTCTCTCTTCTTCTCTCTTCTCTCTTCTCTCTCTCTCTCTTCTCTCTTCTCTCTTCTCTCTTCTCTCTTCTCTCTTCTCTCTTCTCTCTTCTCTCTTCTCTCTTCTCTCTTCTCTCTTCTCTCTTCGCTCTTCTCTCTTCTCTCTTCTCTCTCTCTTCTCTTCTCTCTCTCTCTTCTCTCTTCTCTCTTCTCTTCTTCTCTCTTCTCTCTTCTCTCTTCTCTCTTCTCTCTTCTCTCTTCTCTTTTCTTTTCTCTTCCATGATAGGGAGCCAGTTGATCTAAATAGACCTACGTTTTGGCACAAGGATTCCGGCAGATGCAATACACTGTTCATTATCCTCACCACTTCATATGACCCAGTCCTTGATGGTGTAAGCTTCGCAAACTTGCATTTGCTCCTCTGGGAGATCTATCATCAGACCTTATCTCTATCGGAACCCGACAAAACTTCCATTTAGATTGTAACATGTCATCCTTCGATTGCTGATCTCCCATACTAGTCCAGTATGATTTCTCTAAGTTGGTCGGCATCTAATCTTTTAGCTGAGTTCCAAAGGCATAGGTTCGTGCTTAATATTTTACAAATATTAATTAAATTCATTAACAATTGTTGTATTTAGACTATTCAAGTTGAAGGCCGTTGACAACTGATATATCATGAAATAAATTCAAAAAGGTGCGTAATACAAAATTTGTGTTGTAAATGGCAACATTTCTTTTGGTTGGTTGCGGAAAGGTTTTTTTGATTCAAGTTATTGTGAAAAACCCTGTGAAAAATTGTTATTTTGATGTATGTTGATGTTTTATTAGTGGATGGAGTTTAATTAATCTATAAATAGACACAAACAAATCGGTTAGGTACTATCTTCCCCTCTGTCTCTCGACCTATTTACTTTGTTTGTTTTGTTTAGTAGCAGTTGACGACCTTCAGTGCAGAATGCTAACCTAAATTTATGTAGATGGTTCATTCATTCAATAAATATAATAAAAATTAATTACGTCCATACTGTCAATGTCAAACAAGTAATACTGACGGTTCCGCCAGATTGCTTGCAGAAAAAATCATATATTGACTCGAATGTGAAAGACTAAAATAATCGAAAAACTCACAAATTTGGAACCATCCCTAAAGTTATAGCACATCGTCGCGTTATTGAAATATAACCCAGAAAAAATATATCTATATATAAATAGGCAATGACCAAACGATTATGTACCATTTTCTCCTCTCTCTCTCAACCGATTTTCTTCATTTTGGTTTTGTTTAGTAGCTACTGACGACGTTCAGTGCCGAATGCTAATATTAATTTATAATATTGGTTCATTTTTTAAATAAAATATAATAAAATTCATTATCTACGTCCATACTGTCAACGCGAAACAACTGACAGTGTCGCCTATTTGATCTGTGGTTTCGCCGCCGCCAGACGGTTAAAACTCAAAACATTGAAGGGAGCGAACGTTAGCTATATTCTTAGAGCCTGTACTTCTGGAATTGGCATGCAAGCGTTGTTATTGTTTAGTGGTAAAATAGTCAATGTAGTAGATCACTATTGATTTTTCGGACGCGTTGCAGAACTTTCATATTAAATATTCTGTTTTTAATGTGAATTTAATTATTTTATTAATATCTTATTATCACAATCTTCCCGAAAGTGTTGTGTAAAAAATTGTCAGACAGCGGACAATCGAGAATGTATTACATATTTAAGTTCTCCTAAAGTTGTTGGTCCTCTCTTTTCTTTAATATTCCCGAACTTAATTGAAACCGCCAATGACGAAAGGTTTTAGGTTGCAAAGAACAATCTTCGAATATTATTTGATTACTTTTTATTTTTTTTTATTTCAATAGATTTGTCAATATGAGTGAACAATTTTGGTCATTACATCTACTTTTCCGATTTCTCCACAACTCTGTTTCTTATAAAAATTTACTTTTTATAATTTCATGAAATAAGGACCACTGGGCGACCACTAGTTCAAATTAAACTCCATTCAAGTAAACACAAAAATGAATCTGGATAAACGCAAATCACGTTGAAAAAATTGATATACAAATTTTTCGAGATCCATTGAACGCAAGACAATATATTGAAAAATCTCGAAAAGTTACAGTATAGTAATTTCTTTCGAGTGATTTCTATCCTGGGATTCACAGGGAAACAGTAAGATTCCCGATTTGGAGTCTCTGTAAGCTAGATTTTCCTGAAACTCCTGGATGTCGGAATTCATTTCAAGATAAAATAAAAAATTGATAATTGTATCAGCTCAACTTGCTCTTCAGGATGGAGGTTAGGCTTTGGTTTTCACCCAGTCCATGTGAAATGCAAACCCAGCACAAAATACTTCGTTACACAGAAAAAACAAGTACATATAAAACATTCACATTATCTCCAGTCAAAACATTATACATATAAACTCAAAGGCACTGCGAGATACAATGTAAAAAGATTACATCTTTCAAAGCAATGTTGACTGATCTTTAAAATTGAGCTTTGTTCGATAACATAAGCAGCAAAACAAACGGCAATATTCATTATTTCGTTTGTTTTTTTATTTTCTCAGGAGATTAAAAAAAACACAGAACTACAAAAACAGGCGTTAACATAGCTGCAGTTTTATCTGTGATAAATTCAAAGGCTTTTGTATGTTCAATCGGTGGAAAACGGGAAAATAAACGATTATCGTAGGAAAATATGGACTCTAATGATGAACCCATCCAGGAATGCATATTTCGTATTAGTGTATTTGTTTACCGAATAAATAGAATCATTCTGTTTGTACAGCTCGTGTATACAACTGAAAGCTTTATTTCTTTTTTACTATTTATTTATTTGAAACCACCCAACGTTATACATTTCACTGCAGTACTCGATTTATATTAATTTACAGATTAATTAAAATTAACAATTTTAACGTCAATTTCTCGAACACCTACAATCTACTTAATAGATAATAGAAATGTTAATACTTACATAATTATGCACACTTGCATACACTTAATAGAAGCCTTCGAGACGCTGAAAATAGTTTATAAAAAGATCCCAGTAAAAATCTGAAATGAAATAACAGGGATAATAATCGTTCAGTATGGGGGCATTCTTTAACTACGAGAGGTGTTTTTTGCAAATTCGGTGAGACTTAGTGAGAGAATATGAGACCTTCCCCGCACCCCCCGTTCGTGAGATTGATCACATAGTTTTTAATAATTTCTATCTAAGAAGTGCAAGAAGGTTACTTATTCTCTAAATATCTAAGCATTAATTGCGATAACTTCTTTTATTACATTTTTTTCTGCTAGTTAGGACGGAAAATGGTACTAAGGTGAAATTAACGGCTTTGGTTAAATTTAGCATATGTAGAAAATTATTACTATTAAACAGTAGTCAGAACTAACAGTCCTGGCTTATTTCGAAAGACATAGAAATTCCCATAAACCTGTCAATTTCTGACTTCTGACATACGGTTTATTTCTACAGCCTTCTGAACAAAATTCAAAATCGGACAACTTTTTCTAAACCGCCTAAACAGTTCAAGCGATAACTTTTTACGCCTGCTGGTGACGTATGACATAAAAGTATATTTCTCAAAGTCATTATGCCAGCCAATTTCTTTTCAAATAATATGCTATAATTTCTTTTGCGACATTAGGGAGACAACATTTTTCTGCCAAGGGCAAAGTACTTGAATCGGAGGGTTACATAAGAATTTTTAACAGGGGTATAGATTTTAAAAGAATATATTTGTTTACTGAACGAACTTTTAAACAGCCTGTTTTTTTATTTCAAAAATCTGTTTTTTATCAATTAATAAATTAATTTTTTTATAAGTTAAATTTTTTGACATTTCTCCTACATCGACTCTGTTTTGACATTACCTAATATTACATTTAAAAGTGGGCTGTTTTATCAGCAAGAGAACACAAAGAAATTTTAATAATGGTAGGTTAGAAGTACTTAAAGTATAGTTGTCGCAAGATACCAGGAAACGAGAGGTGTCACATTTTTTGCCTAGATGTGGCCGACCTGAAACAAACGATGCACCGTATTCAACGCCTACTATTAACCCTACTTCATATATACATTTAATATTATAGCAAGAGCATCAACAGCTGTTGTTGGGAGTAGTAGTGCAAATTTACTTTCAGTAAGGGGCAGGTCGACAGGTTTAATGGTATGCAGGGGAGGGGGCAAATCAGATCTTTTCTGTTAACATAAATACAAATAGGCGTTTAATGCATTAGATATTGCTTACAAGAAATAATTTTATTTCACACCTAACAGAGCACAGGTGTGAATATTTGGGCACACCTTTCCTCATGGAATCAGAGTTCTTATTAATAGATTTATTCGCGCCTTTGAAGGTGAGGGACACTTAAATGTCTGAATATAAAATTTAAAAAAAGAAAATGGACTTCAAAATTTTATCAAGGCATAATTAATAAAACATATGTAGGTATATAGCCATTCAGTAGGTACCTATGCACAAATAAATTCAGGTAATAATTGAACGTTTGTTGTTGGATACTTACCCGCAGAGTACTAAATACCAAGAGTAACAAGTGCTTCTTAAGCAGAAATTAATACCTGCCTATCTAGTATATCTCGAAGTCAAGGCGACCTAGTCTTGCTTTTGTTTTCATATTTACTTCTATATCAACATTAGTTCCTGCTTGGCAATAGAATTACAAATCTGGATGCAATACCAGTGATTTGTTCGTTTACTAGCTGGTAGAAAATGGAAGTATTGTGAAAATTACTAGAAATGACATTTTCGAAAAGACGTTCCTTTTATTAGAAGAAACGTTATTTGGTATTTGCAACAAGATTAAGTGACACATATGTTACATTATTATAAGTTAAAATGAATTATTTGCTCAACATATATGCGGTTGTTGGTGTATTTACCTTTTTGTATCATTAATTATAGGTGACTGTTAATTGCCTAGTACACATTAACATATGTACAATATACAATAGGTATTATCTATGTAATAAAAAAAAGATTCTTACTTTGGCTGTTGAAAAGGTACCTCACTATCACTAAAAAAAATTAGAACCACCCTTTAAGAATGCAGGCATAATTGCCATACATAATTTGCCACTTTCAAGGAGACGTTTATCAGCAAAAACTATATCACCATGTTCCCAGTAAATTAAGAGGATCAGACTCTACACTATTTTAAAAGTGACTTTTTTCAGAATTCTGTTACTTTAGATTTGCGCAGACGAACGTAGGTGTAATTCGTGTCAATCGTACGGAGTTGAGAATTGAGGTCCTGTGAAGTTAAGATAATAAATAACTTCAACTATTATTCAGATGGCTTAATGTAAAATGTTTACGTTTTAATATGAACTTAGCACATATATGTAATGGTAAAAAATACTACCATTTTTGTGGTATTCTGATTTCTGACGTATGTCAAGTTTCTAATTTAAAAGTATCACAAATAGAGTATTGGAATGTTTAGAACGAAACGCAAATTTGGTGCTGTTATTGTATATTAATTTGATGTTATATTTGTTTTTTTACTATAATGTAATAAGTGATATTCCAACTACATCAAATCTTACTATATTTATAATTTTATGTTAGGATAATTTGGATTTTCCACATGTAGAGGACTATTTTGAATGTTCATATTTGAATTATTGAACAAGGTTTTTTTGAACTGTTTCGCAATATTTGTTGCTTCACTTTTTGGCATTGTCATTTAATTGATAAATTGACTTTGAAGTTTCCTATCTGATGTTCATTTGCAAGGAGCTGTTGCCATGATACCAGTATCTCTACAGAGGATGTCCAGATTTCTCCATTATTTAATAACATGCACACATTTTTTTGTTGTGTTATTTTTTAAGTAATATTTTTGTGTCATTCCAGTCCATTTTGACCTGTCTATATGTCTTCTTGAGACGTTGTATTGGTGTTCTTTTGTTCTAATTTGGAGAGGTATTGATGTCTCACCGGAGGCACAAGGTACACTGTACACACAAATTTTTTTAACTTTGAGTGGCGTTTTTCGGATTTTGTTTCTGTCAAATTGAATCTTAATGTATTATTTTTTTTTAATCGTTTAATTTTTCATATAGACCGGAAACATAGGGAATAACGTTTATAATTGTAGAGTTAATATCAGTTTTGTGCGTTGTTATTTAAAATGGAAGTAATGTTTGTTGTTTGTGTAGTTTGCAGGTTTCTTTGTTTTTTTCTCGTTTTGGTGAATTGTTTTGTTTATGAAATTTATTGAGTATTCGTTTTGTTCTAAAACATCCTTTATCAAATGTAACTCTTTCAAAAATGTCCTGTGTTGATGAAAATGTTTTGGCTCTGTCAAATAAGGATTTAGTGACTCCTTTTTCTACGTTTAAGGGATGATTTGAATAGAAATTGCTGTTTGATCGCTCAACCAACACACCAAAAAATGGAAGTTTATTTCCATACTCTATTTCAATAGCAAATTTAATTATAGATTTTTTGCTGTTGCTCGTGCCTAAAAAGCAGTATAAATCTTCGATACTATGTTCCCAGATTGCAAAAATATCACCAACGTAGCGCCGCCATACTTTTTTTTGTAGAATTAAAGATAAATGTTTCCTCAAAGTATTTCATAAATATATTGCTTACTATGGGTGACAAAGAAGAACCCATAGCTATTACAAAATCTTGTCTGTATAAACTTTCTTCATATTGAAAATATGTAGTTTATAAACAAAGTTCCATAAGCTTTATTATTGTATCTTGTTTGAAGTGAACTATCAAGTTCTAATTTACCCTTTATAATTTGTAAGTATTAATCTACTGGTACATTGCTGAATAAACTAACAATATCAAAACTATTCCAATTTTGATAAGAAGTCTGCTGTATTTTTTTAGAGTGTTGTGGTTGAATTCGTATGATTTGATGATTAATCAATCAATTGACATTGCCAAAATGTCAAGCTACAAATATTGTGAAACATTTCAAAAATACATTGTTCGACAACAATTTCTGATAAGGAATCGAAACATATTAAACAGAAAAACTAGTTGATAAATCCATAGACCTTATTTCTCACAGTTAATCCTACGAGAGAGATTTTTCACAAAACTGCTCTTAGATACTACACCTTAATTGCGAATTACTTAACTTATCTGTATTTTTCAGAAACCATTGTGAGGAGTGAAAATCCCAAATATGAACTTTCAAAATAACTATTTGCGTCCTCAATCATTTAGAAAATACTTAATGTAAAGAATTATATTGTTATAATATTTGAATTCTGAATATTTATTGGTTTTGTGTATGAAAGAATAGATAATGTAGAAATGTATTTATAAACATACATTCAGCATGCACTGATCAATTTGTAACGTTGAACTCCTTAAAACATTACTAGAAATGTAGACTTTTCTTAGCTATCCCAATCATGAAGCCTCTGACTCTAATTGTCAGTTGTACATAGGCCAAGATGATGCACAATCAGAGGTGGTTTGTTTTCTAAAGGAACTTTTGGTACGTAAGGTGTTCTTATATCTTCTTTGCAAGGCTTCTTGAATGTATGGTATCCAATTGTTTTTGAATAGTGCTAAGTTTTGATTGTGCTCTGTCTTGAAGAGAATAGATATCATATTTTACCTTTTACTTTCGTGAATGTGAGTTCATGATTTCATATTGTCAGAACTAGTCTAGAAGTTGAAGAAACGGCAGGAAATTTGAAACAAAGCATTTAAAAAAATAGTAGGGCAATATATACTTTAAGAGGTAAAAGTCCACAAGCCGATTCGAAGAAGGACAGAAAATGTTGCATTTTAACTTGACTTGATGGGATTTAATTGTGTTTTTCTTCCGTATTTTCGATTATCTAATTTTTCTCTATAAAATTGATACAGGCAGTAGAGAATGTTTTTCTTGTATAAAATATAGAAGAAAGGTTTCATTTGAAAAATGAGAAAATATTTTGCAACTGCTGAAAAAATTACCATTTTTATAAGCTTATATTTATTTTGTTTGTTTTAAGTAAACTAAAATAGAATTTACCAATTAAATTTACTTATTTATATTTATGTGGTATCAGTTTAAAAACTAATCAGTAAAGATGTGACACACGATGCGCTCAGTTACATACATATTTTTTCCAATTATATACAAAAATGAAAAGTCACTTCCCGTTAAAATGGCGGGGCAGCCAGTGTGTGATACAAGTATTTTTTTAATTGACAGTTATAGAAAAGAAAAAAATATATATTTTCAATTTATTATAAACTTACAAATTCTGACATAATCGTTCACAAAAGCAAGTTCGAATATTTTTTTCTATCATGTTATCGATTACCAAACTCTATCCTGAATAATGCAAGATTTTAGGGATTATAGTCCTATAAAATAGTAAACAAATGGCTGAAGGAAAATCTTTAAATATTGCCGATGTAATTGTGAGGGAACTTTATATCCAGAGACAAAGAAATACATAAAAAAAGACAAAAAAGTCACTTAACTAAAAAGCATGAAATATTTTTTTGCTACAACAACCAAATACTTTTTCTGAAGTCGGTGCCAAATTGAACAATGAAGTTGCGAAGTGCAACTTTTAAATGTACTTCAGAAATTATTTTCACGTAAGTTTGGAACCGACTTCAGAAAAAGTATTTAATTGTTTTAGTAAAATATTATTTCTTGCTTTTTAGTTAAGTTACTTTTTTTGAAGTCGGTTTGTTGTTTTTTTAGGGTTCCGTATATACAATAAACGGATACTCTTATAATATCCCTCAGGATTTCTGCGTCTGTCAAATCACAGCCATTTTCTCCTAAACTACTGGACGGAAGAGGTTGAAATTTGGTATCAATGTATAGTTTGGTGACCCGATCAGGAGTACATATCGTAAAAGAAAAAAATTTGATTTTAGGGGTACTTCTGGGGGGAAAAACTAAAAAAATCGACAGTTACCCTCACCTCCGAAACTACTGAGCCTAAAATGTTGAAAAAAAAAGGAAATATAGAGCGTTGCCCGAACTTTACTTTAAAAATAAAAAAATGTTCAAACGCATCATGTAATATATCAAATGAAAGGTCTCATTCTGAGGAACACAAATATATTTTTTTCATATTTAAAAAAATATATATTTTAAAAGATATTAACGAAAATATTCCAAAATGTACCCATCCCCCCCCTTATCTCTGAAATTATAAATCGTAAAGTTTTGAATAAATAGATTTATAGGTTCTGACCTGAAGTTTACTGGAAAAATAAGGAGAAACCTCTACTTTTAATTTTGGGGGGCCAATTACAGAATTAAATGGAAAACATAAAATTAAAATTGTTTCTAACCCATCATGTTATATATCAAATGAAACGGCTCATTACCACGAAAACAAATATATTTTTTTCATATTTTTAAAATAATTTAATTAAAAGATATTAACAAAAATATTTAAAAAATTTACCCATTCCCCCCCCCTATCTCCGAAACCATAAGCTGGAAAATTTAAAAAACAATGGAGGTATAGCCCCTCACCTGAACATTACTGGAAAATTAAGGAGAAACCCCTAATATTTATTTGGGGGGGGATATAGAATTAAATGGAAAATTAAAATAAAAAATTGCTTGTAACCCATCATGTCATATATCAAATGAAAGGGCTCATTACGAAAAAAACAAATATATTTTTTTCATATTTTTAAAATAAATTAATAAAAAGTTATTAACAAAAATATAAAAAAATTTACCCATCCCCCCCCTTATCTCCGAAACCATAACCTGGAAAATTTTGAAAAAAAATGGAGGTATAGCCCCTCACCTGAGCTTTACTGGCAAATTGAGGAGAAACCGCTATTATTTATTTGGGGGGGCCAATTATAGAATTAAATGGAAAATTTAAATTGTTTCTAACCCATCATGTTATGTATTAAATAAAACGGCTCATTATGACGAAAACACATATTTTTTTTTCATATTTTTAAAATAAATTAATTAAAAGATATTAACAAAAATATAAAAAAAAATTACCCATTCCCCGCCCCCTTATCTCCGAAACCATCTGCTGGAAAATTGTGAAAAAAATGGAGGTATAGCCCCTCACCTGAGCTTTACTGAAAAATTAAGGAGAAACCCCTAATATTTATTTTGGGAGGGGGGCAAATTATATAATTAAATGTAAAATTAACATTAAAATTGTTTCTAACCCATCATGTTATATATCAAGTGAAAGGGCTCATTATGACGAAAACAAATATATTTTTTTCATATTTTTAAAATAAATTAATTAAAAGATATTAACAAAAATATAAAAAGTTTACCCATCCCCCCCTATCTCTGAAACCATAAGCTGAAAAATTTTGAAAAAACAATGGAGGTATAGCCCCTCACCTGAACATTACTGGAAAAATAAGGAAAAACCCCTAATATTTTTTGGGGGCAAATTATAGAATTAAATGGAAAATATAAAATTAAAATTGTTTCTAACCCAGCATGTTATATATCAAATAAAAGGGCTCATGATGAAGAAAACAAATATATTTTTTCCATATTTATATAATAAATAAATTAAAAGATATTAACAAAAATATAAAAAATTTTACCCATTCCCCCCGTTATCTCCGAAACCATAAGCTGAAAAATTTTGAAATACTGTAAGTATAGCCCCTCATCTGAACTTTACTGAAAAAATAAGAAGAAACCCCTAATATTCATTTTGGGGGGCAAATTATAGAATTAAATGGAAAATAAAAAATTATAATTGTTTCTAACGGGTCATGTAAAATATCAAATCCCAGGGCTCATTATGACGAAAAGGTACAAATATATTTTTTTAATTTTTTTAAAATGAATATTTTAAAATATATTAAAAAAATATTTTAAAAAAATTACCCATTCTCCCCGTTATTCCCCAAACTCTAAGACCTCTTTTTTTTGTTTATAGGAAAAATATGAAAATACCTAAT
The DNA here is from genome assembly GCA_034190945.1 of Octodonta nipae. Classification (NCBI taxonomy): domain Eukaryota; kingdom Metazoa; phylum Arthropoda; class Insecta; order Coleoptera; family Chrysomelidae; genus Octodonta; species Octodonta nipae. The sequence continues at coordinate 58,738,701 of CM067218.1, read as the reverse complement.
TCTATTATTTGGCCTCCAAATAATTGAATTAAACGGAAAATAAATTACTAGAAAACCCCCATAGTAATTTTAGGGACAAATTGTACAATTAAATAGAAAATAAAGATTCAATTTTCAACCGCATCATGTAATATATCAGATAAAAGGCTCATTATGTGAATTACAAATATATCATATTTTTAAATCATTTGTATAAAAGATATTAAAAATATTAAACATCGACTGAATTCCCACTTTAGAAACTACACTATTTAAATATATTTTATTTATATTTTTAAATAATTTGAATAACAGATTTAATAATTTATAATTTAAACTTTGACCTATTTTGCCGTTTTTCTTCCAATCTACAGAGCCTCAAAACTCAGACAGTAGATTATAAAAGGCATTTCTGAAAGTAATTTATTAGTAAAATAAAACTCTAATGTTACCTTTTGGGGCCCAAATTAGAAAATTAAATACATATGTATTGTGATAAAAATCAAGCGAATCCTAAAGCAGATAAAATAAAAAGTCTATGTGTGAAAAATCAAAGTGTATATTTTTTTATAAATTTAAAACGCTTCCTTTAAAAGATATATGGGTAAGTATAAGAAAATGCACTCATTCCCTGCTTGTCTGAAACTGGAATATTCGAATCTTGAAGGTGGTACCGAACCCTAAGTATGCGAGTCCAACTCGCACTTGACCAAATTATTTTTAATGTATTTTTAGTAATTTTTGGCTTAATTGGATGCAGTTTTCAAATCTAATAAATTGTTTCGATATTGCCTAAAATAAGATATTTTATTTTAAGCAACATTTATTAGTTTGACCAACCTAGTTTACAAGAATTTTAGATATTATCAAAAATAAAGGTATTTTAGTTTTAGGGAAAATTTATATTTGCTGACAAACTTCATATACAGGTGAAAAAGTGACATGTAGTGATTGCAGTATACGTTTCTGACCGTTCAAATCATTTTTTGAAGAATAACTTTTTATCTAAATAATATTCGTGCGAATGTTTCCGTTGAATCTAGCTTATAAAGACACACTGTATACAGAGACCAACTGAGAACCTCCATCTTTCAATTTATTACAATTTTAATTGATACATGACAATTTCATCAAAATTTGATGCAGTTTTTATTGATATTGTTACGAGAATTCATCCGACAGCTGGTGCAATCGGCCATCAACCAGTTCATGGAAGGGACATTATTCCGATAAATTCTGGGAACCCGAAATGTTTGTCTCTCAACCAGAGCATGATGGAATTTCTCGATGGTTCGTGGATGTACCAGACAATTCCGAGATTAATATATAAAAGGGACAGGCGATAGGAGGCATTCAGTTTTCGTCGGTCGTTTGTACAGTTAAGATAAAATGTAAATAGTAGTTTCTGTGAATATAAATTTGTGTAAAAGTAATGGAAATAAATTAGAGTGAGTTAGACTGTGTTTTTAAATAAATCCAAGAACTAAACTGAACCCGTGTGTGAAAATAAAAACATTACAGTGGTGACAGGTGTAGGTGTATATGTGGAACTTTATAAGTGGAATATAAATAGACTGACAATGTTGAAAAAACGTGAGTTTGGACCTATTGAAATTGACGGACTTAAAAAAAGAATTTGCTGAAAGGGATTTAGAAATTAGTGGAAAGAAAAGTAAATTAGTACAACGGCTACGAGATGCTCTAATAAGTGAAGGTAACGATCCCGATACTTATTTGTTTGAAGTTTCTGGCAATGGAGACATGAGTATGCTATTTAAAAAATAGAAGATAAGCTACAAATATTACAAGATATTTCTCAGATCTTGAAAGAGTCGTTAGAAGACAAACTACTAGAAAATTCTAAAACTCTAGAAGACAAATTGCTAGAAAATTCTAAAAGCCTAGAAGACAAATTACTTGAAAATTCTAAAAGCCTGGAAGACAAATTACTGGAAAATTCCAAATCCCTAGAAAAAAATTTGAAAAGCATGGTACAGAAAAACTCAGAAATGCTGGAAGAGAAAATATTCGAGAATGAAGCTCGGATGGAAGAGCTAAAGCAGACAATGGTTGAAAATGAAGCCTAAATTGAAGATCTGAAGCAGACGACGGTCAAATATGAAACTCGGATGGACGAACTAAAGCAAACAATAGTTGAAGAACTTAGTCAGGCCACAGTTAAAAACGAAATGCGCATAGAAGAGTTAAAACAGATAATGGAGGGCGAGATCACCAAAATAAAAGAGCAGGTAGTGACAAAAGGGGAGAAATACCATCAAAGACCGAAAGCAGCAGCAGTCTAGAAGTAATTTATTCGAAAATTGGCCTCGAGGGAACAAGACACAAAATGAAACCTCCCCAAAGTTAAACGGATGGTCGGCAGAGGAGAAGGCAATAGCACTAACACTCGCCTTAAGAGGGGACGCTACAGATATTTTGCAAACCTTGAATGTCTCTGAGCAAGAAGACTACGAACAACTGGTCAAACATTTGGAACTGAGTTATGGACAAACGCATTTGGAGCACGTTTATCACTCCCAACTGAAAAATCGGCACCAGAAATCAAATGAATCCCTACAAGAATTTGAAGCTGATATTGCCCGTCTGGTTCGCCTTGCCTATCCAGCCACACCGGAAAATGTTATTGAAAGGTTAGCATTTTTGGATGGACTTCGGGACCACGAAGCCAGACAAGCATTGACCCTAGCTCGACCGACTCAATTAGTAGATGCACTGGCTCGAGCTTTAGAATTCGAGACTGCGAAAAATACCTGCAGAGGTCAAGCCAGAGTCCGAATCGTTGACGGAGAGTCCGAAGATGGCGGAAACGATGAAGCCTCTGTAAGAAGGATAATAGAAGTCCTTACCGAAAAAAGACTAGTTAGATATCGGAAGTGTCGTAAGGTAGGACGTGTCCAGAGTCGTGGCAAGGAGAGCAACGGAGTCCAGACTTCCTTGCCGGGGAAACTAAAGAAGGATAATGTAAAGGGACCATCGTCGACCTATAGCAAACAAGTGTCAACTACCAACGCATATGTCGCTTCACTACGTAACCACGTTAACAGTGTCTTCGTAGATGGCCTGATTAACAGGAAGCAATTTGCAATGCTGCTGGATAATAGTGCGACGAAAACACTAATAAGGTCCAACATTGTTTTAGCGACAATGATAAAATCAACAAAATGGCAACTGCGAACAGCGACAGGAGAAGCACCGAAAGTCCATGGTGAAATAGAGGTTGAAATGACCTTGAGAAACACAACCTTCCTACATCGGGCATTAGTGGCAGACATCGAAAACGAAGTAATCATTGGACTGGATGTCATGGCCTCGGCTTCACGTAATAATATATACAAACCTTCCAATTGTTCATTGAACTTGGCTAATAATAAACGTGAATCTTTTTTTGGAAGAGCTGAAGAATCCTCTTCCACTACTTCTCGACAATAAGTGCAGTGAAATTCTCCTGAGGCAAAATCAAAAAGTTGATCTGCTTCCAAGTCTGTGAAGGTTTTCAAACATCCTGGGCACTTGAAACTTGCTCTGCTTGTGGCATCCCTTTCTTCAGTCTCGAGTCTTTTTCTCATGAGATCTAATTTATATTTTATAACATTCACAAATGTCTTATAATTTATAAAGTAATAATTAACTTTTTGAGCTTTTCCATCTACGTCAGTTTCCATCCTTAGACGAACTGGTATGAATTTATCCTTCTTTAGTTTAACTATTCGAGCTCGAAGTTGTTTCTTTTCGAATTTCAACAATTCACAAATATCATCTTGTTTCATGCATGGGTTTCTAACAAGCATATCAACTATTAATGCGTCCTCGATTGAGTAATACCCTCGAACGACTAATCTAGCCAACTGCTTTAAACTACTAGGAACTTCTGTAACTAGCTTTTCTTCATTCATTTTATAATGTATTAATATAATCGCGCACTTAATAATTTAGAGCATATGCTATTTATTCCCCATAATAAATAAATAATTCCATTTCCAGTTAAATTTCAAAGATGGAATTCTGAGAGTGAATGACGAAGAAGTGGTGCTTCATGGAAGAGATGACATAAAGCTTCGAGCCATCTTAGCAGAGGATGTCAATGTTCCGGAAAGAGCTGAAATCATTATAGATGCTTGCTTAGGTGGGAAAGCTCAAGCTGGAAAAGTAATGATGTTTGATCCCGAACTTAACGACGGGAATGTTGGCAGAGAAGTCGCACTGGGGAAGACTCTGTTTCGGGCCAGGGAGATTGTTCCAGTAGGAGTAATGAACCTGAATCATTACTCGGTTGTGCTAAAGAAAGGAACAAGTTTAGGCCATTGTTCAACAGTTTCCTCTGTAGTCAGAATCACACAGCATGCAGAAATGCCACCCTAGATACGTTGGCTGGATCGAAGATGTTTTCCAACCTGGACTTGAAGAGCGGTTATTGGCAGGTGGAACTTGCTAAAGAAGACCGAGAAAAGACCGCTTTTACCATCGGCTCAGGACTTTATCTATTCATGGTGATGCCGTTTGGACTGTGTAATGCTCCAGCAACGTTTGAAAGATTGATGGAAACAGTGTTAAAAGGGATTTAATGGAAAACGTGCCCGGTGTATCTTGACGACATTTTCGTGGTTGGAAAATCTTTTGAAGACCACGTGAGGAACCTCGAGGTATTTCGGCGACTTCGAAGTTCCGGACTAAAGTTAAGCCCGAAGAAGTGTCAGCTGTTCCAAGAAGAGGTGCAATATCTTGGACATGAAGTTTCCGCACAGAAAGTAGCTGTGGACAAGCAGAAAATCAAAGCCGTCTAGGAATGGCCGATACCTAAAGATATCCACCAGTTAAGAAGTTTCTTGGGGTTATGCACGTACTATCGTCGGTACGTAGCCGGATTTGCCAACATCGCCAAGCTACTTACTAGACTGACAGAAGGGAAGGTGCAGTACCAATGGGACGAGGAATGTCAGCGATCATTCGAGACATTGAAAAGAGCTTTGACAAGTGCTCCCATATTAAGTTATCCTTTGCCAGATGGAAACTTCGTATTGGATACCGACACAAGCAATGTCGGAATTGGTGCTGTGCTTTCGCAGATCCAGGAGGGCCAGGAGAAAGTCCTCGGTTATTTCAGCAAGACCTTGAGCAAGCCTGAACGTAATTACTGCGTTACTCGCAGGGAACTCTTGGCTGTGGTAAATGGGGTAGAACATTTCTATAAGTACCTCTATGGTAAAAGATTCCTCCTGAGGACTGATCATGCAGCACTGAAGTGGCTCTTGCAGTTTAAAAACCAAGAAGGACAAGTGGACAGGTGGATTGACCGGTTGCAAGAATTCTACTTCGAGACTGAACATCGCGCAGGAACAAGGCATAAGAATGCTGATGCCCTATCGAAGAGACCATGCCCTGATGACAGCGAGCTGAAGAAAAAGGGGCTGTTCTCTGTAGAACTACCACCGTCGATGACCATTGGCAACCTGAGGAGATCCAGAAAGACCAAAAATTAGATCCAGAACTAAAAGAAGTTATCCGGTGGAAGGAAGAAAACCGCAAACCTACGTGGCAAGAGATTTCCCGAGACTCACCAACCATAAAGTCGTACTGGGCTCAGTGGAACTCCCTCATCCTAGAGAATGGACTTCTGAAGCGCGTCCTGGAGACTCCAGAGGGGGGAAACGTCAGAAAACAGATGGTAGTTCCCAGAAATAGGAGACAAGAGGTTTTGCGAGAGCTACATGATGGTACAACTGGAGGACACCTGGGAGTGACGAAAACCCTGGGGAAGTTGGGTGAACTGCCTAGCAGATGTTAAGGATTGGTGCCGGAAATGTACAGTTTGTACAGCAAGTGATGGGTCTCAGAAGCGACCAAAAGCTCCGATGAAGCAATATAACGTGGCAGTCCATTCAAAATAATAGCCATTGATGTTGCCGGTCCATTTCCTGAATCCGACTGTGGAAATAAATTCATTGTGGTTGTTAGGGACTATTTTAGTAAATGGGCCGAAGCGTATGCCTTGCCGAATCAAGAAGCCTTGACCGTTGCTGATGTCCTTGTCAAGGAATGGATCAGTCGTTTTGGTGTTCCCTTGGAGTTGCACTCAGACCAAGGTTGATGATCAATAAAACACGGACGACAGCATTACACCCGCAATCCGATGAAATGGTAGAACGGATGAATAGAACCATTAACCGCCATTTGTCAAAGGTAGTCTCTGACCACCAAAGAGACTGGGACCAGTATCTGCACTTATTTCTAATGGCATATCGTTCGTCTGTGCACGAGTCCACGGATCAGACCCCGACCAGTATTATCATGGGACGAGATTTAAGACTACCATGCGATATGAAGTTTGGATGTCCCCCAGGAGAAGAGACCGCAGGTGAAGACTATGTCAGCCAGCTACGTCAAAAGATGAACGACATCCTTGAACGAGTCCGGTTGAACATCGAGGATGCCAGTGCCCGAATGAAGGAAGCCTACGATATCAAAGCGGAGGACGGAGAATTCCAAGTTGATGATCTTGTTTGGTTGTATAATCCGCATCGTTGTCGTGGATATTCGCCCAAGCTACAGAGATCTTGGGAGGGGCCATACCAAATAGTAAAGAAAATCAACGATGTTGTCTACAGAATAAGGAAGCTGCCTCGAGGAAAGCCAAATGTGGTACATTTCAACAGGTTAGCCCCTTATGCCGGAAGTCATGACGGCAAAGTTGACCAAGCCCAAGTCCGCAGCATCCAACCACCTGATGATGAGATGACCTTCGAACAGTTTATGGCACTGTACTCTAATGGGCAGAAAGTGAGGCACGACGTGACCACTGAGGCACCCCGAGACCTGTTTGAGGTGCCCATAGAATATGCCCTGGCTCATTGTGTGGCTCGAGATCTCCGGATGTCCAGAGGAATAGCCGAGGTGTTTGCCAAAAAGTACGGCCAGTTTCCGAAGCTAAGGGAGCAAGATCCAGCGGTAGGGAAGGTCCTTCATCTCGAAGATAAACAACCAGTGGGTACAAGAGACATCTTTTATTTGGTAACGAAAACGTTCTCGTAAGACAAGCCAACATATAGCGATCTTTGGAAGACTGTGGTAGCATTGAGGAATGTGATGATGGAGAAGAATCTGACGAAATTGGCGGTCCCAATCTATCGATTCAGTGGCATCAACATCCTGGTATGCTGCCTCAATATTTGCAGCCCAGGTTCGAAGACCGTTGACTGCCATTTCCACCAAACTTCCCGTTGTCGAAATGGAGAGTCCTGAAAATATCGTCACACCAGGAAGGATTCTAGGACATTCCGGGACGAAATGATCTTAAGGAGAGGGAAATGTTACGAGAATTCATCCGACAGCTGGTGCAATTGGCCATGAACCAGTTCATGGAAGGGACATTATTCCCATAAATTCTGGAACCCGAAATGTTTGTCTCTCAACCGGCGGACCGCTGCCGTTACTGGTAATTCCCCTTCGAGAACCAGAGCATGATGGAATTTCCCGATGGTTCGCGGACGTACCAGACAATTCCGAGATTAATATATAAAAGGAACATCTGGCGATAGGAGGCATTCAGTTTTCGGTCGTTTGTACAGTTAAGATAAAATGTAAATAGTAGTTTCTGTGAATATAAATTTGTGTAAATGTAGTGGAAATAAATTAGAGTGAGTTAGACTGTGTTTTTAAATAAATCCAAGAACTGAACTGAACCCGAGTGTTAAAATAAAAACATTACAATATATTTTTTGAAACCTAGTATATAGTTGGAAAATTTACGTAAATACTTATTATACATTTTTTTGTGCATTGGCATAATTAGATGCAGTTTTTTATACTAATTACTTATATTTGATAACTATTTTAGATATTAACAAAAATAAGCAAAATGCCTATTTGCTGACAAACCTCGTCTACAGTAAAAAAGTGACATGTAATGGTTATAGTATACGTTTTAGGCCATGCAAATCTGCTAAAATTATTAATAAAAAAAATCGTTTGATTTCTGAAGACACTGTATATACAAACTAATTGAAAATCTTCACCTTGAAGTTGATTAACTGACATTTATTTTGATTATTCAATTTTTTTTTCAATGTATTATTTCCTAAAGTTCCGAACAGAGACATTTTCATAATTTAATACCAACCACCCCACCAACGCTTACTGTTTAAGAACATCGCTAAAAGTTTTTGACGATTTTCTAAAAAAAAACGGTACAAGCTATGTTATTGAAAAAATGTAGGGGCACTTCGTGATCCTCTGGAACTGACAGAATTCTATTCAATTTATTATACACCAAGTTCCGAACAGAAAAATGTCCCTATTTTTTATATCAGAAACTCCACAAAAGCTAACTGTATAAGAAAGTTGGTAATTTTTTTCCCGATTTTCTAATAAAAAACGGTAGAAGCTATGTTATTGAAAAAATATATGGCTTTACTTCGGGATACCCCGGAACAGGATCCAGTATAAACGGTCGAAATTTCTTGAGCCGTTTGCGGGTAATCGCTGAACAAACATACGAGTATAAAAACATAGATACAGACGAATTGTGAACCTGCTTCTTTTTGAAGTCGTTTAAAAATGCTCACGCAAACAGCACACTGTGGAAAGGAAGCCAACGATTCGTGCAGTTAGTTCAACAGTTGCCTTGAGCAACAGTCATTTGTGATGGATACTTGCGTAATTTTACAAATGGCTCCCTCCATTTTTTATTAAAAACTGATTCACTTATTAGCGTTTCATATTTATAATAATTCACGGACGTTTCTAGAAAGAACTTTCCGTATTTGAGCTTGCAGAAATATCGAAATTTATTTCATATGCTGAAACCATCAGAGTATTTTATCTGTCCTCGAGGATTTTGTCTACTCACTTTTATCTGTAATAAAATGTAGTAGAGACAATGTCGAAAAATTGCCTGAATTACTGATTGTCTCTTACAAAAAATCATAGGTGTTCTGGGAAAAAGTAATCTCTACAATAGCAGCGACCAGTCTTTCTGTGTACAAATATGTGTATGTATAATGTTATCTTATGTACACTTCGATTTTACACACGTTTCATTTTCAAGTTCGGAGTCCTTGTCAATCATTGTATGCATGCCTAGTTTCTTGCATATTTGCTAACATGCATAATTTCTTATGTTTGTCAAATAAATTTCACAGTAACAGTTCCCAATTAGCCTTAGTTTCGATTACAATTTTCAAATACTCATTTGCTACAGAAACATGTGAGGAGAGAAAACCCTAATGAACATACAAGAACCTCATGAACAATCATTTCCAAATAACCATCATTGTAGAAGATGGTAATATAGAGAGTTGTGGTTGCCTTTATAACTGTTATTAATTAATTTTCAGGCTGGTTTGGTATGAATATAAATATTTGGTGTTTTAAGAAAGGACTTGGACGCAATTGCAAATGATGGGTTTAGTTTTTAAAACAACTAACAGCTGACGTGTCTAATTTTCCAGAACTTATAGTTACTTATTTTATAAAATAAAAGTTTCTAAAAATATTTACAGAAATAAGTGTACTCTTAAAATAAAGATTTGTCAAAGCTTAATAAATAACTTATTAATAACAAAAAGAAAAATAATTAGTAAATTTACAAAGTTTTTAATCAACACCTAAATTCAATAAAATTGTTTAGTATTTATTTCCTACTTAGAATATTCTGGCACGTCAAAGGTTAGGCAAAGAAATAAAAGAAATACTTGTCATGCCAGTATAAGAATTTTCTTGGACCGGAGGATAATTAAAAATTTTATTCTCTATAGGACTCATAAATATTTGTGCCAGTAGGGAACTTATTGAATTTCCCCCAGCTAAACGTCCCCTACCTTTATATAATAAATAACAAAAAGTATTATTATATCCAAAATAGTTTTAATCATAATCTTCAAAATATCTTGAATTATGATTTTATATAGAACCCAGATCTTTACAATTTTTCAATTTTCAAAAATTCTGCCAAATTCAACATTGTTCTTATTCTTTTACTTTTTTTTTAATTGTGGTTTGTTCATATCCCCAAATTTCCCCCTTGCAACAATCTTGGCCCTACATATGTAACTAAATGTAATTATTTTAGAAATATTTAAAAAATATTTTTTTAAATCCTAAAATGGTGAAAAATTTAACTTTGTATAATTTTTGGAAAATAAGATATTTTATCCATTAGAAGCACTTTGTTTTATGACAAAAGAAAATTCTTGACAAAAGTCATTCCCAACCATTAGTCGAATCGACATTGAATGACCCGTAATTACATTCTTTAGCCAGTTTTTAAAGCCGAAATTTAATTTACAAACTTCTAAACTATAGATAAGCAAAAAAATATTATTTTTAAATTTTTAGAAAGAAATATGTATCTTTAAAGTATAATCAACTTCATTTTCCACGATCTAAATATTATTACCTGCTAAATTACATTACAAAATATTTCTGTAATGTCAGTCTGAACAATATCCATTCATTACATTTTATATCGACCTCAGTCAGGCAACATTTTGATAAATGTGGTTTCGTTAGTTTCTCCGTATCTCTGATTGATTGACGAAATCAGTTAAATATTTGATAAATTAATTCAATATAGAAACGAGTGGCGAGTAATTTTTTCACAATAGCGATTAAAACGTTCAATTAAAATTTCTAGGGTCTCATTTAAGTTTCCTTACATGGTAACTTGTTGAATCTGATTGTAATTGACACGTAATATTTTAATAACAAAAGATGTAACTGTTGATATATTCACATAAGAATTTTAATTTGGTTAATTACTACAAATTTGTATTCCTAAGCTGTAGAGAATGAAACTTGAATTTCCTCTTCAAGTATAATCGCGGTTTTTTCTCAAATATGGTCTCGTCAAATTATAACCATTTACTCATAAACAACAAAACCTCTTTGAAGTTAAAAGTTTCTTTTTGAACAGCTTGTAAGTAATTAACTTACATTGACATGTTTCTCTATAAACACTTGAAATTTTGTAATGTGCAACTAAGTTTTCTAATTCTGACGACGAGTCCTTCTAAGTTCTGCAAGGAATAATTTCTTAACGCATTATAATATATTATGAATTTTCATTAACACCAACTCTGCCAAAACAAGGCAGAACTTCTGAATCGAAATTTTAAATTTAAATTGGAAATTCCCTGCTGGTTATAACAAAGTTAGACAAAATTTGTTTCAGTTGGACAGGGTGTTTTTAAATTTTAGTCATTTATTTAAGCAGCTTGTATTACTTATAAATTGAACTATTGTTTAAAACAAAGTTACAAAATAAGGGAGTTATGAATAAAAGTTTATGTATGCTCAATAGTTCTCCAGGTCTACAAATATCAAAAAATATTACCACGTATCGGTTAACGAATTTCTTACTCAGGACAGTTGTAGTTCTTCAATAACATTTGCTTCTTTATAATGGGAAACTAACCATTTTTGAGAGAAAAAAAGTCGCAGCGATTTGACTCTGTAAACAGCTCTACACCGCCTTATCCCTATATTACAAATATTCACTATTTAAAGTTTTTTGAACTTTTTTTTCTGCAATTTGGCCGGCTGTATTATGTACAAACCACATATTCTGTGTATGTAGATGTTTATCTGTGCTGAAGAAATATTTACTATTAGACATTCTATTCATATAAGGTTGCTGTGTTGACATTAAGTCAACCATAAAGAATTTGATAAAATTTTCATTCTAGTTTTACTCTTTTATAAGCCACTGACAAAATTCAGTACTTTTGTAGAATAGAGATTTTTCTTGTCTTGTTTTCTATTTGCTAAGTGCAACTTTAGTTGAGGAGCAATTATCCGAATGCTCGACATGGAGTCGTTATCTATAATTTCTAACATTTTTTCATCGATTTTCACCGTGTTACGTCGAGAACGTCTTACTGTTTTACCTTCTCCTTCATCCTTTAGATGCCGTGTGTCGCGAAATTTTGTAACTAGATTTACAAACATCCGAGAAACCAGTTGCTTTCTCAAGGGAAGGCCTATGGCATCCAACCCAAAAATTGTGGCTGACGTTTGTTGGTACTCCCTGTAAATTAATGTTATATCAAGTAAGTAATTTTTTCAAAAAAAGTAGTAGTATTAAAGAAATAAGAAACTCCCACCACTTTCCGAATTGCCGAGTGCCACAATTTTTAGGGTTCCGTTTATACAATATACGGATACCCTTATAATATCACTCCGGATTCTTCCTTATCGCATCACAGAAATTTTCTCCTAAACTACTGGACGGAAAAGATTGAAATTTGGTACCAGTGTATAGTTTAGTGGCCGATAAGGAGTGCATATAGCAAGTTAAGAAATTTTGATTTTAAGGGTACTTCCCCCCTCTTATCTTCGAAACTATAAGAAGTAACATTTTGAAAAAAAATTAGAGCTATAGGGCGTTACCTGAATTTTACCGGAAAATTAAGGACAAACCTCTACTATAAATTTTAAGGCCAAATTACAGAATTAAATAAAAAATATAAAATTAAAATTGTTTGTTACACAACATGTAACATATCAAATGAAAGGGCTCATATGGCGAAAACAAATATATTTTTTTCATATTTTTAAAATAAATCTATATATAAATAGGCAAAGACAAAACGATTAGGTACCATTTTCTCCTCTGTCTCTCAGCCGATTTTCTTCATTTTTGTTTTGTTAAGTAGCTACTGACGACGTTCAGTGCACAATGATAATATAAATTTATAATTTTGGTTCATTTATTAAATAAAATATAATACAAATTCATTATTGACGTCCACACTGTCAACGCCAAACAACTGACAGTGCCGCCGCCGCCAGACGGTCAAAACTCAAAACATTGAATAATTATATATGGAGGGAGCGATCGTTAGATGCTGTTATATTCTTAGAGCATGTACCTCTGGAAGTGGCATACAAGCCTTGTTAGTGTTTACTGGTAAAATAGTCAATGTAGTAGATCAGTATTAATTTTTCGGACGCGTTGCAGTAACTTTCATATTAAATATTCTGTTTTTAATGCGAATTTAATTATTTGATTAATATATTATCATCACAATCTTCCCGAAGGTGTTGTGTAAAAAATTGTCAGACATTCAATTTTCAAACGCATCATATACTATATCAAATAAATGGCTCATTATGTGAATTACATATATATCAATTTTTAAATCATTTGTTTAAAAGAGATTAACAAAAATATTAAACATCGACTTAATTCCCACTTTAGAAGCTACACTATCTAAAATTTTGAAAAATATATTTAATTTGAATTTGTAAAGAATTTTCTAACAGATTTAATAATTTATTATTTAAAACTTCACCTATTTTCCCCTTTATCTTCCAATCTACAGGTTTCCCTGAAAGTTTTTTATTTTATTTATTTATTTATTATTACACTATCCAACAGTACAAAGACCAATTATAGGACAGGGACAGAACACAGAAATATAAAAAATAAGGACAATTCGTTACTAAACATTATACACCAGATTAATAGAAAAGGTGATTACTTTTTTTTTATTACACTTATGGAGGAATTGAAAATGTCAAATTTTACAGAGTTACAACTTTCGCGCATAAAATAGAGAGGTGAAAATTTTAAAATATTAGTTCTTGGCTTTGGTAAATAAAATGTATTATCAGTACGCGAGCATGGTCGATGAACAAGCAGAGGTAATAATTCATGTAAAAAGTCACTGCAATCTATTTGGTTTGTAAACCACTTGCTTAGAAAGACAACTGAATGAACTCTCCTCCGATAGTGCAGACTAAGAAGCGAGAACCTCTTCAGTAGCTCAGATTGAGGAAAACATATTGGAGGATATGAACCGTCAATTTTAAAAGCTAGAAATTTCAAAAAATCGCCTCTGAATATTTTCGACCATCTCACTGTACTCATTACACGCTGGGTGCCAAACCTATGCAGCGTATTCAACTTGAGATTTCACAAATGCGATATAAAGTAAAATCAGAGTGCTTGGGTCTGAGAAGCCCTCAGAGTTTCGAATTATAAAACCAAGACTTTTATAAGCTACTTGTACAGTATTTCCAACCTGCAAATTAAAATTTAAATTGTTATCAAAACTAACACCAAGATCTCTAATATTGTTCGGTCTTGACAAAGTAACACTCTCTATCTTGTATTTTGTATTCTAACAAAATAAGAGTTTGCCGTCTGGTAAAAGTCAAGTGGCGTGACACTTTGATGCATTTAATGGCAGATCAGCATATCGCAGATATTGAACATAAGCATCAACAATGTCATTATTAAACAAGGCAAACAATAGTGGCCCCAATACGGAGCCTTGAGGAACCCCCGATGTGTACACAATTTCTATTGACTTGAAACCACTGCACTCAACGTACTGCCTTTTTTGCAAAATATGATTCTAACAATATAATAAGTGAGGGAGATACACCAAAATGTTTTAGTTTTGCCAGCCGTGATTAAGTCTATCGAAGGCTTTTGAAAAATCCGTATTAGTTTAAGATCCGAACCTAGGTCAACCTTCACCAAGCCGATAATAGAATTAAACATATTTTATAATAGATTTAATATAATAGAAAATACTTTACAAATGGGTTGCCTAAACAACTCCTGGACAGACTATTTTTAATTATTTTTTAAAAAACGATTTTTATGATCTCATTTATAACGCGAGTGGAAATGTATGACAGAGATATCCGTTTAATAATGAAGGACCCAGCATCGAAGTCATATTTATTCGACAGCGCTGACACTTGTGATAAAAAATGGTTACAAAGTATTTTTTGTGTGGCTTGGACAAACCTTTAACTGATTTTACTGATGAAACTTTTAATAATCGTTCTTTAAAGTTAGCTTATCGTAAAAAAATAACTATGATGAAGTTGAACTAACTAAATGTCAGTTGCTCTAAAATATTGCTCACTGTTTACTAGAGTATCACTGTCATTCACTGTCGTATAAAAATCTATCTGTTACACATTTCCACTAGCCTTAAAAAAGAAATCTTTAAAATTCGCAAACCCCAGGACCAAATTTTTTGCAGACAAACCTATATCAACTCAAGAAAACAGAGCTTATGTTGATGTAAAAATGTTTCTATTATCCAACCCAACTGTACATTTTATACTTTTACTTAGGATAAAATTTTCTTATTATCTTGATGATGCAACATTTAATTAAAAAACGTTTTCAAAAAAATAATTAAAAATAGTCTGTCCAGGATTTTCTTAGGCAACACATTTTTAATATATTTTCTAATATATTAAATTTATTACAAAATATATTTCATTCCATTATCGCCTCGGTGAAGGTTCGGATCTTGTACTATATAGACAACATTCACTTGTTTATTTTTATCTAGATATTCAGAAATGTACTGAATTAAACATAAGAGGTTAGTAATGATGAAACTTTGTTTAATAAAAGCATGCTGTGCGTGCAAGTAACGCAGATTATGAAAAACCATTTCAAAAACTTTTGCAAAATTACATATGATAGTAATAGGTCTATAATTTTCAATATTGCTTTTGTCTCCTTTTTTCAGTACTGGACAAATCCTCGACAGTTTGCAAACAGTAGGAAATTCAGATTAAATATCTTTGTCAAAGGAGTAGCAAGAACAGCTCCACAATCGCGAATTATAAAAACTGGAATCTGATCAGGACTTTTTGTGTGCTTAGGCTTCAGTTGCTTTAAGGCAGCGAAAACTGATTCGGGTCAATCTTTATATTGTAACGAAATTTTACTAAGCCGGTCCTAGTTTCATACCAGTACGACATCGATCGCTTTTAGGGCAAAAAAACTCTTCTCGAAATGACTCGGCAGCTGTAGAATTGATGATTGATTGTACGAGAGTTCTCGATGCAAGTTTTAAAAGGAGCGACCCATAATCGCGGCAGCGAGTTAGTGGAGCGATATGTAGAATTGTTGTTGTGATATATGAATCAGCTGTTGTATATATTTGATGTAAATAAAAGTTCTAGAAAGTGGTAGTGAATAATTAGTTTTTTTAATTTTAATTGAACCCACGAAATATAACAATTTGGTGATCAGAAGTGCAGGATTAAGTGCAGTTGAAATCGTAATTTGATTTATGGAAACCCGTAGCATGGAGAAAATGGACCAAACTACCAAAAAAATATTCAAGCAAGTTACGGAAGGACCAGACGAAAAAATAGCCCATATTCTAGTAAAACGTGACAAGAAGGAAAAACAACATCAAGAAGAAATTCAACAAAGGTTAGTAAAATCTTTTGATGAAAAACGTAAAATAGAATTAGTATATTTTGTTTCCACGATGGAAGAAAAACAACAAAGTTTAATTGAGGGATTATTCTCGAAATTTGAGTTAACAAGACAAAATGAACTTAAAGTAACTGAAGAAAAAATACAACTGCAATTTGAACAACTAATGCAAATAGTATCTCAAGTTAATGAAACAGTTCATGAAATAATACAAATAGTTGAATCCGACATAAAAGAAGTAAACGACGACATAAAGATCCTAAAAAGTAATGTGAAGACTCTTGAAAACAAAGTAGATGACATCGATTGCATCCAGAGCCAGGTGAAATTTGAAATCAGTCCCATTAAAAACACGGTACAAAGTAAAGTAAGTAAAGTACAAGATAAAATCAGTGCCATCCAAAACAAGGTAGAAACAGAAATCAAAAAAAGCAACAGGACCTACAGCGAGGAAAATACCAGAACACCGTGAGTACCAAAGGTTCCTTTATAGTGTAGGGAACTTAGCATTATTTTAATAACATTTTTACAAAAAAATTCCACAGGTGTTTGAATAGTTTTTCTTGAAGAAGGTACGCGCCGCGTAACACAAAAAAAGTTTTGTTAACAAATTTTTACTTCTTAGTTATTTATACTAGGTGTTTAAAATAGCAAAAACCCTAATTTTGTCAGTTTTTGTGACTTCTCAGCAACAGAGTAAAAATTTAAAGAATCAAAGTTAAGTGTGTTGTATGCGCATTTTTAGAACCTACTAAATGAGATGTTGATCGATAGGATTGGTTAATTAATAAATGAGTTATTCGCGAAAAATGTGAAAAAAGCGCATTTTTCAATCACTTGTAACTCTTATCTAAAAAAATTTAGAACGATATAACTTGGCAAAAAGCTTCACTTTTCTATCTAAAATTACTGTTCAAAATTTTAACTTCATGGCTTTGAAGGTTTTCCCAGAAATGTATTTTTTTATCGAGAGCTCTTTATTTTTGGTGATGTTTACAAAGCTCCCATTCTGCATCAAATTACTTTTTGATAATCTGAATGGAACATGTTAATTATCAAATCTTTCGGTACAACTCATCATCTATTAATATACGTTTGGGTTTGTTCTATTGTCTGTAAATTTAATTTGAAATTCTGCATTTTGCTATTCGCCAACGCACACGTAATAGTAGAGGGGGATCCTAATTTCCCCTCACGGTAGAATAAAAATAGCATGTCATCGAATTGACATGACGTTTAAAATGCTTTTTCCAAGCAAATTACGTTATATAAGAGGATAAATCAAATATAAACGGTAATTTTGCTATTATGCTTAGAATGCAGTTTCGAGCAAGATTATGTTGTTTGGAGTAGATGTTTGGTTTAAGGACACTGGGGAACCAGCCGGGTACGCGCGTATGCTTGGCTTTGTCCTTAATACCTATTGTATGATGTGTGGTTAGTACAGAATACAGCCATGACTAAGCAAGTGTTACATTCGTCTGTTATGCAACAGATTATCATAAAGTTTTAAACCAGTGAAAGCGTTAAAGCCTCAGAAATTCTAACTCATTTGAAGGCACAGTTTGGGTATAGTACACTGTCTCAGAATCGTGTGTATATGTGGGTGAAAAAAGGGAAGGGTGTAAAAGAATGATAACCATGATCGACGCACAAGGACAAGCCTTACAGCTGACAATGCCAATAGTGGTGGACAGCTTATTGAACGTGAGCGCCGATTAACCGTGGAGGAATTTCCTCAGAATTGGGTGTCAGCTATGGAAGTGTTCAATTAATTATCATTGATCAACTTGGTTTCAAAAAAAATTGTGCTCGATGGGTTCCAAGGTTTTTGACTGTAACCTAAAGAACGTTGAAAGACTTCTAAATAGATTTCAACGAGAAGAAAAGGCCTTTTTGAAGCGCATCGTCTAATGTGACGAAAAAAGAACAAAATTCAAAACTTGCCTCTCATCTGGAAAAGTCCTTGCCACGATTTATTTTGACACTAAGGAAATATACTGATCAATTTTCTACGTGCATAACGTACAATGAATGTGGATTACTACTGTCAGTTGTTACGGTTGGCAAAAGCCGCGTATTTGAAACAAAAAACAAGGAATACTGCAAGAAATGGGTTGAGGAGCCACCCAGCTGCCGTATAGCCCTGACTTGCCTCTGAAAGAATCACCGGAACCGGCTGGAAAACGATTTGGAATATATGAAGAAGTTGAGGAGCACATGCGCAATAGGCTTGCAACCCGGCCTCAAACATTCTATGAACAGAGAATACTGAAACTCCCAACTCTCGGTGGAAAAAGTGTGTAGATAACGCAGGAGGGTATATTGAAAAATGCTAAATCAATCATTTGTGTATAATGTTATTCAATAAATTTATGAAAAAATTTCCGTTGATATATGATTTAACCTCGTAATTGTTTTGCTGACTTTAGTTGTCAGAATTTTGAATCAAAGTCGATCGCAGTATCACAATTAATTTATTCGTCAATTTTAAAACGAAAAACTTTAGAAAGGAATAATGAGTCAGAATATAGAAAATCAAAGTCACAATATAGTTATGGCAAATCATTAATATTAATGTTAATGACTAATAACTAATGAATACATTTATAACGTTTTTAATGAAAATTATTCCTTAAGACACCACCTATAAAAATGGTATGATGTGATTTTTTTGTAAAATGATTAGAAAATAACTTATATAAACAAATAGAAATGTAAAATTTCAATGAACAAATTATGATATGCCACCGTTTCTGGGCTATCAGCAAACAGTTTGACAGTTGGCATGGCATTTGTATTAGGGAAAGATTAAAAGCGATTTGAAATGAATGTCAGTTCGAATGCAGTAGTAAAATGTGGGGAAGGTGCTTCTCCCACCAGTACATTGTATTTAATTCCGAATACTAAAATGCAGACTTTTAAACTGAATTCACATACAATAAAATAAAACTAAAAGAAAATTAATTTATAAGGGATGGTACTTAAAGAACTAATAATTAATATGTTTCTTTCAGATGGTTAAAATGTTAATTTAGCTCAATATGGGAGCATTATAAACTTCAGGTAAAATCAAAAGCCCTGGAAAAAAATTCTGATTTGCAAGCAAACCGTCTGAGTTGTAAATTTGAGATTCTTACCAGATATTTACCTCGTAGAATTTAACGATTCTGCCGACTTTCAAAATTTCAACGCATCTTATACAATAACTATCGACGATTGAAAATTGTGTATGTTGTACAGTTTTTTCCAAATAACTCAATAATTAATTATCCAATCGCCTATATGAACCTATCGTTTAGTCGCTATTGAAATTACGTATAAAACAAACTTAGTTTCGATCCAGAACTTTTTATTCAGTTGCTGAAGAGTTACAAAAACTGCTAAAATTGCGATTTTTGCAACTTTGAACACTCCGTATAATTAAATAAGGAATAAAAATTTGTTAACAACAGTTTTTATGTGTCATGCTATATACATTCTTCAAGAAAAGACAATCAAATATCTGTGGATTTTTTTTGCAACTCAAAATACTAACTTCCCTAGAGTAATAGTAAACCACCCACATTCGACGGCAGTTCATCTTGGCAATTTGAGGCCGTGGCTACAGCTAATGGATGGGATAATCATGAAAAATCTACTTCTCTGGTAATATCGTTAAGAGGTCCGGCCCTAGAACTCCTCGAAAGCATTCCAATCGATGTTTCGACAAGATCATCGTCATTTTGGACAAGAGATACAACCATCAATCCTTGAGCCAGGTATGCCAAGTCCAACTCAATAGGAAAACGCCAAAATCCAGTGAAAGCCTCCAAGAATTCGAAGCAGAGATTAGACGGTTAGTACACTTGTCCTACCGAGACCTGCCAGAGGAAACCAAAGATCAATTGGCCTCACAGAGTTTCATAAACGAAATCTAAAAATAAGTGGCGTAAAGAAAAGTAATGAAGCTTTACTTCGGGCGTAAGAAGTAGATACCGTCATGAACATGTCCAAGTCGAGGGTCCAAGCAGTTTCCTTTAACCAGGAAGAGCCAGAGTCACCATGTCAAGCCCTGCTGGCTGGTCTGAACAAGCTATTAGAACGGTCACAAAGAACTGGCACCAGAGGGGCATGTTACCGCTGTGGACGGACAGGACGCTTTCAACGTGACTGCAGAGTAAGGCTACCGGAACGATCACCAACCAGGTGTAGCCAACAAACCGACCTTACCAACCAGGGAAACTCCAATCAGTCAGCATAAGCGGGCGAATGCTGCTTAACCCTCCACCAGCCCCAGGACAGTATCCATATGGGGATTTTGCCGAGATAGCAGCAGCCTTGTCATCAGGGGCACCATCAATGGCCGAGCAATTACCATCACCACCGACACCGGCGCCGCTGTGTCCATTGCCAAGTCCAGGGTTTTGAGAGCATTAGAAATTAGGCCAGCTAATAATAACATCCAGCTCAGAACAGTCACCGGCGATTCCATGTTAATACAGGGTGAGGCAGATGTCGTGCTACAGATAGGGGACAACATGATCCGGCATAAGGTCCTGGTAACGAATATTGAGGACGATTTTACACAGTGTATGGACATAATTAGCCAGCATCCTTCGGTTCCTTAATGAGGAATTTGTATTGACACCGCCCGTTAACAGCTCATCGACCTCCATAAAAATTGTAGCAAGATCCTCAGCCAGAATTCCCGGTCGAACAGAACAGATTATTCATGGGCAGCTAGACAGCAATCCTGGGAGCTGCGTTGGAATGGTGGAACCCGCACACTCAGCTCATGACTACTTAGTTGGATCTGCTATAGTTAAAACCAGACGAGATATACCAAGTAGAGTCATGAATTTGTCCAACCACGATATCAGAATTGCCAATGGTCAAGAGATAGCGTGTTTCGTTACAGTAGAGACCATCGTCAATTGCAAAGAAGAGTACCAGACGTCGGTGAAGGAGACAGGCCCCAGTAAAAAGTTCCTACAACAGTTTGCTGACCATTTGAACCACCTGACACCAGAGAACCAGAAGAAAGCCAAGCAATTTAACACAAAGCACTGGCAAATTTTTAACAGTCAAGATGGAACCACCGCTCGCACCAACTTCATCCAGCATCGAATAGATACCGGAAAGGCTCAACCCATCCGAATACCACCTAGACGACTACCATTGGGGCAACAACAGACAGTCGAGGAAAACATCAAGTCCATATTACAGAATGGAGTTATTGAGCCATACATGGTCTGCTCCCGTCGTGCTAGTTAAGAAGAAGGATGGAACCACCCTATTTGGCGTGGATTGTAGAGAGCTGAATGATGTCACTAAGAAAGACCACACTAGCAGGCTCCCCTTGGTTCTTCATGCTAGACCTAAAAAGTGGATATTCGCAGGTTGGTCTACACGCAAACGACAGAGAGAAGACAGCGTTCTCCACCAGTAAAGGGCTGTTTCAGTTCACGGTCATGCCCTTTAGGTTATGTAATGCACCCGCTACATTTGAGAGGCTAATGGAGTAGGTACTAAGCGGGTTGACATGGAGGACGTGCTCAGTATACCTCTACGACATTCTAGTCATCGGTCAGACATTCGACGACCACCTGAAGAACCTGGACGAACTACTCTCCAGAGTTAATCATGCCAACCTGAGACTCAACCCGAAGAAGTGTTTCATGTTTCAAAAAGAAGTAGAGTGTTTGGGCCACGTCGTTTCCGAGTCAGGAATCCGCACCAACGAGGAATAGATAGAAGCCATCCGTGATTGGCCAGTCCCATGAGACAAGCATGAACTCCGAAGCTTCTTGGGCCTCTGTTCCAACTGCAGGCGATTTGTTGAGGGATTTGCCACAATTGCCTTGCCTCTACATCGGCAGACCACTGAGAAAGAGCCCTTCCGTTGGAATCAGATTGCGAAACATCATTCAGACGACTGAAGGCAGCACTATGTTCCAGTCCAATCCTAGCCTTTCCTACACTGTCTGTCAAGTTCATTCTAGACACCGACGCCAGCAACACAGGTTTGGGGGCCGTCCTATCCCACGTACAAGATGTTTAAGAGAGGCTGATCGAGTACTACAGCCGTGGATTCTTGAAACCGGAAAGAAAGTATTGCGTCACCAGAAAAGAACTTCTTGCATTAATAAGAGCTGTAGACCATTTCCACAAATACCTCTATTTTCGTCATTTCTTAATCCGAACAGATCATGCCGCCCTCAAATGGCTGCTGGACCTGAAGACACCGGAAGGATAATTAATTACAGCAAATACGATTTCAAGGTGAAACACCGTGCCGGCCGTTTGCACAATAATGCCGATGCCCTATCCAGAAGACCCTGTAGAGCAGAATGCGGACATTGTCTGAAGACGGAATAGCGAGAGGGTATCCCCATCAGACAGATCCGAGTGCAGGCCAATGAAGACTAGACATCGAAACAGTGCATCCAGGACCAAATAACTGATCCAGATATCGAACTAATCTCACTCAAAACGAGAGGGGCACCCAGGCCACGATGAGACGTGGGGTCAATGGGACTCTCTAAGAGTAGAGAATTGAATGCTCAAGCGAGTTTGGGAAAGCACCGATGGCCGAGAAACCAAGTCCCAACTGGTAGTTCCTAAAAAAAAAAGGTTGAAAGAAGCTATAGTAAGATAGAAAAGACAGAAGAGAAAGTAAATGATTTTTTAGATTACTGCAATTGTCTACACAATGAACGTACTTGGGGATATTAAAGTCACCGAGTATGTAACTTAACTGTCCTTTTAAGATATCAATTGACTCAAACGATTCGGAAAACCTGTTATAATAGTGAAAACTAAGTGCTCGTGGAAAGTAAACAACAAACACAAATGTTTTTTTGAAAATTCAATATCCACAAAACGCACAGCCGCACGTATACTTTGTAAATTCAGTTCAATGTATTTGTACCTTATGTTTAATGCAATTAAAACGCCAACTCCTCTTTTTAGATGTGTAGCACCAAAATTTCTATCGGATCGAACAACATTATATTGGTCTCCTAAAATTGCATTCTTATTTACATGAATATCAAGCCAAGTCTCTGTAAGAGTTATAATATCGTAATTACACGTGTAAGAAATATTAAAAATTTCATGAGTTTTTGTATTTAAACCACGGACATTCTGACAGTAAATAGTAAACTGAGGAGACATTTTAGAGTGTTTATAAATTTGAGTGTTGGTTATGTTAGGGGTATTTTTTGATTGCTATTGAACATATAATGATGATTTGTATTGATCTAGCATTTGTTTATAAACCGGGCAGGTACTGTCCCATGCAGCATGGTTTATCTTAATACTTTCATCATTACTCTTTTCTTTTATTTTAAGACAATTTGCACATTTCAATTTAGTTTCATCAGCTTTACATTGTTGAACAGTATGATTTCCAGAACATCTAGGGCAACTTATACTAGAATTTTTGCAGTTTTGAGAATGATGGTTGTAACCACTACATTTAAAACACCTTCGGGAATTTACATCATCATATACATTACAAACATCCAAACTTACGACCAATTGTTCTTTACCTATTGACATAATTCTGTTGTATGTGGACACATCAATTTGTATTACAGCGTGAAATACCGTTTTGGTCTTTTTTGTTGGCCAAATTTTGAGAACTTTACACTCGCATCTATTCACAAAGAAAGACGCATTTTGCTTCATCACATAATCAACTAACACTGATTCATTGCACTTACAACACATTCCAACCATCTTTATCTTAGGATGGACAACTTTAGCATCTTTAATGTCATATTCGTCACTTAGTTCAGCACTAGCCATATTTTTAAGCTATAAAATTTCGTGTTCATTATTGCTTCCAATCATTGATATTCTTGACACTTGACACATTTATCTGCGACTATACAGGCTTAATTTTCTTTAAACTTCCATTTTCGTTTAAGCATTCTTTTGAGTCTGATTTTTATGTTTAATAATTACAACAGATTTGCTTTTAAGAGCGGTTGAGTAGGTTTTTAATGAACTGTTGTTGTTACCTTTGCTACCTTCTGGAATAGTCTCAAGCATAGTTACACTGGAACTAGCAATGTGCTTCATTTTTTCATCAGTATGGTTAGGATAGGCAGTTTTGATTTGCATATTGATTTCCTCCAATTTACACGCCGCTAGTTTAATAATCTCAGCTTTCATTGTTATCTACATGTCCTTATCAGCTTCATTAATTGTCTTTTCAAATATTTGATTAAGTACCTCAGGATTGTTTTTGCCAGGACAGCTGTAAACTTTTCACAATTCCAAACTAAACCATTAATTTTACCGAAGCTTTCGAGGATGTCGGGAGGAACACCAACGCAGGTTGCATGAATTTTTTTTGCTACAGTAACCATTGCAGGAGATTGTATCTCCCCTCTGTTTGAGAATTTAGATTTGCACAATTCACAAATCATTATGCCTCCTTTTGGGTAGTATTTGAATATAATACATATATAAGAGCATAAGAATTCTATAGTAAAACAAACAATATGAGCTGAAGGAATACAGTCAAATATTTTCAAAATCTGCAAAATTTGCAAAATTTGCAAAACTTTTTTGAAAGAATATGATTTCTTAGATTTCGCTTGTATTTTATGGACCTTTTTCAAATGCACTATTCTTGACGCCATTAAAAGTTCGTAAATTGACCAAACACAGATGTTAAAAGTATTTTTAACACAGATGTTAAAAATTCAACTTCAAACAATTCTTCGAGCAGATTATTTATGGTGATGGTTCTGAAGGAAAAGTACCACTATCACTTAATGTATGAAAATATTTTGATTAACTTTTCCCCGTTTAAGTTGTTTGCACGATTGTTTTTCGATAAATTTTTCTCTACTTAGATTCTTTATATGTTTATTAATTTTTTTTACGGAAATTATTCAGTTTAACGGATGAATTACGAGATTTTGTAAGAGCGCTATAAAAACGTAACCGTACTGACCGTACCGACCGACCAAATTCAAGTTTATTTAGTAAAACAAAACTCTAATGTTAATGTTGGGGGCCAAATTAGAAAATTAAATACATATATTTTTTTTAAATTAAGCGAATCATGAATCAGATATAATAAAAAGTCTATGTGTGGAAAATAAAAGTGTATATGTTTTATTAATTTAAAACGCTTTCTTTAAAAGATATTCGAGTAAATATAAGAAAATGAATCCATTCCATGCTTGTCTTAAACTGGAATATTAGAATCTTGATGGAGCTACCGAACCCTTAGTATGCGAGTCCAACTCGCCCTTGATCAAATTATTTTAAATAATTTTTAATAATTGTTATATTTGGTAACATTTATTGTGACTTGAAAGTCTGTATATTTCAAAAGTCCAAACGTTTCAAGTCTAATTCAGACCTCGTTTTCAATCAATCTTATTAACACAAATTGAATAAGAAATTAAAAAATTAAGAGTATTCGCAATGACAAATATCGTAATCACAATTTGACATCAATGATTGACAATAAAACTGATGTAAGGGAATTTACTGCAAATTTGATATATACAGGGAGCACAAAATTTTTTAAAGATCATAACAACGTTTCTTTCAAATTGGAAGAATCACTAACATTTTGTACGAAAACAACAAAGAACCAACCATACAATTCACATTAGAAAGCGAGCAAAATAACACACTACCTTTATTAGACATCATAATAACAAAAACAAAATCGTCATTTGATACACAAGTCTACAGAAAGCTGACTCACACTAACAGATATTTCAATTTTAACTCTAATCACCCAAATACCGAAAAATAAGGTATCATTAAATCTTTATATGATAGAGCAAAAATTAACTGTTCTAATATGGATAAATTTAATAAAGAAAAAATATTTATCAAAAATGTATTATCTGCTAACAATTATCCTAAAATGTTCATTAATAAAGAGTTAGATAAAATTGAATACAAAACAATAACTAACACTCACCACCAAGCTACTCCAAACAATACTAATACCCTTGATAACCACATTACTACAACAACCATACCATACATAAAGGGTCTTTCAGAAAGACTGAAACGAGTGGGAAACAGATTAAATATTATGACAGCTTTCAAAATAGGAAATACACTGAAATCAATTTTATCAAAAACTAAACCAAATAACTTAACACAAAACTCAAAAAACTGCATTTATAAGATTCCTTGCGAATGTAACAAATTTTATATTGAAGAAACCTCTAGACCTATAAATGTTCGAATAAATGAACACAAAAATTATATAAAAAATTCAAAAATTTGTGAACCTGACTGAAACCTTGGTCATAACAAACAATTTCAAAATTCAACCATATTACACAAATAACAATACAAAACGAAAGATGAAAGACCCTGCTATAATTTTATTAAATGAACGCCATTGTATAGCTAGTACTTCTATAGAATTCAGCCTTCCTGTTTGCCAATAATCAAGGATGAAATTAATAATGGTAATATCCTTTTGAACAACCCTATATCGAGATAGTTCATAAGGTTTTTCCTAGGTTCGAATATGCCGATTTCCTGCATATATAGCACTGAAATACCTTTGTCTTTACACGTACACAAGATAATCAATGATTTCAACACCAAAAACACGCTAAATAATATGAAAATTGAAATTAACCTCAAATTCAAACATAAACAAAGCGAACTGTGCGTAAAGTGCGCCGTTGCCTGCTCGCCACATGAATTGTAACGATTCCGTAAAGCGTCAGAGAAGAATGCGTAGAGTTAAGTATTATTTGATACAATTGAAAGAAGTTTGGCACCGCCAAAGTAACTGTAAGCATGTGTTTACTATTTTCCGGCAAATCTTTCAACCCATTTTTAATGTAAACAAACAGTTCCATTTATATTAGTAGTCATTGAGAGCGAGGCATAAGGTTATCGTGACAGGGGGACCTTAGAACATAGTTCAAGAAGAAATACTTTCCAGTTAATACAAACAACAGGATTGCCAATTTTCGCAACCATTACCACAAAACAATATTCTCTATAGCCATTATTTAAAATGTTCATCAAAATTCATATTTATAATATATTATAAACATATATAAACCCTCGTTTAAATTCGGCCATTTTGATCTACAAATATTTCACTATACTGTAGTACCATAGAGACAGAATATATAACGCCGAAATATGTTAATAATCGTCCAACATTTTCAATCTACTTTCATATTTAGTCTTTTTTTTGGGTGGTCCTTAACTATGGGTTTACACGTGCTAGCTACATCAATTAAGAATTGTGATTTTTATCAGGTACATTCTTATTCATATTAATTCTTGATGAATATTAGAGCAAGAATTTATAGTTTTAAACGCAAATATTGTTTAAAATGATGTCAAAAATTCTAAGCAAAACTTATATTGATACCTCATAAAACGAAACATGTTTAAATATGAATGTCACTTCTTAGAGTAACTAAAATCAATTGGACTTAAAATCGTCTTGCAAGCTATTTTGACTTTGTGAGGCTGTTTTAAGCTTTTCTTAATGAAAAGATTTTACTCTTTTCATTTGAGGAAGAAATAGAAAAAGGAGGATATTGTGCTCCAAAGAATAAAATACTAGTATTCTTTAAATATTTCCTTGGATATTCATTATAGTCTGACTTGAAGTCATTTTTTTAAGTACACTTATTCTCGGTTTTCGAATAATGTTTCCCTTTGTCTTCATTCCAATGTTGACTCTCAGCAGAGCTCTATTTATCTTACTTCTCTTTCCGCATTAGAGGTAAACAATGCTAATGTTATCGTAATTTAAAATGCAGATCAGCTTTATTTGACAAACTACGTTTAAAAATACATCAGGCTTTAATGTTTGCCTTCTTTGCTACAGTTGTTGTAGTTATTTTTCTCGGTGCATCTGGAAACGAAAATAATTGTTAAGCTCGCAGAAACCAGTTCGTTTCAAATTATGCTTTGCACGGAGATTTATATTGTATGAGTTTTTAATGGAATTTTCGTTAGTTTTTAGTCGGTAATATAGGTTTAATGGACATGGGGGAACTCTTGGGTATAAACAGTCAGGAAATGTTTCTATGTATAAAAGACTTGATACATATTTATAAATGAAAGAAAATGAAAACGTAACATGTATATTTGCTAACAAAACCAAAGATTTACAAAATTTGACAAATGTAGTAACATATATAGCAGAAAAAGGGCTAACAGATCAATAACGAAACATCTTGGCACAAGGGACTGAAATTGAGTATTTGATAATATTAAAAATATGGATCGCGCTGGTGAAGTCCTAGAAAAAAAAACCAATTAATTTTGCAATAAAGGCAATAGAAAATTAAGATTTTAAATAGCAGTCACGTGAAAAAATACATCATGACGTCAACCTCTTAATATTCATAATCTGAGCATAGAAAAATGACCTAATGTAAGTTCTGTATGGTTATGTGTGCATGTGTGGGATTCTGTTAATAACTAATATAAATGGACCTGGCGCAATTTTATATACGACGGGACGAAAAATAAGTTGAAACATGAGTCAACACTAGAAAGATAAACAGTTATATTTGTTTACAAATATTCTGGCTCCAAGAGTAACATTTAACTAACATTAAATTAAAGGCTCATTTTATTCAGATTCAAAATAATACAACTACATAACTAATCCACAAATGTAAATATATTAGAATCCATTATAAGACTTACAAAGTAACAAAATCCATTAGTGACTTAATTACTAATATGTAACAGTGATTATCAAAACATTTATTTATTCACTTAAAATGTTATTTTATTTCCTGGTTAAATGACCAGTAGTAAAACTGACATTTAACGGTGGGAAATTAATTCAGCAAACGAATATGCCGTTTTCCTGCATGTAAAACACTAAAATAACATTTTATTATTGTTTTTTACTCTTATGCAAAATAATCATGATTTCAAAGAAGGTTCAACATACCAAAACAATTTGAACAATATGAAATACGAAGTTAACCTCAATTTAAAATATAAATAAACAAAGCTGCTGTGAAATCAGCTCCCAGACGAGTTAGATAGCCTGTTCTTGCCTCTCTCTTTCTAGTTTTGTAATAATATTTGTGCATTTCAGACTAGCTCCAGGAGTATGTATATGTTCTAAGAATACGTCACAGAAAAATATCATGACATAAATTCGAATTGAAGGACTCCCAAGTTTCGTCACAGACAAAAATTTAACCTTTTACGAAGTCTTAATTGTTATTTAAATTTAATTTCTGATTTTTTTAAATATATAATTTATAAAAAAATACTCCGACCTTATTACAACATTATAACAATTTATGATGGTTTACAAAAAAGAACACGCAAATATCCATTTATATAAATGTTAAGATACTGAAGATACAATCTATTCCACAATTATCAAAAGTTAAAACATGTACATAGAATATTTGTTTGATTAAAAGATAATAATTAAGAATAACCGTGGGATAGGCATCATTCCCAATTTACAGGTAAAAATCCTTCAGTATCGTAAAGATTAATTTATGGTTTAAATTGAACAACTCAACATTTTTTTGGTGGTATTACTGAATGAGCTGGCAATTTTAATTCACGCATTTCCAATAAATATAAAATTAATAAACAGATTTACATAAAAAAATGGTTAGTTGAAATTGAATTTTTTAACTTAAAATTTTGTCGACGATGACTCTCTAAACCTGCCCCACTGGTCTTGCCTCAAATCATCTTTAAGAAACAGATAACTAATTTGAAACAACATGTTATTGGAAATACAGACACAAGATTAAGAAACACCCCACCATTTCTGAGCATGGACTTGTCAATTTACATTCACAACGCCATTTCAATCAATACAATTTCTACCCTATTTAAGTGATTTAAGCCAGGCACCTTTAGAAGAGTAGGTAATATATTTATTTTTACGATTTTTGTCTTAAATTGAAGGTACTGGCAAATGAGTTAGGATATTAGCTGAACATTCGAACATTGTAGGATAGCCATCGAATTTCGATAATGCACTAACAATTATTAAATTCAAGGATTCCTTAGTTCAATGAGTACTCTGTAACAACTGAGACTGTTATTACATAGATCAGGTTTGAAATATCAAAACAACATTTAAACAGAAACGTTTCTGTATGTTTTGATTCTATCTTTGGCTAATTTGCAGTATATTCGAATAAAATTACATATTCCGAGCTTATTACAGGATAGACCAATATAAACATATTGACCGAAATTCTCAGAACAGATTTATGCAACTCATTACTAGAGATCTATTCTTTCACAGAGTGTAATTTTAATCCGGTTTTTATAGACTAGGCAGATTATCCTTTAAAAATAATTAAAATTTTCCGTCCGTCATTAAAGGTTTTACGGACATTACAAACATGGCTATATGGTGTTAAATGTATCAATGATGTAAATGGAGCACAAATTGTCACAATTACGAATGCATTAGATATGAACATAAAACATATATTTCCACAAATCATCGAATTCGGTATACAACCTAGAACATAGCTCAGGTCATTTACAGAGAAAAGGATCTTTGGTGACAAAATTAATAGTAGAATGAAACAAACATTAACGTGTTCTAAAGATAAAACATGTCTAATTGACATAAAATTCAAATTTTTTATCTATGCGTTTTTATTTTTTTTACAAAAAAAAATCAAAAACAGTAATAATTTCTTTTTTTAACCCATAATTTAAAAAATTCTTATTAACTGACAGGGTAGATTTTCCCATAGCCAGTATTTGTTTTAAAATGAATATTGTAGCCCCGATAGTTTCTGCAAAATTTCAGTCAAACCCATTGAAGAACTTATATTCTAAAAGGCCATATTACCTCACCAAATGACCCTATCATTATGAATAAAACAGGGTTGGAAAGTAGAAGTATAATTTATAGTGTAAATACATATAATATTTAAAAAATATTTGGCCATTCTGAACAGATCGCCTGGATTCGAGAAAATGCTAAAGGGTAGTACCTGCCAAACTTTATCCTTATGAATAATGTTGTTGCAAATTTTAATTTTATGCAGACACATATGTGTATTTCTAGCATAATATGAGTGTATTTAATTAATTTAGCAAAATTGATGGATGGATTGAGCAGTCATTTTTTATACGGAAACGGCGTATATTGCTATATAGGATTTTTTCGTTGCTAAATGATTCAATAAAATATTAAAACATATAGGTATATGTAAAGAAATTCAGATTCCTATTAAGAAATTTTCTAATACATAGAAACGACAAACCAAATTTCTTTACATATATATGCTTTAAATTATATTGAATCATTTACAAACGAAAAAATCTTTCATGACAGCTTACGCCGTTTGTCTATGGAAAATGATTTCTCCATCATTATAATTTGTGTCTGCATGAAGTTTCTGTATTCCAGTTTTCTAATTTAATTAAATAAAATCATATTACGTATAATATATATAAATACGTGTCTGCATACATTAAAATTTGCAAAGTTATTTATTATAAATAAATTACACCTACCACCCCTTAGCAATTTCTCCAAATCCAGGCGATTCGTGGTCAAATATTATATGTATTTGTGTTCTAAACGTTGTTTGTGGTATATTCTTGAATGTTTTTTTTGGACACCACTGTATTTCCAAGTTTTCTAATTTAATTAAACTTTGAAACGTTTGGTATTCATTACACGTTCATAATAGTAATTAATGTATTGTTATGGACTTTGTGGTGATGTTTGGTCTTTATTTATCAAAATACTCGTGTCTGCATACATTAAAACTTGTATTTGCAACAAAAAATTATTTAAACCTTTTATATGCTTCAAATTAATATAAACACCAAATAAAACAAAACATAAACGAAAAGTCAAATCAAGCTAATAAATTCTAAAATATAAATATCAAAACACCTTTTAAATAAATTTTCAATTAATTTAAAAGATTTGCGTTTCGAAACGATTAAGTTCTTTGCAACAATTAACTTTCAAGATCAATGATGATTCAAAATATCCATTACTAAAGTGATTATTTCCCAAATTTTTGTTTTAAAATATCTAATTATTAAAATAAATGAAAATCAAACTAATAATTGGTTCAAAAACTTCAAATGTAAATACCTGATTCACTTTTCACCTTTCAACAAAGTGCATTCACTTTACTCCTTCAGATTGCTTTTAATGCTGACTGCTGTTCACCTTGTATCAGCTGCTAAATAGTTCCCTTTACCAATAGGCGTCTGCTATGTTTTACCAATTATCGCTGCTGCTGGATTTACTTTACTAGTTCAAAATTTAAATTTCAATCTGCTACTAACTTATGTTGGTTATTGATGTGTATTTGATGCTACATGTTAGTACAATACCATTTACTAGTACTTTTGTATCTTCAATATCTTTGCATACAATCCTTTTTGTTCAAATTACCATCACTTTTATCAAATTTTGAATTAATGAACTTTTTGACTTTTTGACAACTGCTGTCAGTTTATACTTTCAACAATGTTTACCCTTACAATGCCAAATTTAGAATCCCTTTACCTGCTGTCAGTTCTTACTTTTTCTAGATTCTTATTTGACATAGAACTGCAGATTTTAAACTTTTTAAATAAGAAATTTTGAAATCACCTTTTTATATATAATACTCATTTTTTATATTTAATTTCCTATCTAAACAGATTCCTAAAATGCCTTTTACTTTACTTTAAAATTATAGTTTTTACTTTGCATTTTGTCGCCATTTTTGCGCACCAGCTATTTTAAGTTTAACCTGTACTAAAATTTTGTTGTCACAAAACATATTATCATCTGATTCACTGTTCTGTATTTGCTTTGTCCTATGAATTTTAATGTATTTCGATCGGTAGAACTGTCAGAATCTTGCCCCAAAGTTTTATCATGACATCTAATTTTGAATTGGTTATTTTGTGTGGAAATAATCTGTTTTTAAAGTTTATTTTCCCCAAAATACTTTTCTAAGATTCTAAAATTTTGAATTATTAGCCCTATTGTCCCTGAAATATGAAGTTATTAAAAATTTTAACGATAGCATTCGGCACCTGTCAGATGAGTTGTTTACATTTCGATGTCAAGGTAAAATTTTATATTTTCTTTTCATTAAATGTTTTCATTGTGATATATCAAATCTACAGATTATTTTATATGTTCATTTCAAATCCTAGTTGCTTTTTTAAGAAATTTATTTTAAACTGTCACATTTTGGATTTTCAAAAAATATATTTACTGTGCGGCTTTAGTTGTATAAATCATTTTCAAATTACCAGTTTACGTTCTAGTTTTATAATTTAATCATTTCTCTTCATGTATTCATCTCTAAATTGCATTTGATTTATCATAATTCTTTTACATTACTTAAATCACTCGAACAAAATTTCTATCGCCTCCAATATTGGTTTATGTGTTACAATGCATTAATTACTATCTGTTAATATACTATTTCATTTATCTAAACATAATTATTGATTTGATTTTATTATTTTTGGTTCATGTTTATTTCCATTTCAATATTTATACTTTAAATTTTGGAAAACTGAGATGAGGGGTTTCCAAATCAATGCTTCTACTTTCTTTATAATGATAGGGTTTTCTGGTGAGGTAATATGGCCCTTTAAAAAAAAACATTATTCCATAGGTTTGATTGAAATTTTGCAATTACTACTGGTGCTACAATATTTATTTTCAGAACATAAACTGGGTATAAGAAGATCCACCCTTTCAGTGAATAAGAATATTTTCATTATAAAATAAAATACAATATATAAACGATTAATTTTTTTTTGTTGTAATTTCCAACAAAGGTTCTATTATCTAAGGAGCAATTAACGAAATTGAGTGTATGGTAGCTTATTTTGTAGATTTTTCATTTCTCTGCAACAATTCCCAGAGTAGCAAACTTGGTTTCTGTTAATGGTAAAAACAAAATTTTTACCGATTTTTTGAAGGTTTTTTGTTAAAAAACAAAAACAGCTGAAAATTTTTTTTTAATATTGTGTCAATTAGTCATGTTTAATCATTATAACTCGTTAATATTGGTCTTGATCTACTATAAGTTTCACATATTTTCGTTAATGGGCTAACATCACCAGCAAGTAACAGTTGAAAAAAATTAATGAGTAACTCAATTTCAAATAGGCAAAAGCAAAGAAAGAATGAATGTTTTGCCTGTAATCAAGGTATCTTAGATACAGATATCCCGGCAAAGATACGTGAGATAAAAAAAATAACAAATTATATTTGCTCAAAGCAAACATACAAATCTCCAAGAACAGTCCAATGTAATCAAAATATTAAAACAGAACATATTATAGAAGCTTCCAAGATATACAGTTAACCCTTGTGGCCTATTTAAAGTACCCTTTGTACTCAAATTAGGACACAATTTATAAATGACAAAAGATTTTGTTAAACGGCGACGGTTTAGGTATAAAACATAAATTTATTTAAGTCGTTAAATACAATTACAATTTATAAATAAAAGATTTGTATGTATATCATAAGTAATTAAACAAGTAAATAAAAAGAAACAAGTAAATACCACAAATCTAGTGAGAAAAAAAATTGCCTAAGAAGAAACTTCTTGTATGCAAGTATTCCTTCTCAAAAAATGGTACAATTTTGACAAGTGCGATAGCAGGGCCGGGATTTGATATATTAGACAAAGGAATTATATTAATTAAAAATTTTAGTGAAACTTGTAGGGTTATTAAGTAAATACTCTTTCAATTTAAAACTAATTTTGGTTCACTGATAATTTTTTTTATGTTAGGTTATTTATTGTATAAAACAGGGCAATAAATAAGTAATAAATTTTTGACAAAGATAGCCATAAAAAGCACAGGTAAGTTATTTAACATTGATGATCTGATAAAATAATTAGACATACTTTCAACACGATACAGTTTGGTTTTAACGAAGAAATGTAAAACACAATTAATATATAAATTTCGTATATTAAGTACTTTGTATTAATCATAAACTTGATTTTTTTAAAATCTATGTGGGTTTTTGAACAAAATTTTTAAATCTGTATTTTGACATACAGACAAATATCTCAACGTAGAATTATATGAGCTACTCCAAACAATAATACAGTATTAAGTGAGATTCTAACAGGGCATTATATAACGTCAGAAGTAGCTTTGTATATAAAATGTCACGTAATTGATAAAAATTAAAATATAATTTTCTTATTTTTGAGTTGAGAAACACAATGTGTTGATCCCATTTCAAATGTTGGTCTAGTATAATACCACCTAAATATTTTGTTTTGGAAATCTTAGATATTGTTCTGCAATTACACTGACTTACACTGCAAACACCTGGAAACGTGAATTTTAATTTGATTTATATTCTGTTGGTCAGCTACGGTTACAGAGAAAGTCAGAAAATTATTTTTTGAGAAATTTTGGCTTAATAAATTTTGACTAAGCCATAAATGGATTTTACTCAGACCATACTCCGCTAACCCACAAACCTCGTTCCAGGAATTGCCAGAGAAGAGCAGTGCAGTATCATCTGGATAAACGATAGCACTGCAACTCTATAGTACGTCACATATGTCGCTGATATAAATTAGGAAAAGGATGGGGCCTAATATGGTACCTTGAGGTACAACAGTCTCTACATGTTTTTGATTGCTTATAGTTTTATTAATAGTTTTTCATTAGACTTAAAGGACTATTCCTAAGATACTATGTGACACCGTATCAAACGCTTTAGTTAAGTCTATGAAAGCAGCTAAACTCTTCTTTTTTTTTGAAAATTTATATTTAAATTATTTACCAGAGCAAAAACTTCTGTACTATTGTTCTTTCTAAAACCAAATTGATTACTATAAAGTAATGATGGAGATTCCAAGAAGTTTATTAGTCTTTCGTTTAAACATTTTCCTAACATTTTGAAATTATTGATGACAGATGTAGGTCGATAATTATTAATTTCAACTTTGTTGCCCGATTAAAAAATATGCGTTACTATAGAAGTTTTCCAATCAGATGGAATAGTAAACAATGTAAATGAAAGATTAATAATATACACTAAAGGCTTAAGAATATATAAATGAATATTTTTTATTAAATAGTTAAATAGGAGGTAATTTCAACCACGCCAGGTGGAGAATTATTTTTCAAAGAATTAATGTGTCTTATAATTTCGTTATTGTTCACGGGGAATAAAAATAAAGAGTTTTTGTTTATTTGCGCCGTATATTTACATTTCTACTTTGAGGAATACGTTCCTGAAGTCGTTTCTCAACATTCGTAAAAAAATCGTTAAAAGTGTTGATTATCTCAGTTTCATTAGTTTTTATTTCGTTATCTTCAAATATATTAATATGGCTAATATAATTTTTTTGAGAGTTTGTTATTTCATTCATTACAGACCATATTTTTTTGTAATCCTTTTTAGATTCTTCAATTTTATTTTTAAAGTAATTGTTTTTAGCTAATTTAATTATTTTATTTGTCATGTTGAGAACTGAGACATTTTCTTCGATACTAGTCGTCCCTTTTTACCTTTTAGTATTTGGGCCCTTAGTTGGAATGGACTGTATAGATAATAATTCATCTGACAATTGACGTTGTTTACTATTTGATTACATTAAGTTAAGTTTTACAACATACATAAAACTCTTGGTGTCAATATTGAACGAAAAACCTTGGCATCTGACAATTTGTTGCGTGTTATTAGAACCGTCTTTTATTTGAGTTACGCATTCTAGCTATGAAAAATGTCGACTTGACATTTTTTATGTTAAATACATGCTCGTATATTGGGTGTTTTAAGAGATCTCAACATGTCAAATTACGAACAAAACTATAATTTTCAATTACATCCGGTGAATCATATTTTAACGATTTCTTCACTTTATCCCTAGTTTTGATTGAATTGATAATTGCTTGGGTAATATAGGGTTTTCTTTTTTTATCTACTCTGTTGATGTTTATAATTTTAGTGTTGTTTTTTATAAGTGTAGATAATTTAGATATAAATTTGGTAAGTATATGAATTTTCAATATAAGTACTTGCTAGAACTTCTCTCCAAGATTCTTGTGCTAATTGAGTATTTAAGCTCTTATAATTGATTAAAAGCAATACGGTATCTACTTTACTTAAGCTATTCGCACTCACACTCATTTCGACAAGTTGTCATCATATTCCCAAGCTGGCTGGTTAAGATTTAAATATGCCTGCATAATATTTTTTTAACAATAAATTAAATATAATTGTTTCGTTGAATTATTATTGGTTAGTCTACGTGTTACGTCGATAACAAAATTAATAACTTTTTATGTAATTTTGGAGTAAACAGAAATATCAATTACTTGAAAGTAAATATTATAGATAAGCTACAATGTTGCACAAAGGGGTCTTTCATAGTAACTCACGTAACATACGTGATGTTATAGGTGAAAAAATTAAAATAATGTGTGGTTGCTTATTCGGTCGGTTATTTTCTAAATTTTATCTCACGTCCTATACAAAAAAAAACAAAGAAAAAAAATTTACGAATATTTATTCTATATTCAAATGAAATTTTAATATTCATCAGCGTCAAATATAATAATAAAAGGCCATTTGGTGAAAAACTATCCAATGTACTAATCAAATATTTTTAACTCTGTAATAGCGTTGTTTCTGCAATTTCAAATCATTTTTAATTTAGTAAGACTCAAATGAATTGGTGGCAATTATGGTTTTACCGCTGGACTAGCTTTGATTATGCACTTTGAAATCGTTTTTAATTTAGTAATACTCAGATAAATTAAAGAAAATCATTGCTATTTCATGATACTGTGAGAGGTGGTACTGCCAAGTAAACACCATTTTTTCTGATACTTAGAGTTCACCACATACCCAAAATGATTTCATCATCTGTTCTTACGTACCTAACTAAATATTTTCCCATCCGCCCCATTATTAAGATCTCCCCTAGGCAATAACAATTACTGAACGCAGTCCCGGTACTTGAAGTTCTACTTTTTAATTCATTATAGCCTTCTATATCGTGTAAACCGAAACACGTAAGATAATTCTACTACTTTCGAAAATAACTAAGGGGCGGTTATATTATAGAGATCAACCTGATTTCACATCACCAACTATAATGAAAGGGTTTAATATTTGTCGATAACAGTGTTCATAATGATGTGTTTGTCTAAGACATCACATACGCATAGAGGATACCGGTAATGAGAACTTCAAGTAAACTATAGAGTGGTTGTCAAGAATCAATTTTGTAAACGCATGTAATTTTGAATGATTACAGTTTAAGCATTGATGACAAGTTTTCAAAATATAATGGCTCGCATCGCCGTGGTTATCCTCATTTAATTTAAGTTATTAGGCAGGTGAATTTTCTATATGCGCGTATTAAAATCAAAGTTTAAGATTCTTTCTTGAGAAGATAAAAATGTTAATTTAAATAATGGGTTGAATCTTAATTTTGTCCATGTTAGATCCAATGACATACTTTTTGAGTTTCTATAAGGTTTTTTAAGCATTGATATTTGGATTTTTATGTCCTTTTGTAAATGTTTTGAATAGCATTAGACGCTTTAACAGCGTTTTAATGATTCAGAATTTATAACGGTTTCTATTCCTAATAAAGCCATTTTTTAAACTTCCGTCAGGCGCACTTGAAAAATTAGTTTTAACATGTGAGACATTGTATTTCTTTTCGAAGAGACCTTGAGAAATATTTTCTCATCTTGGGATTTGTTTGTATGCTTATTTTCATATAAACCCTATCAAAATTGATTTTCTGTTGTTAACCTTGTTTCCGTTGCACATGAAACTTATTTCAGGAAATTTCATAAATATTTAATTAGTTTACAAATTTTACATTCTATGGAAGCTGACTAACCAGCTCTTGGTTTAATTATGATATACGGTAATTTTGGGTTTATCATTACTGGGATCTCTAATACAATCTGTAGGCTCACCAAGCAATAGTAAAAAAATCTGTTACTTTGGATCGGATAAATTCAGAAAACAAATCGTTTATTGTTACGTTGTTTTCTGCCCTTATTACCCCGCATATGTTATGCAAATTCTCAATTATAGGTATAAAATAGTTTATTGTCAACTGGAACAAACAAATTATTCAGTACCTAGTTTTATGCCTCGAATATTGTGTAAAGCAACAAGAGCCCCTAATTGGGTGCTAATTGACCAATTGATTTCTTTGGTTCCATTTTTCTCGATCATAAAGTCGAAAACATCAAAGTATAAAATAAAAGTTGTTTATATTCCGTCCCAGCGAATAATGTTAATTCAATTCGCATGCTATATTCTTGATAAATAAAGCAATCATGTCTTGTTGATTAGTGCACCTAACAACTAATTTCATTAAAGAACTAGTGATAAGAAAATTACATGTTAGAAAGAGTCCTGTAACAACTAGAAGTTTGAAAAGTCTAATCAGGCCCATGCTAGAAGGATATATACAGATAACGTTTTTTACCGTATACCGCCTTATTTTCAAAATCAAGTATGCCGTGAGTTAAGTACGTAGACTAACTTTGTAGCGTTTCCACAATGTGTCTGCGCCTTATTTCTTTTGAGCTAATCCAGTGTTACCAGAAGTCGCATAATATAGTACCTGCAACATATTTCATCTACATTGTACTATGTTCATCCAAAAGTATCCAATGTGAGCCAAGGCAATCAAGAATCGGTTACTCGGAAAATGACTGCTAGACTACGTTTATAGGTTCCATTGATAAAAGTTATTGGGAAATGTGACAGTTTAAAAGAGTCTGTTTAGCTGACTATTAAAGAAATAATCTTTATTTACTTTTTTAATTTTGGGAGAAAACTTTAAATTATTAAAAAACTTTAAGTTATCGATATTTTCAAGTTTTTAACGTCACAGTCTATTTGATTGGAAACTAATGTATAGAAATTTTGAAATGTCCGTGAGCGCTACTATTCCACCTTAAGACCGCCCCTAGTGGCAGTTAATTTTTTAGATACAAAATTATAAAAACTCAATCCTTGCAATGCCTTATTTCTTATTAGTTACCTCGTTACTTAACGCTTAAGCTGTTTAGGTAATGTAACGCTTGCGTTACGTTCGAGAGATTAATGGAGTAAATAATGATATGCTTAACCTGGAGCATATGACTAGTATACCTTGACAATATTTTTGACATAGGTCAC
The DNA here is from genome assembly GCA_034190945.1 of Octodonta nipae. Taxonomy (NCBI): domain Eukaryota; kingdom Metazoa; phylum Arthropoda; class Insecta; order Coleoptera; family Chrysomelidae; genus Octodonta; species Octodonta nipae. The sequence continues at coordinate 58,698,358 of CM067218.1, read as the reverse complement.
ACATTCGATAATCACTTTAGACTTAAGTATACTAACCTGAGACTCAATTCCAAGAAGTGTCCCATGTTTTGGAAAAGAGGTACAGTTTTACGGCGGCGGAAAATGAGGAAACGATAGAGGTCATTCGTGATTCACCGGTCTCTAGACACAAATATGTACTTCGAAACTTTTTTGCCTCTCTTCAAACTACAGTTGGTTCGTTCTTAACATTCCGAAGACTGAAAGCAGCGATATGCTCCAGCCCATGGACGCTAGCAACATAGAACAATCTCCAGTTCTTTCACAAGTTGCAAGTTGGCGAGAAGTGGGAGATTGAATACCGTGCATCATCGAAGCCAGAAACGAATACCCGTGTCACGGGAAAATAATTGCTAACTATTGTCAGGGTTGTGAGCCATTTTCCGAAATATCTCTATGGTCGTCACTTCTTAAACAGAACCGATCATGCTACCATCAAATGGTTCTTAGACAGAACGACACCAGAGGTGGACAAGTTGCAGGAATATGACTTCGAAATAAGTCGTACCGGCCATTGGCATAACAATGCAAGTACCCTATTGAGAAGACGCTATTGAATGCACTGTGGAAATTATCGAAATACAATACATTGTAAGCGTCCGATTTTAAAGAATTGCTATGTCGCCGGACCATACTCCAAGTCCGTGACGGGTAACAAATACAAAGGCGGAAAATTAAGTCCAATATATTTCAGAAGGCCTCCAAGATAATGGACGTAAAGATAATAATCTTGGACAACATCTACATAAGTAATTTTGCAACAACCAGCGCGATTGTTATGAACCTATACGTTTATATCTGTTAGCCTATCGCTCAGCCGTCAAAAACTGCATGTACTGACTCCGTACAGTGTACCATTTGGAAAATAGCTGATATGGCCCTTGACTCACCTTAAGAATTGCCCAATAAAGGTTAGGATAATGTCGATCAAAAATAAAGCAGCTGGTCACCCACGAACTAGCCCGGAGGCATGTGTTGACGCCCAGCCATAGAATGCAGACGAGGTCTAATTTTCTTGTGTTCCAACAAGGAGATAAGATTTGTAAAATTTGGCTATGAAGCCCCCGAGGAGTGAAGCCAAATCTCCAAAGATGGAAGTGACCCCGTACAGCACAACTGTCTCTTTATTATGGAAAGGATGACTCCGAAGTAAGTAAATATAGTGGGGACTTTGTTTGATTTGCAATTTACAATTTACTATATTGATTGGTTTTTGAAATGCAGAACAAATGTTTTTTCAATAATCAAAATTAGCACCATACGCAATTGTTAATATAGAGTTCTCAAACGCTAGGAATGTTGCCTGCCTCCAATATATACCGATATTTAATTTATACTTGCTACAATATTGCTTTGCTAATCTCTTATTTAAGGAAGCATATTGTAATAATTTAACTAAGCTTGCCCTCCATTTAGTGTCTGTTCAATTAACACTAAGCTAACGACAATATTTCACTTACTCATAATAAAACAATTCAAGTTCAAATCAGCTTAATTAAATGAGCTCCCATCAAAAAAGGAGGCGAAATGATATTCGGCCTGTCAATAAGTCAATTCTTGGTTAACGAAGCATTTATTGAAAGGGGATTGTGTCGCCGCGGGAGGTCTTTTTTAATTAAGGCCGATACAAAAATTCTATTATTTGCATGTTAAGAGAACAATGCGACTGTCAAACAAGGGTCATTTGTTAAATATATTTGTGTCAGTTTTCTCTGTTAGATTAGTACCACAGAAGAATAGTACATCCATTATTAGTTAATAGGGATATCATAGTAACGCCGAAGAAATTTTAACGTAGTTTATTCTATAATTTCAAGAGTTTTATTAGCCTGCTAGAGTATGGAATAGTTTCTTTTGCTGAACAAAGAATATGATGGATAATTACAAGGTGAACTCCATATATTAATAAACTTGCAATTAATATCTGCTTGAAATGCAATAGATTCAAGTTTCATGTTGAGTTTATTTTGTTCTATTTTTATAGTTGTTTAAATCAGAATCTGATGTAAACTTTTTTTTTCTTCTAAAAACAGTTTTATAATGAGACTTTAGCAACTGGCCCTCAATAATAGGAAACAAGTTCTGAAAGAAATTTTTGTTGGGCAAGTGTGTGTTATCCTAAATATTGTGTTTTTTTTGGTGTGGTGAATGGATTTATCTTTAGTAAGTCAAAAGGCAAAAACGAAACACATATATACAATTGTACACTGAATATTTATTGCTTATATATGTTATAATTTAAAATTACAAAGTAATTAAAGAATTGAACTTAAAAAGCAGCAAACAATATTGCAGAACATGCTTAGTGCTTGTTTTCGATTATTGGCTGTAATGTTTGGGATCTTCAGGACAAGTTTTACTGTTATTTTTATCTAGAATTTGATTCATTTACTGCGACTTTAAATACAAAACAGTTAAGTAAGTTTTTTCCTAAATGTGCCATCCTCTTCATTTTTGCTATCACATTGTGACTTTGTAAGCGCTGTACAGACTCTCTCCTTTTTATTAAGGTTCCATTTTCAACTACTCTCTTTGTTGGTTTCTTTTCAAGGCCTTATGATATATGTTAGGTTTTGAAGAAGCGAGTAAACCTTACTTAAACATAACAGTAGCACTTTGTCTTGATAGCAATACCAGTTATGGCAGTAATGTCAGCTATTTTATAAATTCATTCTTCCCTTAGCTTTGAAACTGAATAATATTTTAATATACCACCTCGCTTAAGATACCTTTGATCGATACTGGCTCACAATTCCATAATGGCATAATCAGTTATATAAGATACGCTATTGTAGTTTTTGCCACTGCGTTAGCTTGAGTGCTTTTATTGCGTCTTTTATTAAAATGAATCCATGTTAAGTTGAATGTCAGTTATAAATTAGAAATATCTCTCATCTTGCTCGGCAATCTTTCTACCACACTTTCTAAAGATTATTTTCAAATACTTTCTGTTACATCCACTCATTTGTTTTTGCTGAATATACAAACTTTGTGTTCTGGAGGGTAGTTCTGTAGCAGTAAGCTCATCATACGTATTCCTTCGAAAGCAATTATTCCAGTTATTTTAACTGTGCTGCAAGTTAAAACTGTTGAATTTTATCTGCCTTCGACACCTGTTGTTCACGTACTTGAAAACGTTATTTGGACAAGTATTTATATTTTGGTTGGATCACTGCAAAAGCTTCCTATCATTTAAATTTCAGATGAGGCTTTGTTTGTTTGGTAAATACATCGTCCTGTTTAAAAGGTCTTAAAATCCCTAAATAACGACAGAAAATAAGCTACGATTTCTGTGAAGGTTATAAAAGATTATTTCACAATATTCGGCTTGAAGTGGAATTACAAATTTATTCTAAAGAATCTTATTACACATTTTGGAACTTCTGTCATTGATAGTCCAAATTTCAGTATTACTTTTGTCTTAGCTTAACTGTAAAAAATTGCTCACTGTTAATTTATTTATCTGCTTGCAATTGCTGAATATTTTATTAGTAGACGCTAGAGATATTATAAATAATAAAATATAAAGATAATATATATTTAATTTTAAATTCTTCTCTCAAATATTCAGTTTGTTGTTCATGTATTTATCAGAAATTAATATAAATTCCAATGATTGCCTGATAAAATTCTCCATATGTGATTACCACCTGAGTAGTATAACTGTGTATAGTGTGTAAGTTACACGGTAAAAATGTGTTTTTGAGTACCTCAAAAACTGTATATATTATTCCTTATCAACTCCTAAAAATAACTATTCCATGCAAAAGTGTTAACTTCCGACAGCAGAAACCTATATATTTAGCAGTTTACATTTTTTATCTAACTGACTCATATATCTTAGTTACTCAAAAACACCGACAAACTTTAACGTTTTTTTTAAAGAATATGGATGTTACGTCGATAACAAAATTAATTATTTTTTAAAAATTTTTATTTTTACTTAAACACTTTTTCAACTTTTACACTTTGAATTAAAATTGTTACAATTAATTATGCCGAGATTTTGCAGTCGATGGAGAGAGATCAGAAATTAACTAACTAATACAATGGATGTGCTAATAATCTTACTAGTATCGTGGATGTGCTAATATCGTGGATGTGCTAATATCTTACTAGTACCGTGGATGTGCTAATATCGTCTCTCCTACAACTTTACAAAGAATTTATAGGTTCTGTGATGATGACTAAGGTGGCCTTAATAACACGTGCAGATTTACTTGAACAATAGAATATTATTAGCTATTAAGCTCACCTCTAAATAAGCAATTTTGGAGTAAACAGAATATCAATTACTTGAAAGGAAATATTATAGATAAGCTACAATGTTGCAAAAAGGGGTCTTTCATAGTGATTCACGTAACATGGATGTTTTGGAATCTTTGATGTCACATTCGTATAGTTTTTATGAACAGTCAACATCTCGGTGGAATTACACCGTTCTAAAAAGGCTACAGATTTGACAAGGGATGTAAAACATCAAATAACGGGTTTAAAACTATTTCCAGTACTATTGTTTTGTTAAATTTGAAGTGAGGTTAACAGCAAATGAAAGTATGAATCTCACAATTCGCGAATGTATTATCTGTTTACAAAGGCATTTATACCGATGTGTGTGAAAAAATGTATGTATATCAATTCTTGACGGACTTTCAAAAATTTGAGCAAAAAACATAAGACATATTTAACAGAGGTGACATGAGTTTGATGACTAAAATAAGTTGCTTGACATGCTGGCGCTCTTCAATTAATTCAATTAGTATCAGTATTAGACAGCTGTCAGCTAAGTAAAAAAGATTCTGTGTGAGCCGTTTGGCCATAAATCCGACGACATTCAAAAACGCAAGTCATGTATTCAACGAAAACGTATGGAAAACGGAGAACATGCGCGGAAATCATTTAACTAGATTCTCAAATAGGGGTACAAGATGTTGTCACTGTGCACTGGGATGGTACATTGTTACCTGTTGTTAGATGGTTGAAGATCAAGAGAACAACGTTCGAAAATAAAGAATAATTTCTCGAAAGCTACTCTGGAATCGAACAGGCGCCGGTTTCTGGAACATGATTTTGGACTGAAAATGCGTAGATAAAGTGCCTGTTCTTTGTGGCGATACTATATTGCTTCTCGAACAAAAATTAGAATAGTACAGAAAAATAATAAATTGGTGTTAAAACTATTGCCTGAAAAATTATTATTGATATTCTAAATTCAAAAAGGTTGGAGATAACCTGAAAAGTAACTGTCTCGATAAAAGGCAATGTTTTAGAGAAAAGCTCACATCGTACCTGACAGTTTCCGAAATGAGTTGCAGAAGTAGTCAAATAAGAGAGACTTACTATAAAATATGCCTGCTTATTGTGACATCGTAAGTCAAACCACGACATCAGTGCATGTTGGCAGTAAGAGCACCTTACCACGATGCGTGCTTTTTGAAGGCAATGGAAATATTGATAAAAGCACCTGAAAACAGCTTACATTTAAGGTATTTGGACTATTGAAGAATTTCACTTATCACTACTTGACTTTGGAAACGACTGAGAAACTAAATAAAAATGCTGCCAACTTAAATGAAGAAAGTCTCATTATAAATGTCACAGTCCAACAAAAGATGATCTTTCGGGTCCTCTGCATGGTAAGTTTTACAAAGAAATATCGCAGTCGTGTCTTAAGTTTTCTGGGTAAAGGTAACATAATTTTTAACCGTCTTTATTTATTATTATTGGACAACAAAATTACAATGAATTAGTTTAACAATCCATTAAATTTCCAGTATTTAGACTTATATAATCTAATTTAATGTTTAGCAGCAAGGAAGTGTCTTAGTGATGGCTGAGTTTATCAACATGACATTAATATTTTTAGTAATAGATATAGTTTTAGCTGTTTATGTACGCTTTACACCGATAATAAATCTTCTTTAGTTCCATAGCAAATCTTCACAGTTAATAACATACTAATTTTCTTAGACTAAACGGGATATGTCAAAGACACATCAGCTGTTCCACTACCCCTGCTCGAGTCATGCGGCCCCATTTATAATCCATCTCGGTTTAAGTAGTCCCATTGGGGCTGCAACGACTACAGGACGCCAAGTCACTTGCTACCTCGTCCGTCCGATCGTCGCCTAGATACTCCTCTCTTCTTGAGTGATAGGATTGGTTCAATGTTTGACTCAGCCATTTGTTCTTGTATATATTACTCTGTTGTCCGATCTCCATTCACCTGCACATGAACCTATCGGATGGGTATTGTCCTGGAAGATGGTGGTGGATTACTCAGCGTTTGACTACTTATACTGATTGGCTGACTGTTTCTGGTGTTTCTATAGTTGCGTTGGCCAACTCTGATATGTTCACTCTACAGTCACTTACACCACTGGTTGTTTCTTTCTGCTTTTATCAATTATGTTATTACTTTAGGAGAGTTTTTCCTGAGCGGCTCTTGTTTTGATTGATGGAAACTACTTGTACCTTTGGTATGCACATGTTCATTATAGCCTCTACTTCCAAAGCACGCCGCAGAGCTTCAATACCATTCCTTATTCTACTGAGTCTCATATTTCGTTGAACCTCAAATTCTTGTAGACTTTCACAAGATGCTTATTTTTCTCCATTCATTTGCACCTGTTATATTTGATTCAGTGCTTCGTTGTCATATTTTTTATCTAAGACTTGAGTGATCTTGTCGATGTTACCTACATTCTCAGGAATGCACTGTAGAACTTCTAACGCTGGACTTCTTAAAGAAATTAGTAGAATTGTAGAGTTTTCTTAATGGTTAATTGTAGCCACTGCTTTGAATTGTCGTTTGTACATAGGCCAAGATGACCTAGCATCATAAGTGGGAGATTTTACACCCTACAGTGTTGTTACAGTGTTGTGATATCTCACTATTTGCAAGTCTTGTTGAATGTCGTTAACCACTGTTTACCCTTGAGTTTGGATAGTGCTTGAGTTTCCACTGTACTTGGCTTTGAATTGAATTAATGTCATATTGGAACTTATTTTCGAGACTATTCATTGAACTGTTTATCACCCAATGTCATCATTTAATGAGTTTATGTCTGATTCCATAATCTGTTTTTTCTAATTTACTGCTTTGTTACCTTGTATTATGAATTGCATTATTTGTTCTAATTGTTCGTTTTGCATTTTTTATTCATCTTGCCGTTTTTGGTCTAATATTTTAAATTCATTAAATTTCCAAAATAAAACTTTACCTAAACTTTGTTGTTTTTCATCCCTGGAAGTGACAATGTTTCCCTGTTCATCTTTCATGGCGGTTACAAGATTTTATAATTCATTTTTACATTTCACATCAAAATATTTCTCTACTCTTTTTAATTTCTTAACAATTTGCATGTCCTTCTTGTCATTTTTTTCCAGGATTGGATTTAGTTTCTCATCCGGGTTGTCAGTAGCTTGGTTGAAAATTTGCTTGCTATTTTTGTCCATTTGCACGGCCATACTTCTGGTATCTCTCTTGAGGCCATCTTAGTTGCTATCGAAGACAACCCCTTAAATTTCGAAATTTCTGTCCCTCTTTTTATCCGTAATCGGACACACTAGTAATTTTGCTGAAAGTATATTTGCTCGATTTCTATGACAGTGAATTATTTTGAGAGAGCAATATTTTTCATGATGTTTGAAGTCACTCCAAATTCAATGGTTTTTATTGTATAGTACAACAAATATTTTCATTATCAGGAACTTTTGAACTAAACCATTAGAAAAGGCTCTATATAAGCAGGGTCTTTTTTAATAGAGTATAATCCACGGTGTAAAAAAAGTTGATACGAAGGTCTCCGTTGAAGTGGCTAAGAATGTCCCAATAGTAAACTAAACTTCCACAAGAAGTCTCCAACTGTGGGTTCCAGTTCTTGAATAACAGCGGTAATCATAATTTCTCATGTTGTAAATAATATTACAAAATTCTTAAAAAGGTTGAGTTTACATTATTAAGAAATAAAATATAACTTCATGTAAATAAGGTTTATGCATAAAAACTGTTTTTCAATGATTTTTGTAAGAGGTTAGGTTAGGTTAGGTTAGGTTCATGAAGAAATCGTACATTTAATTTTGTTTTGGTTAAATATAGATGCTATAGTAAGCAGTACATGATTAAAATTTGGTAAAATTTGGTGGATGTTTTTCATGTAAACTTTTTTTATTAATTAATATTGTAGTCGTTTTTGTACATATTTATTAATTTACCAAAAAACAAAAAATGTTTGATGTGATCCAAAATCAATTATTATTAATGATAAATTGTCCAGAGTACGTGTACGCTGAATATATCGCCAGCTAAGTGAATTTGAAAGCGGTCGAATGATTCAATTACGGGAGGCGGTTTTTTCATTTCGAGAAATGGCTAACCGCACAAACAGAAATCCTACAACTATTATGAAATGTTGCCAAACGTGGTTTGACAGTACCCGGAATTGGAGAAGAGTAGGCACCGGACGTCGAAGGGGTACGAATGAAGTTCAAGATCAACATCTAAGACTAAAGACCTTTAGAAGCCGATTTTCAACACCTGGAAATTTGGCTGATGATCTTGTGCTACCTCGACGGCAACGTCTACAGTGGTGCAGAGATGGATTGGATTGGCAGCAGTTTGTCTTATCTGATGAATCTCGATTCTGCTTGGGTCGACATGATGGCAGAAGACAGATTAGACGACGTCAACCTCAATTTGATAATGAGCGACATGTACACCGAACAGTAATTGTTATGGTATAGAGTGCTATTGCACACAGAAGTAGGTCACCTTTAGTCTTTGTTTTGTGGCAACACTACAGCACAACGTTATCTTCAAGAAATAATGGAGCCGTATGTACTCCCATACCTTTGTCGACTCATGGATTCCATATACCCAAGATAATCCTCGGCCTCATGTTGGTCGAGGTAGCGTAAACTATTTTGAAGAAACCAATTTGAATCTGCTGCTGTGGCCGCCCAGATCCCCCTTATCCTTCATCTTTCGCCCATAGAGCATGTTTGGGATATGATGGGTAGAATGTTCACAAATTTACCCCAGCCCCCACGGACTTTGAAGAATCTAAAGACATGAGATTCAGGTAGCTCGGGATAGTATTCCTGAAGAAGAAATAAACCACCTTAATGAATCAATGCCATGTTGGGGACTGCCTAGACAACCGCGGTGGACAAACACATTATTAACAAACTTATTTTAAATATACATATTTCAAACCATAGTAACCAAATTTTCAATAACAATTTTTCTTTGTTATAAAATTTGAAGTCAATTGGTTAGAAACTAAAAAGGTCTAATTGGAATTTACAAAGCAAAAACGATGTGATCCTCAGCTATTTAATTGTTGTTAATCTATTATTTAATCACAAATACAATTTGAAATAAAATCCTTAATTAAGATGCAAATTAGATCACCATCAGTATTTAGTAAGGATCATTTATTGGTTTTAGTCATAAATAATTTAGTCAAGTGCGAGTTGGACTCGCATACTAAGGCTTCCTTACCACCCTCAAGATCTAATATTCCAGTTTTTAGACAAGCAAGGAATGAGTGCATTTTCTTATATTTACCCTAATATCTTTTAAAGAAAGCGTTTTAAATTTATAAAAATATAGACTTTTATTTTCCACACATAGGCTTTTTATTTTATCTGCTAGATGATTCGCTTGATTTTTATAAAAATATATATTTAATTTTCTAATTAACATTAATGTTATATTTTACTAATAAACTTTCAGGGAAACTTTTTATAATCTACTGTCTGAATTTTATGCTCTGCAGATTGGAAGATAAAGAGGAAAATAGGCCAAGTTTTAAATAATAAATTAAAATATTTTATAAAAATTATATAAAAATGCAAATAAAATATATTTCTCAAAATTTTAGATAGTGTAGTTTCTAAAGTGGGAATTAAGTCTATGTTTAATATTTTTTGTTAATATCTTTTAAACAAATAATTAAATATATGATTTGATATATGACATGATGCGTTTGAAAATTTAATTTTTATTTTCCAATTAGTTCTATAATTTGTCCCAAAATTAATATTGAGGTTTTTTCTACTATTTTTTCTTATAAATTTCAAGTGAGCCCTAATACCCCTAATTATTTCTAAAATTTTAGGTATTATGGTTTCGCAAATAAAGCGGGAAATGAGAATTGTTTATATATATTTTTGTTAATATCATCTAAACAAAAATTTTAAACATATTAAAAAATATATATTTGTATTACTCATAATGAGCACTTTCATTTGAAGTATTCATGATGCCTTGTAACGATTAAATCGTCACTTTGGGCAAATGTTAATAATTTTTCTATATTTGGTTTAAGTAAAATTTGTACGCCAACCCTGTTGAGTTCAGAATATCATCTCAGGTACGTAAAACATTAGTATCTCGCTTTCAGCTGTTATTAAATTAAATATTCCTCAAATTTGATTTTATTCGCTTTGCATGGCTGATTATTTAATTCTAAAATTATGTTTCGTCATCCCTTATATCGCCTAATGATTAATTTTCATAATGTAACTCGTACAATGAACTAAATCGGTAATATTAATCCATTTATTTGTCTTTGAATTAATTCTCATTTCGACTCTGTGTATCGTCTACCGCATTAAGAAACCTGCGCGGTACTTATTTGCTGGGTACCGGCGAAAAATTCACGTTTTTGGATTCTCTCTCTTCCTTTTTGTCAATCGACGAGACCAGATCGATTATTTTGGCATTTTTCAGGAAGCCATTTTTTATCTTATCGTACCGTTTCGATTACCGAAGAAAGTGAGTAAAGCAAGTATATATTCTTTTCTCGCGATTAAATTATCTGTACCGTTTCTTATAGTATAATTGATGGTGAAAATACCGATCAATTGAAATATCGATTTATCTTTAATCTATCGTAGATATATGTATATATGCACATGTCTTATTTTTTATCGTAGCTGAAATTCGGAAGCTGTGTGAAGATGTGTTACCGACCAGAGTTCATCATATTGGATTGTTTAAAAGGAGTGTTTGCTCTACATGATCTATTTTCTTTTCCTATTTAGGTGGGTGAAAAGGAATCAATTTTTTTATAATTCTTATAGAGCCTAACCTTTCTATTGGAACACGTGCTAGGTGCTACTGCTTTTTGCCTTTATATATATAATGTATATATATTTCTTTTTCTCTTTAATTACATCTCTTATAAACTAGGAACAGGAACTGTGGTTTTATCATTTTCTAGGGTTGTAGCTGAAAGGGAGAATTCCTGATTTTCCGTTGCAATCACGTACAGTGAAGCCTTTTGTTTGCTCTCCGAGACCACCATTGCTAGGTTTGAAGGAAAAGGGGAAGCTAATCTGGGAAATTTGGATGGCAACCTAGTCTACTTAGCAGAGGAGGAAAGCGAAGTAAGTGATTTTTCTATATCTAAAGTCTTACCTAGATGGTTTTTATTTTTTTATTAAATTTAAACACAATCACTGTAGAATTGTTTTTATATCACTTACTTCGTAACCTCTCTTTAAATTAGGGAACGTATTTGATTTACAGTTAGCTGACCAGGGTTTTTCTTGCTAGATTTTAGAAGTAGAACAGAACAATTTTCCGATATTTTACTTATGTCATATATATCTTCTCTTTCAGTTGTTTTCTTTATTAGCTGCAATTTACCTGGCTATATATGTGAATATATGTATATCTATTTGCGGGCATTATTGTTAATATATTTTTTTATTTAAATTGCTCATAAAAGATACTTGCTGAAACTCCTTCACACCGTTTAAAGGTGGTAACTATCACACCACATTGTTTATAAATTTGGAAAGATTTATGAAAATTTCCATGACCTTCAGTCAGGTGAAATAAATAAAATCAACCGAAGTTAATAGTACTTAGAAATCATTATCTTTTCACTAAAGTAAATAAAAAAGCAATTTGTCTTATTTATAATATTTTCCTTGCTATCTAAGGAATATCGTTCTGGTATCGTAGACTTTTGATCAAATCTGTTATCTTTAATTTTGTATTAGCATATGATCAAATCTGTTATCTTTATTTTGTATTAGCATATGATCAAATCTGTTATCTTAATTTTTGTATTAGCATATGATCAAATATGTTATCTTTATTTTTGTATTAGCATATGTTTGGATCCAATCAGTTATCTTATTTTAGTATATTTTTTCGAGAAATTGAATCTTCATTTATGTAATAATTATTGTAATACCTTATCGTACCTCTCTTGCAGAGAGAAGGAAGTTTTTATGAAATTGTATTTTCGGTTTATCTATAATTCACAAATAGTTTGATTTAATATCACGGAACATTATCGTAATAATAGTGGACCATAAGTGTCAATGTAAATAGAGACTCGTATCGTTATATTGAATAGACATTCAAGTGACTTATCTTATCCCAGTTCCAAACCGGGGTTAAATTTAGAAATTTGGGGGAGTTCAGCAAGTCCAATCAAGGGGTAGCACGTACTAATTCTCTGTTTGTATCTTTTTCCTGCATGCACAAAAATGAGCTGGACCCAAGGACGCTAGAGGAATAGCACCTACCACCATAGGGGCGACTATTTACTGCTACTAGTCGTCAGGGAAGCTCCAACCAGTAAAGTCACGGCTACCTAGAAGGCTTCGGAACCCTCTAAATCAACTGACTCTCTCTCTCTCTCTCTCTCCCGATATAGCTGAGGAACCAGACAGCCCGGCCATAACCAGAGAGCATTGCACCAGATAAGTCTAAAGTCACTACTTACTGATTGTATACTGATCAAACTGCACTATTGTAATTGAAAGAAATTGTTGTTTTGGCTTGGCCACTATTTTTAAATTGTCAATATAACTGTAAGTGTAAATTTGTCTTATTTTGCTGCCTATATGTTTGTGTGTGTCTGGCGCCCTCTCTAAGGTGTCCAAAGTTGGAAAAGAAAAAACCCGCACCCACCATTTTGAGATGTGCTTTGCTGAGCTAGTCAGTATTATGATGGATGCCTCCACAACAGCAAGGGGTTTTCCGTTATAAAATTGGCGCCCAACGTGGGGCTTTAATATAAAAATTGGCGAACCAACGTCGACGCTTTAATATAAAAATTGGCAAACCAACGTGGACACTTTAATATAAATTTGGCACAGACAGACGTCGCAGCAAAATAAGTAGGTTTGATCAGAATTTCTATTATCGGACATATCTTTTATATCTTTTCTCGTAGAGAATTAAATTAACTTGGTTGATTATTTATATCAAATAATTGAAACATTTGATTACTTATCTTAAATAATTTTAATAATTATTCATGGCTTCCAAAAATGCACTTTATCTAATTTAAATTTAAAATATCGATTACTGTGTACCGTTTACTTGAAATCAATTACCTATTATCGTTTACCGTTACTTGGAAGTAATTATCTTATCGTTTTAAATCTCTTAACTCGGGATCACTGTACCCACTATATCGTTTTGTTGTTTTTGAGTGGTGTGGTATTATTTACCTTATTTTATCTTACCGCCCATATCACTCAGTAAGTACCGTGTGGGAACTTTGATATCTGTTAGTTATAGTTGATTATTGTACCGTGAAAATTTTCTCGTCGACTGACATTAATTGTTATCTGTTACCTTACTTTTGATTAGAATTTCCTTTGACTATCTATTATTTTTATCTGCCCATCCGTATTCAGTAGTATAGATCTAAAATGGACCCAAATCATTTGAAGGTTAAAGAATTGGACTATGAATTGTTGATTCGCAAGTAAAACCTATAGGAGATGTTGACTCCAAGCGTAAACTGCTAAGAGGAGCATTAAGTCAAGAAAATGCAAATCGTAGCTTTGTTCAAAGTGTCTTATCTAGCCCACTCCCACATGACGATGACGTTGTTGAAATTAGGGAAACTATAGCCGATCTCAAGACCCAAATTTCTAGTTTTGCTGGAACTACCACTTGCAGTATATATAAGCGAATCTCAACCCGCCTTACCCATCTTTCGGGTAGAATACACCGTTTGTCCGAGAACTCTGATGAAGAGGAAAAAGAAAAATCTGATCTGCAGATTGAACTACTCATGTTGGAAGGCGATTTGGCTTTTAAATTAGTACCTTCAGCGTCTACCCCTCAGCAAGTATCTCATGGCCAATCATTTTCGTCAAATACCCCTGTCTTTAAGTCAGTTTCTCCCTTTAAGTGGAACCTTTATTTTACCGGACAAAATCCCAGAGAATCTGTTCATTCTTTTCTGGAAAAAGTAGAAACGTTAAGAATTGCCCGAGGTGTTAGCAAGGACGAACTGTTTGTCTCTGCATGTGACTTATTCAAAGGAACAGCATTAACCTGGTACATTAGCATCAAGGATAAAATTGGAACCTGGGACCAATTGGTGAATAGATTGAAAAAGGACTTTTTACCTTATTTTTATGATGAAGATCTGCAACGCGAGATAGACACTCGAACTCAAGGAGTTAACGAGAAGGTTACTCTGTTCATAGCCTGTATGGTAGGACTGTTCAACCGTCTCTCTACGAAGCCGGATGAGAAGACCATCGTAAACAAAATTCGTCGAAATTTAGCTCCCCATTTCCTCTCTCACCTCGCTTTAATTACTATTGATACCGTAGACCAATTATCTGATGTGTGTCGTCAATTAGAGGAATCCATGACTTGGAGTAAACGTTACCGACCACCTCCCAGTTCCTCCAGTGGATTGTTAGAACCAGATCTGAGTTATTCAGTGTCAGCACCCAGTTCCTTGAGAACCAACTCATCCCGAAATTTAAGTTTCTCACCCCATCTCTCGTCTTCTCGAAATGTTAGTTTTCGCCTAGCTTTACTTCTCGAAATGTTAGTACCGTAAATGTTTCCGGGCCACGATGTTGGAATTGTATTTGGTAGGACATACTTATAATGTTTGCAAACGTCCCCGAAAATGTTTCTGTTTTGGATGTGGTACAAAGGGAGTAACGAAGCAGAATTGTTCTCATTGTCTAGCCGAAACGGCAAAAACGAACCAGCTGGAGATGGACATCTGGACGCTGTCGCCAGCACTTCAACCCAAAGTCCAGTACCAAGTTCCTCCACTCCTCCCCACATCAATGGGAAAGGCAAAACGTCTTCTCCTCAATAAAGTCTGGTACACTATTCTCCCCTCAGGAATGGAATCAGTGGCTCCTGAAGGTAAAGCTTTCTGTCGTCCCACATGTAATTTGAGTCCCCTATTTGTTAGGAAACCTTTAGATAACAGACCGTATCTTCCGGTAAACATTTTCGATAGGCCAATAACAGCTTTGGTAGATAGTGGCAGTACCTCTTCAGTATTGGGATCAACTGGACTCTCAATCCTGCAGGACTTTAATTTACCTATTCAGTACCAGGACCCTTTGGTAATAACTACCGCTGATGGTCAACTCAAGATTTCCTAGGATATGTCATGTTACCTATCTCTCTTTACAATGTCGTCAACTATCTTAAAGTATTGATTATTCCTTCCGTTAAAACATAGTCTTATATTAGGTATGGATTTCCTGACAATTCAGATAAAAGCTAACTTTTCCTCCCTATCGTACAAACATCAAGTCACACAAATTTCCACGATTAATACTATTCAATCCGTTTCCGACCTGTCCCCGGATCAACAACTCGAATTACAAAAGATCATGGACTTATTTCTGAGTTTGTCACATCCGGACAAAATCGGTAGGACACATTTAATCACCCATAGTATCGATACCGGTAATGCTAAGCCCATTGCATCCAGGCAATACCCTTTATCTCCAGCTAAGCAGAAAGAGCTAAACAAACAAGTGGATGAAATGTTGAAGTTAGGAGTCATCCAACCCTCTAAGTCACCTTGGTGTAGTCCCTTGTGGTTGGTGGAAAAACGTTCTGGAGAGTATCGTGTCTGTTTTGATGGCAGGAAATTGAATGAAGTAACTGTTCCCGACCAGTATCCCATGCCTTTAGTTGATTCCATTTTAAATAAACTCAGGGATGCTAAGTTTCTGACTTCTATCGACCTAAAACAGGCATTTTTCCAAATCCCTCTAGAGGAATCTTCTCGACCAAAACTAGCTTTGCTGTTTATGGTAAGGGTTTATTCGAATTTTGTGTCATGCCCTTTGGTTTGTCAAATAGCCCAAAAAACTATGGTTAGACTGATGGACATGGTAATTGGACCTGCCTTAGAGCCGTATTGTTTCGTATTTTTAGATGATATTATCGTTGCAACTCCCGATTTTGAAACTCATATTCGTGTCTTACAATCTGTGTATCAACGTCTCAAGAATGCCAACCTCACCGTAAATTGGAAGAAATGCGAATTCTGTCGACCCTCCTTAAACTATTTAGGCTTTGTCGTAGATCAAGAAGGTTTAACACCGATCCGGAGAAGGTTGTCAGCTATTTTAAATTTTCCTAAGCCCAAGACGACTACCGAAATTCGTCGGCTACTAGGATAACTAGTTGGTACAGGAGGTTCATAAAAAACTTTGCCTCGATCTCTGCACCTATTTCCAACTTACTGCAAGGTAGGGAAGAAAGGACAACCAATTATCTGGACCCAAGAAGCGGATGATGCTTTTACCGAAATTAAAAGAAGTCTAACCTCTGCACCAGTTTTAGCTAGCCCTGATTTCACTAAACCTTTCGTTGTCCAGTGTGATGCGTCAGATTACGGAGTTGGAGCCATTCTTTACCAGGAATGTGATGGTTTGGAGCACCCCATAGCGTATGCTAGCAAAACTTTAACGAAAACGCAGCGGAATTATTCAGTCACTGAAAAGGAATTATGGGCAGTCATTTTCGGCATTGAGAAATTTCAAGGATATTTGTTAGGTACCGAGTTTACAGTGGTAAGCGATCATGCTTCCTTAAATGGTTGACGAACATTCCAAATCCCTCAGGAAGGTTAGCTCGTTGGTTAATTCGTTTGTCCAGTTCAAGTTCAAGGTAGTGCACCGCAAGGGATCACAAAATGTAGTAGCAGATGCATTGTCTAGGTCCATACCTGAACCTCCACTCTCGATCTTTCCAATCTCAAACCCGATAAGTGGTACCACTCTATGATTGAGCGAGTTAAAAAGGCTCCAGAAAATTACCCTTCGTTCAGGTAGTAGAAATAACATCCTTTATAAGCACGTTTTTGCTCACCACGATATCGTTAGCAATACCACTGACTGGAAAATAGTTGTGCCCCAAGGAAATCGACTAGAGATTTTTCAAAAATTTCATGATGATGCTACCGCAGGTCATTTTGGTGTATCGAAGACTTTTCATCGCATAATAGAACTCTATTACTGGCCCAAAATGAGACAGGATATTTACCGTTATGTTAGGAAGTGTGATATTTGCAATGCCTGCAAGAGTTCAAATTTACCTCGTGCTGGTTTTGGGATCATATCGGAATATTAACTTCCCGTTCCAAATGGTGTCAGCTGATTTGTTAGGTCCTTATCGAGGTCGAAAATCGGAACCAATATCTATTAGTGCTCGTGGATTGGGTTACCAAGTATGTTTTAGTCCACCCAATGCCTACCGCTACCTCTAAGAGAATCACAAAATTTATCGAAACCCACTGTTCTTAGTGTATGGAGTCCCACAGGTGTTTTGTTGTGATAACGGTCATACAGTCAGTTCAGTAAGCATTCAAGTGATGGAAGCTTATAATCCAGAAAATATTTTACAACGCTAAATATCATGCTCAAGTGAATCACACAGAGCGAATTAACAGATCCATAGTTACCTGTATCCGTAGTTTTATTTTGATAATCATAAAGACTGGGATGTCAACATTTTTAAAATCGCCCAAGCCATTCGTCTAGCTAAACACGATGTTACCCATTTTGCCCTTCATTTTTGGTTTTGGCCGCAACGTTCCTTTGACTGGGGATTACTATGGGAAGATATCTGAGAATATACAAATTTTCCCACGATTTCCGACAATCTTCAGAAGTCTGAGGATATACAAAAATTCCAAAACTATTTGTCGACATTCGAAAAAGGTACACCAGGCATACTTGAGAAACTCTCATCAATATACCTCCGCAAACGAGAAGTTAATTTTCATGTTGGGATAGAGTGTGGAAAAAGAATTATACCTTATCAAAAGCAGCTAATGATTATTCCGCCAAATTAGCGCCGAAATTCATTCCGTGTACTATTATTCGGAAATTATCTAATCTTGTTTACCAATTAAAGGACTCCGCTGGGAATAATTTAGGCAATTGGCATGTTAAGGATTTGAAATCCTATTTTTCCGACCCCGAAGTTGGGAAGGAGCATTCTTCCTACGAATCTTCGAATTCAGAAGACGATTCATCCTTGGAGTAATATCGTACCATTTTCCCGTATCTGTCTATCGATTACCAAATTCTCTAAATACTTCCTTTATGTTGTACTATTCTATGCTATCGTTTCGTTTCTGTTTCTTACCTTATATATCGTATCTTTTCTTAGTCTCTTGGGTGGGCCGACGAATACCCCAAGCCAGGATCCCAGGGGACGTAAAAGCCGTCCATCTGGAGCCCCAGGTTTCCCATAACATCTAGGTCTTCTACAGACTAATTCCTCTTCCTTGGTCTCTTGGGTGGGCCGACGAATACCCCAAGCCAGGATCCCAGTGGGGACGTAAAAGCCGTCCATCTGGAGCCCCAGGTTTCCCATAACATCTAGGTCTTCTACAGACTAATTCCTCTTTCCTTGGTCTCTTGGGTGGGCCGACGAATACCCCAAGCCAGGATCCCAGTGGGGACGTAAAAGCCGTCCATCTGGAGCCCCAGGTTTCCCATAACATCTAGGTCCTTTACAGACTAATTCCTCTTTTCTTGGTCTCTTGGGTGGGCCGAGGAATACCCCAAGGCGGTGAAACCATGCGCGGACGTAAAAGCCGTCCAACTGGATTCTATCTATTGCCACAACATCTAGGTCTTTAGTAGACTAATTCATACCGTTCCTATCTCTTGTATCTTTTCCTTGGCTCTCTCATTAGCTTATGCTTTGCTGTGAATTTTAGGTCACTTTACCTTCTTTTTGGTTTGTCCAGAATGTCATTGTATGAATTATCGCTGAACAAATTAACTCTCTTATCGTTATATATAATAGTTGCTAGTTTGTCGAACTAATGATATTTTCTTGTCTACCTTTTCTTATACCTATTTCAGTTATCGACTTATCGAGTGGTATGCATTTGATGCACTCGCTTTTGTTGATTTAAGATGCATTTTTGGGAATTTGGATTCTCTGCATTATCTGATGTTTATCTGGAACAATTTCTTAGATTCCAAGACCCAAGTCTCGATTTTAACTGATTGTCAATTTCACTTTAGTATTTACCAACGGCTTAACTATTTTTCATAACGTTTTCAGATTTTAGGGTATGTGTTTTTTCAGAGTATCTTATATACTAAATATACTGCTGTACTTATAGATTTGTCTGTCGTAATTTTCTATTCCTGTCACTTGTACCGTCAAGTGGATTTCACAGATGTCTGGTTTAGGTATTGGTAAGAACTAATTTTATACGATTTGTCGTACCCTACCATAGTGGAGTTTTCTTTTTTAGAGTATTTGATGTTCTTCCGAACTATTTGTCATTCTCCACTACCAATTCTCTCTGTTGAACCATTATGAGTCTATAGTAATACCAGCATATTCTAAAATCTAGTAGTTTATCATCTCTTACAGTGACGATTCATGAAGTTATCTTATAGTCTTATGAGAATAATAAATTTTGATTTTCTTTATCTTCTGTATATGTGTATATTTCTTATCACATTACCGTAATTCTCAAGAATTAAGGTACCGTTTATCGTGGATAAATTAACTTTCCTTTTTTGGCTATATAGACAGTTTATGATAATGTTCATTATTATATCGGAATACCGTTTGGATAGTTGAGGTGAGCATTACCTTATCTTTTATAGATTGTTATCTCGTTCATCCTCTCATAGTTAGCTGCATGATGCAGTGTATCGTGACTTATAGAAGTCAGTTTAGTGGAGATCTCCAGAAATTCGAGCAGTGAATTAGTGCTGCTATCTTTTGGTTTTTTGGTCTGGAGAGTCTCGTATCGTATTGGAATTGGGATGGTGCTGTGTTGCACTCCTGGATTCTGTGATGTAGAGGATAGACGATTTGTGGCAGTGTGTTAGAGCTGCTAGCATCACCTTCACTATGTCAACGTATGTACCGTTCTTTTAGAGTATCTTTCACGTTTTTCCTTTGATTATAAGCAAGATTTGGATATTTTGGAGTTCCAGTGTTTTGATGTTCCTTGTATAGAACAATTTCTTGAATTCCAGTATCCACTTCCTATTTATGGGCGTGTTGAGTATTCTGTCTCTTAATTAGTAAATCAGTTAATTCTATCTTTGACACCCTGTAGCATTATCATATTTCGTTTCAGAAACTATGTCATTTTTGCCGTATACTTTTGTGCTTTTCGGGATTTGTATTAGTTCTTTGAAATACTTAGTTGTAATTTCAACATTTGTTATTTTACACTTTGAATTAGGATCTTTGTTTAAATTATGTTACTCGACAAGTGATAAATAATAGTATATCTCTAATATTTTACCTTTAGAAAATTTGTAAATGTGTCACTGCCCAACTAGAGTATCTCCCCTACCGTGACAAGTCTTTTGACTAGAATTTGGAAGACAATTCACTCCTTTATGATGTGAAGGATCCCTGCTGGTACTTTACGTCCAGAAATCCTATCTGCTCTAGTATTTGTCACCGTTTCAAGTTTTGGCTATCACGTTATTGAGACAACTACTTGGTGTTAGTTTTTTTTGTATCCTTATATCTTATATCGTCCCTTATATCTTATATCGTATCGTTTAAATTTTTTTGATTTATAGGACCCTGTTAGGAAGGGTGTTGGTCTCGTTTCGATGTACTGTGTTCAACACGAAGTCCTTGGGAGGATTGAGCATGGGGGGTGCCACTTAGGCCGTTGTATCTTCGAGAAGCCTCAATAATATGCTGGGTGGTACTACTATGTTCGATCTTAGCCCCACCTACTTGTATAGTCGGAAGATTGGCCAACAGTTCCAGATGAGGGAGTATCCTCGTAGAGCCATTTTTTATATTTTTTTATCTCTCTTCGTATTTGTATGAAGAATTCCTTTAGTTAGTAGATCGCCATGTGGTCCATTTCGGCTCCTTCTGTTTAGGGAGTGTGGGACTTTTCGATGCTTTGGGGATGTAGTGAGTTACGGATGATTCAACGGCGAGCTTTTTACATCTAGACTCGAAAAGAATATCTGTACCGAGCAGCGAGCGGTTTCACTTCCATGGATGTGAGGAGGGTGAATTTCCTTTCGGCAAATGTTGCTAACTCTTTACTAGGTTTAAGTATTTTTCTTATCTTACCTTAAATTTTATCTTGAATATTGAGTTGAATTCAAACATTTGATACCGGGAATTATGTTTGTCTACAGTAGATGATATCGTTAAATAAGTCTAATTTAATTCTCTTATACTGAAATATCTTCCAGAATGTATCTAGTAAAATTCGATATGGATTTAAAAAATTTTCCTGCAAGCAGTGTAAAACGATTAGATGTTTCTGAATTTTCTTTACCTTTTTCGAATTACCTCTGAATCATTAAATCTGAACTATTAAGCTCCCTAATTTTGACATCTACTTTTACCGAACATATATATCTCTCTTTTCGTTATCAACTTGAAGTTTTCCTATTTAACTACTCTGTTGAATAAATTCGAGAGTAGATGCTTCTAGTATCTTGTTAGATTAGAATGGGACTCATTAGAGTATTCTCGCTACAAAATTTTTCACAGTTGCATTGTGAAAAATTTTCCCCACGTGACCGGGGTGTGTAACGATTAAATCGTCACTTTGGGCAATGTTAATAATTTTTCTATATTTTGGTTTTAAGTAAAATTTGTACGCCAACCCTGTTGAGTTCAGAATATCATCTCAGGTACGTAAAACATTAGTATCTCGCTTTCAGCTGTTATTAAATTAAATATTCCTCAAATTGATTTTATTCGCTTTGCATGGCTGATTATTTAATTCTAAATTATGTTTCGTCATCCCTTATATCGCCTAATGATTAATTTTCATAATGTAACTCGTACAATGAACTAAATCGGTAATATTAATCCATTTATTTGTCTTTGAATTAATTCTCATTTCGACTCTGTGTATCGTCTACCGCATTAAGAAACCTGCGCGGTACTTATTTGCTGGGTACCGGCGAAAAATTCACACGTTTTGGATTCTCTCTCTTCCTTTTTGTCAATCGACGAGACCAGATCGATTATTTTGGCATTTTTCAGGAAGCCATTTTTTATATTATCGTACCGTTTCGATTACCGAAGAAAGTGAGTAAAGCAAGTATATATTCTTTTCTCGCGATTAAATTATCTGTACCGTTTCTTATAGTATAATTGATGGTGAAAATACCGATCAATTGAAATATCGATTTATCTTTAATCTATCGTAGATATATGTATATATGCACATGTCTTATTTTTTATCGTAGCTGAAATTCGGAAGCTGTGTGAAGATGTGTTACCGACCAGAGTTCATCATATTGGATTGTTTAAAAGGAGTGTTTGCTCTACATGATCTATTTTCTTTTCCTATTTAGGTGGTGAAAAGGAATCAATTTTTTTATAATTTTCTTATAGAGCCTAACCTTTCTATTGGAACACGTGCTAGGTGCTACTGCTTTTTGCCTTTATATATATATATGTATATATATTTCTTTTTCTCTTTAATTACATCTCTCTTATAAACTAGGAACAGGAACTGTGGTTTTTATCATTTTCTAGGGTTGTAGCTGAAAGGAGAATTCCTGATTTTCCGTTGCAATCACGTACAGTGAAGCCTTTTGTTTGCTCTCCGAGACCACCATTGCTAGGTTTGAAGGAAAAGGGGAAGCTAATCTGGAAATTTGGATGGCAACCTAGTCTACTTAGCAGAGGAGGAAAGCGAAGTAAGTGATTTTTCTATATCTAAAGTCTTACCTAGATGGTTTTTATTTTTTTATTAAATTTAAACACAATCACTGTAGAATTGTTTTTATATCACTTACTTCGTAACCTCTCTTAAATTAGGGAACGTATTTGATTTACAGTTAGCTGACCAGGGTTTTTCTTGCTAGATTTTAGAAGTAGAACAGAACAATTTTCCGATATTTTACTTATGTCATATATATCTTCTCTTTCAGTTGTTTTCTTTATTAGCTGCAATTTACCTGGCTATATATGTGAATATATGTATATCTATTTGCGGGCATTATTGTTAATATATTTTTTTATTTAAATTGCTCATAAAAGATACTTGCTGAAACTCCTTCACACCGTTTAAAGGTGGTAACTATCACACCACATTGTTTATAAATTTGGAAAGATTTATGAAAATTTCCATGACCTTCAGTCAGGTGAAATAAATAAAATCAACCGAAGTTAATAGTACTTAGAAATCATTATCTTTTCACTAAAGTAAATAAAAAAGCAATTTGTCTATTTATAATATTTTCCTTGCTATCTAAGGAATATCGTTCTGGTATCGTAGACTTTTGATCAATCTGTTATCTTTAATTTTGTATTAGCATATGATCAAATCTGTTATCTTTATTTTGTATTAGCATATGATCAAATCTGTTATCTTTATTTTTGTATTAGCATATGATCAAAATGTTATCTTTATTTTTGTATTAGCATATGTTTGGATCCAATCAGTTATCTTATTTTAGTATATTTTTTCGAGAAATTGAATCTTCATTTATGTAATAATTATGTAATACCTTATCGTACCTCTCTTGCAGAGAGAAGGAAGTTTTTATGAAATTGTATTTTCGGTTTATCTATAATTCACAAATAGTTTGATTTAATATCACGGAACATTATCGTAATAATAGTGGACCATAAGTGTCAATGTAAATAGAGACTCGTATCGTTATATTGAATAGACATTCAAGTGACTTAACTTATCCCAGTTCCAAACGGGGTTAAATTTAGAAATTTGGGGGAGTTCAGCAAGTCCAATCAAGGGGTAGCACGTACTATTCTCTGTTTGTATCTTTTTCCTGCATGCACAAAAATGAGCTGGACCCAAGGACGCTAGAGGAATAGCACCTACCACCATAGGGGCGACTATTTACTGCTACTAGTCGTCAGGGAAGCTCCAACCAGTAAAGTCACGGCTACCTAGAAGGCTTCGGAACCTCTAAATCAACTGACTCTCTCTCTCTCTCTCCCGATATAGCTGAGGAAACCAGACAGCCCGGCCATAACAGAGAGCATTGCACCAGATAAGTCTAAAGTCACTACTTACTGATTGTATACTGATCAAACTGCACTATTGTAATTGAAAGAAATTGTTGTTTTGCTTGGCCACTATTTTTAAATTGTCAATATAACTGTAAGTGTAAATTTGTCTTATTTTGCTGCTATATGTTTGTGTGTGTCTGGCGCCCTCTCTAAGGTGTCCAAAGTTGGAAAGAGAAAAAACCCGCACCCACCATTTTGAGATGTGCTTTGCTGAGCTAGTCAGTATTATGATGGATGCCTCCACAACAGCAAGGGGTTTTCCGTTATAGCCTAAAAGTTTTTTTTTTCTCTTTTCGGTTTAATTCTGTAATTTGGCCCCCAAAATTCATATTAGGGATTTTTCGTATTTTTTCTGTAAACAAAAAATTTAACTTCTTATAGATATAGTTTGGGGAATAAAGGGGGTAATGAGTATTTTTTTATATTTTTATAATATATTTTGAAATATTTATTTTAAAAGTATGAAAAAATATATTAGTATTCATCATAATGAGCCTTTGATTTAATATATTACGTGATGCGATAAAAACAAATTTAATTTCATGTTTTTCATTTAATTCTGTAATTTTCACCCCAAAATTAATATAAAGGGTTTCTCTTTATTTTTCCAGTAAAACTCAGATGATGCCATATATCCCTAATTTGTTTCATAATTTTACGGCTTATGGTTTGGAGACAAAGTAGGGGGAATGGGGAAAATTTTTTGTACATTGTTTGTTTAATTTATAATTTTCCATTTAATTTCTGTAATTTGGGCCCCAAAATTAATAATAGAGGTTTCTCCTTATTGTTCCGTTAAAATTCAGGTGAGACCTTATATCTCTAATTTTTTTTTTAATTTTACTTCTTATAGTTTCGAAGATAAGGGGGGAACGGTCGATTTTTTGTTTCCCCCCCCCCAGAAATACCCTAAAATCAAAAATTCTTCATTTACCATATGTACTCTTGATCGGGTTACCAAACTATACACTGATACCAACTTTCAACCTTTCCGTCCAGTAGTTTAGGAGAAAATTGCTGTGATGTTAAAGAGGGAGAAATCCGGAGTGATATTCTAAGGGTATCCGTATATTGTATATACGGGAACCCTAAAAATGACGATGTAACATTGGAAACATTTATATTTCACACTTACATTTCATTTTTCCCGGCCGCTAAAAGCTTGGGATATTATTTTATCTAATTGTATATAAACAATCTTGGGAGTATTATGTTTTATATTACAATATCAATGTAATCTCGTAGTTTGTTTATGTTATATCTGCATTAAATAGCGCAGTTCACTCCCAAGAGTATTCAATTCGTTTATTTTTTTATTGTGGCAACAGTAAGTCAATAACAATGTTGGTCAAAGATATGATCTTTTCAGAGTGTCCCAAATAATTAATTATTCAACAACGAGGTTTAAGTAATGTATTGTGTTGTAATAGCTGACACCTACACGGATCGTTTTTTATCTAAACATGCAAGAACTAAGAAATATGATACTTTATCTAACACCGAGTACTTTTATATTAAAGGGGATCTAGAATATGGATTTATTTCTGGTATGGCGTGCTAGATGATTTTATAAAGTGATAATTGGTGAAAAGTAAAATAATTAAAATGTATAAGGATCAGTAATTTGGTCGGAAATTTACTGCTAAATGAAACAAATAAATTTGTACAAATTCTGATAAAAGAAAAACCAAACCATCGAATATTCCTTGTTTCAATAACTTTTTAGTGAATTAATTGATGACCTGTTGTCCTAATCACATCTGAACTCTTCATAAGTCTTTGTTTATTTTATGGAATGGGTTAATGGATGAACTACAACTCTACCTAATGAATTTCAGCATAGTTAATAACCATCTATGAATGTACATACATACATGTAGTTTCCATGCTAAATGCTAGTTTGTAGCTGCGGAGGATTCGGAAAATGTGGATTAAATGCACCATATTGATTATGTAATTTAGTGATTAAAATAGATTGTTTTAAGTTTCTTTGTAACCAGTTATTTCTAAACAATATAAAAAGCTCTTCAACATAATAAAAAAAAATCAACATAATAAATATAAATATTAAAATCTCAGAACGAAATCTATATTTTTCAGAATATGATAAAAATGAACAAATGGACAAATGCTTCATTTACCAAACGAATCTAATTTTTAACAGAACAATTATAAAATTCAATTATTCCATAAAAATTACAAGTGGTTTTTTCTAGCCGAACTGATTTCTTTAGGTTAGGTTAGGTTAGGTTATGTACGACAGCACAACTTGACGTTGCCGCATTGACAATTATTTATGTAACAAATATTTTGGATTTCTTGGTGATTAAACCCTATAGCCCATAGCGGTAGAATGTTTTTCTTTATTTGGTTTACACTGCAACTATTTACACTCTCTATATACAGTTTGTAACAAAAAACAAGTGCAGAAATTTTGGGATGTGCTAGGATAAATCTAATACTATAATAAGAGCAAGGTTTGTTTGTATATATACATACATACATATATATAAATTACATGTGGGACGCATAGTTTGAGGACAAAATTTCAGATTATTGTATACTTGGGGACATTTGCATACTTTGGGGACGGTCCCCAAACTGTTACATGTCTAACGCATACTTTGGGGACATTTAAGAAGTTGTTATATTACGCATATTTTGAGACCAGTTTGAATAAATTTATATCATGCATATTTTGAGGACATTAATATGTAATATAAATAGGAATAACAGATGGCGATACCATGTCATATTCATTAAATAAAAATCTTAGTTTGTACAAGGCGAATTTGAGAACTTGGAATTTGTATTACTTCTCAGTTGTTGTCTTTGTAATTTGAAACTAATACAAATAAGTAAATTATTAATTTACAGACTTATTGCATAATAGATAAATAAAAATATAGTTTTGAGCATATATCATAAATTTTGCCATATCAAAGTATTATTAAGTACTAAAAGTTATATAAATTTTTAATTAGCCAAATAATAAAGAATGAGATTTAAATTAATACTATAAATTAGTTTCAAAGATCCTTTTAATGCAATGCCGTAATAGTTAGCTGGAGTAGTAGATACTTACAGGCTGAGGTATTGGCGGGTTATAATTAGGTAATTGTGAAATAAAACGCATTTAGAAGTTCACGGAAAGGGTAACTCCAAGAAGGACTTTGTAAAAACAGATTTGAATGAATGTCGTCAGGGCAATCATTTCGTGAAATTGTGTACTTGGAAGGTGTAAATAAAAGTCGTCAATCGAGATGTATAATTTGTTTTAAATATTTGGTATGGATCTGGTTCTCATTCATTAAACAGAACAAATTACGAAATATGAATCAGTAATTTTTTTTCAAATTAAGTACTGCCGTAAAAGTCTATAAAAATAATTATCTT
This sequence comes from Octodonta nipae, assembly GCA_034190945.1. Classification (NCBI taxonomy): domain Eukaryota; kingdom Metazoa; phylum Arthropoda; class Insecta; order Coleoptera; family Chrysomelidae; genus Octodonta; species Octodonta nipae. The sequence goes on along the minus strand of CM067218.1, from coordinate 58,670,655 downwards.
GCTATTTAAATGAATTCAGTGTTTAGCATTATTAGTTTTTATGAGAATTACTTAATTACATTTTGCCAATGAGGAAAGGCTACTACTAAATTTTGAATTCAGTACGAACTTGGTTTCAGAGGTATATATTAATTGAAAATAATGAATACATAAAGTAGCATATGCGTACTTTTGGAGACGAATTTATTAATTCGCGGAAGGACTGCTTCAAAGAAGGGCGTCGCAAGAAGAATTCTTTTTGCTAAAAATGTTGTAAAAAGATATTTTAATTTGATATTAATATCTGGGAACATAAATTGTTTAATAACAAAATGAGAAACTCTTATTTTTGTAAATGCGTAATATAGTGAGAGCTAATTGTTATTTAACCAATTTAGTAACTGTGCCATTTATCAAACATTAATACAAATACAATAGCTGGACAATATGAAAAGTATCTGTTGATTAGCAAACAAATTTTTGAACGAAGGTTTCTGCAGATTGAGATTCATTGACTTAGTGAAATATAGGTAGGTATCTGGTGGCGACATATGGTGTTTTTTATGAAGACTTGAAATTTGGTCTGTTATTTTTTAATACTCGGACAAATAGGTTTCATTTACATTCAATTTATGTTCGATGCCATGACAAAACACTTTTCATATATTATCATGAAGCAAAATAACTGAATTTATTAACCACATTTTACATTTTTAGTTATATTATTACACTTTTATCTAATTTTGTTTTATGCTGCATGCGTTTATTAAACTATGAAAACTGTACGAGGATCATTATTGCATTGCAGGATGTTCGGCTAATACTCCCTCAAGAGATGTTTTAATTTTTTGACAGATTGTTCACGATTTCAACTGCTCTTTGAATAAAATAATAAAAATATAAACTCTATGTATGTAAAGTTTATTTTGTTAAATTTTTAGTTTGCCTCTGAAGCAAGCAACCTATTTTGACAAAAAAATAGAAACTGCTGCACTATATATATGCTCACAGTGTTTGTGGCGTTTCTTTTCTACACTGAGAGAAATAACGACTCCAAATAAACTATCTAAATTCATACTTTAGCCGAACCATTTGGAATTAGAATAGTTAATGATTTATCTGCTTATAAAAACTCCGCAAAGGAATAAAGTTAAATTTCACGTAGAGTTGAATAATTTCATATACATTGAATAAATCAACTTATTTGGTGACACAATAAAATAAATATACGAGGAGTCCGTATTACAAGATATGGTACTATCATTACTAGTTTATTAGAAGATTCCGATCGTTCACAAAACTGAATATAATATAGAATGGGCGACACCAACTTGATCCAAGACTTTTGCAGAAATTACAGTTTACAATATCTATATATAAAAATAGGCAAAGACAAAACGGTTGGGTCCATTTTCACCTCTGAACCTCAACTGATTTTCTTTATTTTTTGTTTTGTTAGTATTACCGACGACCTTCAGTGCTAAAATTTATTTTTATATTGGTTCATTCATTAAATAAATCAAGTAGATAAAAAAAAATATTATTTACGTTCATACTATCAGTGCCAACCAAATAATTGTAATAGTGCCGCAGATTTGCTTGATCAGTCATGCTATTGAAATAGAACCCTCGAAAAATTATATGTATAATTATCCCGATTTACTGGGCTCTCGCATGTTTGCAACTTTCAGTGCATTGTAAATATGGTTAATCAACTAAAATCAGAATTATGTTTAAACTTGAAAAATTTGTCTCATAATATTTTATTAACTTTTACTTTTTTTACATTCTTTTTAACCCCCGACGCAATAAGTTTGTTGTAAGTATGAAGGTGTGTCTCTGTGTATCTGTATGTGGCACCGTAGCTCCTAAATGAATGGACCGATTTTGATGGGGTGTTTGGAGATGAAAGCAAACGTGATCGAGATGGTTCTTAGCTAAAATTTACTAAGATTTGTTCGAACTGTGAAGCTCATCAGCTCATTTCCGACTTGACAAAATGGTCTGTGTTTAACTGTTCCTAAACGACTGGACGGCTTTTGATGAAATACTTTGTGAGTTTTTGTGGGGTCCCTGGATAGCTTATATTCACAATTGGACCAGGTAGGTGGCGCAGCAATCGGTTTCTTGAACTCCTAAATTTCTGTACCGATTTCTGTATTATTTATTAATGGAATTTTTTTATGTATTAGAGTTGTTTAGATTCACAATTAGATCAGGTAGATGGCACTAAGATCAGATTCTAGGAATATATACTTTTTGAACATCCAACAGCTGGACAGATTTTCTTGTGTAGTTGTCTTAAGTATGAAATCCAAAAGTAACAAGTCCAGAATATGAATGTTTTTTACGTTTTAGAGGTGTTGGGGGTTATAAAAAGTTAATTTTATCTTGCTATTTTTGCGGGTAAGTTTCATATAATTTGATAATTACTACTAGGTATGGGTGTTTAACTTACATTAATGAAAATATACTGAATCGTAAGATATATTGTAGTTTAAGGTTTATCAATATCTACTTATGTATTGTAATTATTTATAAATAATAGTACTCCACGTTCATGCTAACTTTTGAATTATTTTCTGTCATTTTCTCTTACGAGTTGAAATCGTAGCTGTAAAATCTCTGATAAGATTCTCATTTCTATTATACTCACTTAAATACACTTTAAGACTACCTACTGTAATTTTTATTTTCAAATCAAAAATTTTATTTAATATAATGTTAGCATTTTAAAATGAATTTGTTATTGAAAACATACTGAAAAATTTTAAGTGTAAATATATTTAATACGTCTTTCGTTACAAGTTAGTTTTGGGTAGGTTCGCTCTTTTACATTATTCTTTTTGGGTACATGATCTACCAGTTACTGTTTTCTAACAATTTGGTCAACCTTATAGTTAATTTTTTTAAATAAACAAGCTGGCGTTGGTACCTACAAAAATGAGTAAACATTTATGTTAGATTAGTTCTCAAATGACTACACATGGCAGTGACTGGGAACGCTCTATCAGATCATCAGGTGATGACCATCTTTTTCTGGTCCGTGTCTGAAGTTGCCTATAGTTCAATAGAAAAATAGTCAGTGTTGTGGAACAGGATTTTTCAGAAAACTACACAGTAATTTTCGTATAAATTAGTTTTTGTAAATTTTTGTTGGATTATAATAATGTCGGTAACATAATATTATTTTCACAAAATTCCGAAGGTGTTTTGTAAATAAATCATCAATGAGAAGACAATAGAAAGGTCTTAAAGACTAGAGTTTTCATTGCGTTGTTTGTCATATCTATTTAGAAAATCGTTTGATTTGTTTTATTAGGTTACGAAGAAAAAATTCGGCGATAATTATATCGAGCATGTTTCATAGACTTTTGGTAATGTATAGGACATATTTATATAAAAAAAGCCTAAATAATAAACATAGATTAAAAATATTTGCGTCAATTATTTTATGTAAATTTAATCCAAATGAAGTAATGAGGATAGCAAAGGT